>WNWU01000047.1:9198153-9210606 GCA_012654045.1 Ptyas mucosa | reverse complement strand
AAAACAAATGAGTAGACTGGTGCCTCCAAAAATAAATGGGTAGACCGGTGCCTCCCAAAACAAATGAGTAGACTGGTGCCTCCAAAAACAAATGAGTAGACCGGTGCCTCCAAAAATAGACTGGTACAGTTCTGCAAGCAGTTAAAAGCCTGGTAGACCAATACCTCTGCCCAAATCCTAAAGAATTGTCACATGACCATCAAGTCACGCCCACAAAATAAGCCACGCCCACAGAACCAGTAGTAAAAAAAATTAGAACCCATCCCTGCATTGAACCGAATCAGTGCTTTGGCCTAACTTTCCTTTCCTCCAAACTTGAGTAAACTTTCCATTCCACCTTTATATGCAGTAACATTATCTTGCTCACCTGACCATCAAATCCTTGCAAAAAAAAATCTCTCAATGGACCTGCACAATAGTTCATGGAGAATGTGCTTTTCACTTCTTAGTCTCCTGCACTGTTGGCTGATTACATTATGATGTGCTATTTACCTCAGCCAGGGAAAGAAAGGCCTTTACCCAGCCTCCCTTGTCAGAAATGTATCACACAAATCACTAATTCAAAATGAGGTTCAGCAGAGTTCACTGCCTGGATAAATGGCTAGCAATCACTCCGAGAATAATGCAGTGATAGTAGAAGGTTAAATGCATCCGTGTCAACAGTCCAAGCTGGCAACTGCTGCCATAATACATAGAGGAGGAAGGGAGGATGTTTATTAGCTGCGGTAATAAATAGCAACAGGAAGAGGAGGAAGTTGGGGGTCTCGTTTGAGCAAAGGGAGTAGCCCACAGAATAACCGTTGCCTTCTGGTCTCCAAAAATTTTTTTATGAAGTTATAGAGTATTATAAAATACAAAATTCAAAAGTAGCATGCGTGCGCAAGGGGAACCTTTACCGTTACCTTTTACAAGAGATTGTTTTAAGATGCAGCTCAGGATGGCCACACATAAACCTATTTTGCTGCTCACAAAATGCCAGCTGTATCCAAAGCTGCCTAGTTACCTTCCACCTCTTACCTGTGAAACCCAACAATTGTGAATTATTTTCTCTTTAATGAAGAGATGAGGTGGGTCCAGAGAGCACCAGATAGGAAGACCAGCGTATGGAGGAAAATCCTAGGCTGAAGAAATTTAGTTCGTAATATGGGACCTTGTTCCTGACAGTCCCAGGTTGTTGTTTCTTTTAGAGATTTCTATTTCATGTCAGCTTTTTTCTTCAAATTGAATTCCCATATTTATGCATACTTCAGTGCTGGATTAGCAGTTCCGGGTGTTAAAAATTTCTCGCTGAAATAGCTCCATTTTTTTTAAGCCATGGGGCTTCCCTATTCTTTAAAACCAGACCCTACAAGCTATAGATTCCGGATGCCTGGGGCATACAACCATTAGAAGCCTTAAATAACATTTGGCCATTAGGGAATTGCAAAGAGTGGTTACCGCTGTATTAAAGCTTTGCCATTAACCTTTTTGTCCCATTATTATAGGCTGGAAATACTAATGTGGAGAACCAGGTGAGTAAAAGTTATAGAGTGATCTGGGCTGCCATGAAAATGCGGGGATAATTAATGGACTTGGAGGCTAGTTCAGGACTCTAGGAAAGAAAAATGCAATCCAGATTTCTTGAGATGAGGATAGAGTGTAATCCTATCCAGTTTAATGCCCAGATCCGGAAAGAGAATTTGAAAAGCTGAGCAATATTTCCCCATCACTACTATGGGAAAATAAGATAGTTACAATGTTTAATTAGAATTTATTTATTTATTTATTTATTTATTTAATTAACTATTTATTTAATTATTTATTTATTTAATTATTTATTTATTTATTTAATTGATTTGGTTTATATGCCGCCCTTCTCCGGAGACTCAGGGTGGCTTACAGTGCGTTGAGCAATAGCCTTCATACTTTGGTATATTTATACAAAGTCAGCTTATTGCCCCCACAATCTGGGTCCTCATTTCACCTACCTTAGAAAGGATGGAAGGCTGAGTCAACCTTGAGCCTGGTGGGATTTGAACTTGCAGTAATTGCAGGCAGCTGATCTTAATAACAGTGAATTAGTCCACTGCGCCACCAGGACTCTTTGTATTTATTAAGGAAATGTAAAGGTAAAGATAAAGGTTCCTCTCGCACATATGTGTTAGTCGTTCCTGACTCTAGGGGTCGTTTCAAAGCCGAAGAGCCAGCGCTGTCCGAAGACGTCTCCGTGGTCATGTGGATGGCATGACTCAACATCAAAGGTGCACGAAATGCTGTTACCTTCCCACCAAAGGTGGTCCCTATTTTTTCTACTTGCATTTTTTACGCACTTTTGAACTGCTCGGTTGGCAGAAGCTGAGATAAGTCACGGGAGCTCACCCCGTTACGCCGCATTAGGGATTCGAACCGCTGAACTGCCGACCTTTTGATCGACAAGCTCAGCACCTTAGCCACTGAACCACTGCATCCATTTCCATATAGGAAATGTATATAAGTGTCCAACTCACTCATGGTGACCCCAGGCAGTTTACAGGAATAAAATCCCCAAGACACCACCATCCCTCTGGAGAATGGAGTGAGGTTGCCCACCTGGTACACCTGAATAAGGAAGAGACACAGAGATTTCAAGGTAGTTTTTGAAAAACGAAATGCTTCTGCCATCATTTTCACACAGAGCGTGTAGAAACTGCACTGATTAACCCCTGCAGTAGAGAGCAACAGTACAAAATTTTAGAGCGCAAGCTTCATTGATTGATGGAGAGATTGTTTATATGCCATCAAGTCGTTGTGAACTCTTAGCTACCACATAAATGGAGTTTCTCCATGATGATCTGTCCCTAACTTTAGGTCCTTTAGGTCTTCCAAAAGTTCTCCCCCTTGAGAGAGATGTTAGGCAGAAAAGCAGAAAAGTTGCTGTGCCGAATCCTCTGGCCTTTTGCTGCTAATCACAGGAGATCATAATGAATCAGAGAGATGAATGGCATGACTCAACCTAAGACAAATAATATTGAACTAGGGTGGACGAATAGGTCTGCTCTGAAGCCACTTGCTAGGAAGGAAGATGCTAAAGATAAATTTCAGCTGTCCTCTTTGATGGTACCAGGTAAACAATTGATAATATATTGGTCTGGAATCCAAGAAGCTTCACTGCTCTACGTATTTAGCTATGAGTCCTAGAACGAGGAGGGGGATCACTTGAAATTGCCAAGTGCAACATCCTGGTGCCATCTGCCACTGCAGAAGGCTTAAGAAAGGATCTGAAGACTAGAAGAAAACATTTTTCATGGCCACCTGGCATGGAAAAGAAGGACTAGGGGTGACATGATAACAGTCTTCCAGTATCTCAGGAGCTGCCACAAAGAAGAGGGAGTCAAACTATTCTCCAAAGCACCTGAGGGCAGGGCAAGAAGCGGTGGATGGAAACTTGGAGCCTGGGTGGCGTAGGAGGCTAATGCCTCCTACTCAGGCAGCATTTAACATCCAGCTGTCTGCAATTACTGCGAGTTCAATTCTCACCAGGCTCAAGGTTGACTCAGCCTTCCATCCTTTCTAAGGTGGGTAAAATGAGGACCCGGTTTGTGGGGGCAATAAGCTGACTTTGTATAAAATATACAAAAGTATGAAGGCTATTGCTTAACGCATTGTAAGCCACCCTGAGTCTCCGGAGAAGGGCGGCATATAAATATAAATAAATAAAAAATAAATAAATAAATAAAAATAATCAAGGAGAGGGGCAACCTAGTACCAAGGAGAATTTTTCAGACAGTTAGAACAATTAATCAATAGAACAGCTTGTCTCAGAAGTTGTGGGTGCTCCATGACTGGAGGTTTTCATGAAGAGATTGGACAACCATTTGTCTAGAATGGTATAGGGCCGTGATGGCGAACCTATGGCACGGGTGCCACAGGTGGCACATGGAGCCATATCAGTGGGCACGTGAGCTCAGCTCCGGCACGCATGCATACATTGGCCAGCTGATTTTCAGGCTTTCTGGGCCCACCAAAAGTCAGGAAACACGCTGTTTCTGGCTTCCGGAGGGCCTCTGTGAGTGGGTGGGGAAGGCTATTTTCACCCTCCCCATGCTCCTAGAAAGGCTCTGGAGCCATCACATGCCAAAAACGGGGGGGAGCACAGGAGGTTGGAGCGCATAGAATTATGGATGTGGGCACGTGTGCGTGTGACCCCACCACGCTCACCCCGCTTTTAGCACGCAATGGCAAAAAGGTTAGCCATCACTGGTATAGGGTTTCCTGTTTGAGCAGGGTGTTGGATTAAAAGACCTCCAAGGTTCCTTCTAACTCTGTTATTCTTTCTTTTATCACTTTCTTCCACTATCCTGCCTCATCAGTTTTGTTGTGACTTTATTTCCTTCAGCAGAAGATACTGTTAAACAGAAAACAGTCTTGAACCCTGCACAAAAAGCAGGATGCATCAGATTTCTACAGAAAAGGGATTTGCTATCTGAAACCCCAAGATTTTTTTTTTTTTTTGAGGGGGAGTTGATTTTCAGGAGATTTCCAGAAGCTATCACCACAATTGTAATTCTTAGTGTGACAGAGAGGGCAAACTATTAATCACAAGAGAGCAATTAGATGAATTATCATGAATAGGCGAGTGCAAATCAATTAAGATCCAATTTGTAATTCCAGGAAATTCAGCTCAGGTTTGAAATGTATTGAGAACAGTCCTTTTGAACTCATTTTGCATTTGATTTGATCAAAACGAACACGCACTAAAAATCCATCAGCTCTTTAAATCAACTGGAAAGCATCTGATGGGATGGATCAGCGTGTTTCTGTGATTCAATCTGGATGTTTGGTGTAAAGAAGTGAGTTGATGAAAATCACAGGTTCAGAACCAAGCTTCAGATCAAAGTTTCAAACAACCTCTTAACCAATCTTAGCTGAGTTTAAATGTAAAGTTGAATTGAAATTAAAAGGAATGAAATCAATGTTTAATTTATTTATTATAAATCCACCCTTACCCAAATTCTCAGTGCAATGGCCACAATCTGAGTAAATTGAATAAATGTCATCAAGCATGCTTCAGGGCATCATGTGTTTTGGTCACACACTATAAAAAAGATGTTGAGACTCTAGAAAGAGTGCAGAGAAGAGCAACCAAGATGATGAGGGGACTGGAGGCTGAAACATACAATGAACAGTTGCAGGAACTGGGCATGGCTAGTCTAGTGAAGAGAAGGACCAGGGGAGACATGAGAGCAGTCTTCCAATATTTGAGGGGCTGCCCCAGAGGGGAAGAAGGGGGTGAAGCTATTTTCCAAAGCATCTGAAGGCCAGACAAGGAATAATGAATGGAAACTGAACAAGGAGAGATTCAACCTGGAAATAAGGAGAAATTTTCTGACAGTGAGAACAATCAACCCATGGAACAGAAGTTGCCTTTGGAAGTTGTGGGAGCTTCATCACTGGAGGCTTTCAAGAAGAGACTGGACTGCCATCTGTCAGAAATGGAGTAGGGTCTCCTGCTTGGGTGGGGGGTTGGACTAGATGACCTACAAGGTCCCTTCCAACTCTGTTAATCTGTTAAAACCTATCAAGGAGGGGCTATCTTCACCCTCTTTCTCTCACACAAACTATCTGAACGTCTCTGTATCTTGGCTCCTCTGGAATGCAGCCCTTACCTCTTGGGAATCCAGACTACATTCCATCACATATGCACAGGTTCACCAATGTTTCCTTTTGATTGCAGATTTCTACATTCATGCAGTTGAGTTAAAACTGAGCAAAATATCTTCTTTTCCATCTATACTCAATAAATGTCTCCAGAGAGCCAAATACCACTGGGATGCGGTAATAGAGAAATCACTGTTGAAAAAGGGTCTGGAAAATTGAATTATTGAGGGTAACGAGGGTCTTTTTTACAATCAGCAGAGATCACAAAGACTGCCCGTGAATTTTCAGAAGGGCTCTTTGGTGGAATGGGGAAGTTGCCATATAAACAAAAGTTGGAAGGATTAAAAATCATCTGCTATCATCTGTTTAAAGGTCAGGAAGACAAGAAAGATGGCTGTTAGTTAACTCCGGGACATGTGAAAACACCTCCTGTTGAATCTACGTGGTTGCCTCTGCTGCGATATGTTCATATTGAGAAGGAGAACTGCAAAAATATGATGAATGTAAAATCGTATAACGATGAAATTCAGTAACTCACAATAAAGAAAAAGCAGCAAAGTCACACACAAAGAATACATTTTCTTGGAACAAAAGGAAAAGATGGGGAAGGGAAGAGGAAGAAAAGAAAGCAATGCTAGAAAGAAATCTTACTTCCAGTGGCTTCTCACTTAGCCACTACACAAAAAAGCAATTATTATTGGGGTGACATTGGATTTCTGCACAGTAATTCTCCCTTATGTGTCAAGCTAATTAGTTTAGAGAATTTCTTGTCCCCAATATGAGTTATACAAGCTGGAGTAATAATCCAGCTGAGATTGGGAATTAGAATCAAGCATCTTGCTCACCAGGGGGAAATCATTCCAATAGCTTGTGCTTTCCAGGTAGGAAGGTTCATGTTTTTTCATGAGAAGGCACCAAATTTGTTATGGTCAACTCTGAGCAGCAAACTAGGATGTGGACACCAAAAGTGGGGAATCAGTTCTAACAAAACAAACAAAATAAAACAGCTGAGGTTCAGTGGCTATAAATCCTAAATCCAGGACCAGAGTATCAATCAGGTCCTTAAAGACCAAATTATTTCTGAAATGGGATCCTAATATATATATATATATATATATATATATCTTCCTGGTCTAGATAACCTCTGAGAAGCATCTTGCTTAACCCATTGTCAGGCAAAGCACAAGACTGGAGTAATTCTGAGATCTCAGAAGTTATGAGATGTCAACCGGAGTATTACTGGCTGCCTGCTGCCTGCAATTTGGCAGATCGAATCTCACCAGGCTCAAGGTTGACTCAGTCTTCCATCCTTCCGAGATCGATAAAATAGGAATCCAGATTGTTGGGGGCAAGATGCTGACTTAGAGAGGGCTGTAAAGCATTGTGAAGCGGTATATAAGTCTAAGTGCTATTGCTATTGCTATATTACCCTTCCAACGTTTCTCTGTTTTTCAGGAATACTGCAGAAGTTGGAATCCCCAGTCTGTCCCAAGAATGAAGACTTCCTGTTGAGTTCAGAGGCTGCTTGGAGCTCTCCAAGGTGCTGTAACTCCAGCCTGAATCTGAATCTCTTTCAGGAATGTTTCACTTCTAATGTTCTCATTGATGGAGAGGGCAACAGGAGATACAAGCTTTGCAAGAAGCTACACAATGTGAAATCTTGCAGATCAGTTCATCCCCCATTAAGGACAAAGGCTTGGACCAGTCGTTAAAATTTTCTAAAGGCCTTACAGTATTTAAAAGAATAATAATAATAAAAAAAACACGACTGCCTAACAAACACTAGATAAACCTTTCCAACCACTTACTCCGGCTTCTTCTGTTGATTTTCTGTCCGCATCCTCAGCCAAGCATCTATTAGCACACCATGCCCAGAGATCAATAGCCTGAAAAGGAAGACTGCTTAGTTTCCCATTACTGTAGTTCAGAAGTTCTCCAATCTTGCAAAGTGATCCAACACAGTAATAACGCTAAATTAACATTCACTGTTAATTTCTTTCCCCTCTTTGCTGTGGCAGATTTTGCTTTGTGACTTCTTTCAGTGTGGCCTCCCTTCTGATTGAAACATCGATGACTTACAAGCTCTCGGATAAAGTTTTATCTCTAATTGCCTGCCAGGATCAAACTCTCCTCCAGATTTTCAACAGGCAGGCATGATTATTATACTTTCTTAAAAGCTGGCTGTGGTTAAGCTACCGGCAGATCTGAAGAATGCTTGTGCTTTTATGAATAGGAGCTCTGTAAAGTCACTCTGGGAGAGGAGGCCAATTTATAAACAATGCCTGCTAATTAAGATGCACACAAAGACTTATCAAAGCTAAGACATATGCATGATGGCGGCTGCATCCCTGTGATAATAAATACATTTTTATCTTAGAGAGGTGTGACTACAGCTCAGAGCTGGAGCCTGGAATTTTCATTGTCATTAGACCACAGATATGGTTGCTTCAAAAGGAGGATGAGAAGGAAAAGATGAAAGAAGAGGAGGAGGAGGAGGAGAGAAAAAAGCGGAAGGAGAAGATGGAGGAGGAGAAGGGAGGAGGAGGAGAAGGAAAAGATGAAAGAAGAAGAGGAGGAGGAGAGAAAAAAGCGGAAGGAGAAGATGGAGAAGGAAAATGAAGGAGGAGAAGAAGGAAAATGATGATGATGGAGGAGGAGGTGGGGAGGAGAGAAATCTCCATAGCTACTGTTCCAACTGATATATTAACCTTCTTGCACCAAAGGGTCATTTCTGGCTGAAGTTTCTGGTTTCTCTTTGATCCGCTGTATTTCACCAATTTCATTGCCTTTCAGCACAATCTCAAGCACAAGCTCTTCCTCACAGCCTTTGTCCTTTCAGCAGCTTTGGGTAAAATACAGATAGTCCTCAATTAATTAATTTTATTTTATTTTATTAGTCATATTTCTATGCCGCCCACTCTCCGAGGACTCTGGGCGGCTTACACCAAAGACAATATACTAAATAGCATATTGCCCCCCAACAATCCGGGTCCTCATTTTACCCACCTCGGAAGGATGGAAGGCTGAGTCAACCTTGAGCCTGGTGAGATTTGATCTGCTGATCTGCTGAACTAGCAGTCAGCTGAAGTAGCTGCAGTACTGCACTCTAACCACTGCGCCACCTCGGCTCATTTATGACCACAATGGAGCCCCAAATTTCTGTTGCTAAGTCAGACAGTGGATAAGTGAATTTTGTCCAAATAAAGGAGAATATTTGTAACTCAAAGTGAAACAGTAGGATCCTTGATGCTCTCTGAGCTTGGTTGTTTTCTTTCAGACATTCCATTACCCAAACTAGATATCACCAGTGCTAGATGCTAACATTAGCATTGATGATGTTACCTAGTTTGGGTAATAAGAGGTTTGCAAGAAAATAAATAATCTTAGAGAGCAGCAAGGCCCCTCTAATTTTTCCCCATTTTATGACCTTTCTTGCATAGTTGTTAAGTGAATCACTGCAGTTGTTATTAACATGGTTGTTAAGTGAATCTGGCTTCCTCATTGACTTTGCTTGTCAGAAGGTCGTAAAAGGTGATCACACGACCCGGGGACAATGCAACCATCATAAATATGAGTCAGTTGCCGAGTGTCTGAATTCTGATCATGCGACCATAGAGATGCTGCAATGATTGCAAGCGTGAAAAACGGTCTTAAGTCACTTTTCTTCAATTGCAGATTGTAACTTTGAACGGGCACTAAATGAACTGTTGTAAGTCAAGGACTACCTGTGCTCCCCCTCTTTGCTTCCCTACTGCCTGCCTTCCTAGTAGATATTTTGCTATAGGTAAAACTGAGGCTATTAATAAAATGCCAGATTCTGCTTAGTGCGTTGGAATAATTTTGCGCAAGTGGCAATGGATATCTGGCCAAGGAGCATCAATCCTCTGGCCAAGAAAGTGAAGCAATTCATCCAAACTGTCTACTCAAGAAAAAACAAGTTTGGAAAACTCTATCTGACAATCCTGAAGCCTAATAGAAAACTGTCAGTTAAAAGTGGCTTCTGTTAAGGCAACACTTATATTGAGAAGAGCATAAGCTTTTCTTTAACATGTTTACAGGATATCTATGCATTTGATGATTTACAACCAAATCATCAATGTGGTTCTATTGTCAATCCTAAAAATGACTGATTTATTATTCTTGATTAAGCAAATTTATAGAGCTGCCCAAGTCACACACGGGTGAGTCCAGGCAGCTGACGACATTGAAAAAAATCCACCATATAATAAAAGCCAATAAAAAACCCTCACCTCACCCCCATGGCAGCAACAACACAATCAAATCAGCCAGATCAAGAGAGTGACCTTCACTGGCTGGCACATGACTCTGAGATGGGAATCAAAAGTCTGAGATTTCCACTGTAAGAAAAGTTTGCAGCTACCTAAAGATTCCTCCCCTTCTCTTGAGATAAACAAGAGTAACAAAACCAAGCAGGTTAGCGCAGAAAGACCTCTAGATTTTTCTTAATATGAATGAGAAATCAAAATATGTCAATAAACTCGGAATAGCAATGGTCTTCTGCATTGTCACTACCCACCTGCATTTTAAAAAATCACTCATGATGCTGAATGATATTGGTATTTGTGCTTAAGAAGTCAATAAAAGACTTAACGTCTACATGTGTATGACATACTAATCTTGGTTGTCACTTTGATTATGTTTTAAAGATGGATAAATCCATCTGGGTTTGATTAGTTTATGACTCAAAGCAAAACCCAGAAATTCTTTGCAGCCAGAGATTCCCAATGCAGGGTAGAATCAGAGTTTCCAATTTTAACCATGATGACAAATTCTTATCATGGAACTGGTATTCGGAGTGGGTGTGATGCCCAGTTTGGTAGAGCAGCTCTATACAATCATTGCTCACCAGTATAACTTTCTGCACATTGTTTCTCTAAGCTATCAGGTCCATTTGAACGACATCAAATGTAACTTCCAAAAGACACATCTCAAAATTGTAGTCCTGAGACCCTTGTAAGATGCCAGGGTGAGAAAATATAGACGAGGGATCATTACACAACCCAAGGAGAAAAATCAAATGTAATATGTAATATTGCATTTGTAGACATTTCAAGGTCGAGCCTTACTAGTCTGCCGTAATGCGAGCATGCAGCTTTCTCAAACACAGAGGAGATATATTTAGGGATCGCTGTGACACAGAGGTAGCCAGCCTCTGGAGATCCGATCCATGTGTCTTTGCAAACCAATAGGAAATGAATGGCTTGTGCAGCTTCAGTGAATACCAACCTGCACATGGCAAAACTGGAATGAGTTTTATTAATGTCTTCAATTGGCTAATCCATCATCTTCTCAACAATGCATTTCTGACAGTTAATTAGGTGCCACACAGTGGAATAATTCAAACCGTGTTTAGAATAGTAATCCTTTATTCAACAACGGACCACATTGTGAGCCATCTTGCCAGCATGAGACCTTGGACATCTTAAATGTTTTTTTATCCCAGAAGTCTGTTTAATCATGTTGGGTAAATATTTCTGTCGCATGTTTGCAAATGGCTTCATTAGCATTGAAGGGCTAGACTTGGTGCACTGGAAGGCTTCCAGGAGTCATTAACTTGTTCAACTTGCTTCCCAAAAATGTGGCAAAAGCTACTGGCTAAGCGAGCTTTTAAGAAGAGATTGAACACCTTCATGGAGGACAGATCCGTGAATATTAGCCAAGGTTGATATAAGTTTCTATGTTCAGAAGCGGTAAACCTCAGAGCCACCAGATACTAAGGATCTCAGCTTCCTATACTTCTCTAAATCTTAAAACAATCATCCAGGTGATTTCTATAAGGAAGTAGAATAGGTAGAAGGAATAACTTTGAGGAACAGGAGGAAGTAGAATAGGTAGAAGGAATAACTTTGAGGAACAGGAGGAAGGGGTCCAACCAAGACAAGAGTCAGCTAAGGGAAATCTGAGTCCAGCCCAGGTTCAAAGCAAAGCTTAATACATTCATGACTTCAGAGCTGAAGTTGGATAAGAAACCAGTGAAGAAACAACCTCAAATTTTTCAGGGGTCTATAAAGGAGGACAGTACCATAGCAACTTCGATGAAGGAGAATGAAAGGAAGGGGTACATTTTCACTGGAGTAGCTGGCATTTAAAGCTACTATTTATACTATTTGCGCACGGTCACTCACGTCCTCGTCACCTCCCGCCTGGACTACTGTAATGCTCTCTACATGGGGCTCCCCTTGAAGAGCACTTGGAGGCTCCAACTGGTCCAGAATGTGGCCGCGCGGGTGGTTATGGGCGCACCTCGTTACGCCCATGTAACACCTCTCCTGTGTGAGCTGCACTGGCTCCCAGTGGTCTTCTGAGTGCAATTCAAGGTGTTGGTCACCACCTTTAAAGTGCTCCATGGCATGGGACCAGGATATCTACGGGACCGCCTTCTGCCACCAACAGCCTCCCACCAACCAGTTCGCTCCCACAGAGAGGGACTCCTCAGGGTGCCGTCGGCCAAGTTATGCCAGCTGGCGACACCCAGGAGGAGAGCCTTCTCTGTCTGAGCCCCTGCCCTTTGAAATGAATTGCCCCCAGATATTCGTAACATCTCTGATCTCCGGGTCTTTCGCTGCGCCCTCAAGACCCTACTGTTCCGACAGACGGGGCTGTCTAACTGAGTGGTTTTAAATTGGGTTTTAACTTTGGGTTTTAAAATTCGGCCAAAACTATTTAATGATTTTAATTAATTTTAACTATGATATTGTATATTTATGTTTTAATTCTGGCTGTACACCACCCCGAATCCTTCGGGAGGAGGGCGGTATATAAATAAAATAAGAAGAAGAAGAAGAAGAAGAAGAAGAAGAAGAAGAAGAAGAAGAA
>WNWU01000047.1:9107145-9130872 GCA_012654045.1 Ptyas mucosa | reverse complement strand
ATAGATAGATAGATAGATAGATAGATAGATAGATAGATAGATAGATAAGTAGTTAGATAGATAGATAGATAGATAGATAGATAGATAGATAGATAGAAGATAGATAGAGAGATGATAGATAGATAGATAGATAGATAGATAGATAGATAGATAGATGATAGGTAGGTAGGTAGATAGATAGATAGATAGATAGATGACAGATATAGGTAGGTAGGTAGGTTGGTAGGTAGGTAGATAGATAGATAGATGATAGATGATAGATGATAGATGATAGATATAGGTAGGTAGGTAGGTAGGTAGGTAGATAGATAGATAGATAGATAGACAGACAGACAGACAGACAGACAGACAGACAGACAGATAGATAATAGATAGATAAGTGAATCTGGCTTCCTCATTGACTTTGCTTGTCAGAAAGCATCACATGATCTGATGACCCTGCAA
The DNA here is from genome assembly GCA_012654045.1 of Ptyas mucosa. Taxonomy (NCBI): domain Eukaryota; kingdom Metazoa; phylum Chordata; class Lepidosauria; order Squamata; family Colubridae; genus Ptyas; species Ptyas mucosa. Next base: position 9,130,428 of record WNWU01000047.1, on the reverse strand, counting down.
CCATCATCCATACAATCCAGCTGCCAAGCGTTTAGATTTTGATCCCATGAACAAGGAGATGCTACAATGGTTATAAGTGTGGAAAATGATCCTACGTCCCTTTGTAACTTCAAACAGTTCTTAAACAGATGGCTGTAACTTGAGGACTGCCTGTAATCTCTGAATTATTATGGAGGTGTCTAATACAGGAATTTTCCTAGCCTGGCACCTTTTACCTGGGAAACGTTAGAGAAGGCTCGGAGGCATTCAGGAGGAATCTGACATCTTCCATGTTGGATGCATTTATTATTAAGGGGGGGGAGGTTCAAAACATTTCAGCAGCATCCTCACACACACACACACACCCCAAAGTAATTTTCCCCCAATTTGGTTTGCTTGGATCCATCTCTATTGGAGACAGTGGTCGGATTCTGCCCAGTGGTGAAATCCAAATTTTTTTACTACAGGTTCTGGGGGCATGGCTTGGTGGGTGTGGTGTGGTTTGGTGGGCGTGGCAGGGGAAGGATACTGCAAAATCCCCATTCCCTCCCCACTCCTGGGGGAAGGATATTGCAAAATCTCCATTCTCACCCCACTCTGAGGTGGTATTTGCCAGTTCTCTAAACTACTTGAAATTTCCGCTACCAGTTCTCCAGAACCTGTCAGAACCTGCTACATTTAACAACTGATTCAGTGATTGTGTGCTTCGCTTGCGTGCGTGCGTGCAGAGTTTTACGATAACTTACCTTCCGCGTTACTGCTGGGGAGTAACACAGCTGAGGCATGGCAATCCGCTCTGCCGCGCGAATCAGCTGAGAAGATATAGGTCAGTAAAGTGCAGGGAAGGACGGGAGGACCCACCTGATCGTCAGAGTGAACCGGTTCACTCCCAGCTGATCGCCGGAGCTACCGGTTCTCCCAAACCGGTCCGAACCGGTAGAATCCCACCCCTGATTGGAGAGCAACCGTCCCAGTTGAGAGTGAACTTGTGTTTATGTAGTAACTCTACATGAGCCCTTCCCTCAACTGGGACGGTTGCTCTCTTAATAGAGATGAATCCAAGCACACCAAATTGGGAGAAGTCTACTTTGGGGAGGGAGGGGAATGCGCTGTTCTAAACCTGGCGCCCTTTTAAATGTTTTGAACCCCTCCCCCCCTCTTGATAATAAATGCATCCAGCACAGAAGACGTAGCCCCCCCCCCCCCGCCCCGCATCGGAAGTGGATGCCGAATCAACAGTCCTTCTTCTGCAGATTCTCTCTCTCGACGCTTATGTAATGACCCGTCTTCTTTCGGTGCCAGAACGGTAGTGACAGCTGTAATAATAGCAATAAAATTTGCCGGGTTGATTTGAGCTGCGCTGTAATTACTGCATGATTACCGTATTCTTACTGCAGCCCATACCAACAAAAACAACTACTACAATTCCTCCGCCGTCATTGGCAGAGTTCGTCTCGTGCGTGCTCTGTGCCCCCTTCAGGATATTGCCTGCATAGGCGCTGGCTGGCTTTCAGCTGCCGATGATGTCCATGAGACACAGATTCTGAATTGCTTCTGGGTGCCACAGAATGTGACTCATGGCTTCAGCACATACAAAGCAGATTGTTTATAAAAAAGAGGTTGAGACTGTAGAAAGAGTGCAGAGAAGAGCAACCAAGATGATGAGGAGACTGGAGGCTAAAACATAGGATGAACGGTTGCAGGAACTGGGCATGGCTAGTCTAGTGAAGAGAAGGACCAGGGGAGACAGGATAGCAAGTGTTTCAATATTTGAGGGGCTGCCACAGAGAGGAGGGGGTCAACCTATTTTCCAAAGCACCCGAAGGCCAGACAAGGAATAATGGATGGAAACTGATCAAGGAGAGATTCAACCTGGAAATAAGGAGATATTTTTTGACAGTGAGAGCAATCAACCCATGGAACAGAAGTTGCCTTCGGAAGTTGTGGGAGCTTCATCCCTGGAAGCTTTCAAGAAGAGACTGGACTGCCATCTGTCAGAAATGGTGTAGGGTCTCCTGCTTGGGTGGGGGGGTTGGACTAGATGACCTTCCAACTCCTTTAATCTAAATTTATCTAAGATGATCAAAGGCCTGGAGACTAAAACATACGATGAACGGTTGCAGGAACTGGGCATGGCTAGACTAGTGAAGAGAAGGACCAGAGGAGACTTGATAGCAGTCTTCCAATATTTGAGGGGCTGCCCCAGAGAGGAAGGAGGTCAACCTATTTTCCAAAGCACCTGAAGGCCAGACAAGGAATAATGGATGGAAACTGATCAAGGAGAGATTCAGCCTGGAAATGAGGAGGAACTTTCTGACAGTGAGAACAATCAACCCATGGAACAGAAGTTGCCTTCGGAAGTTGTGGAAGCTTCATCACTGGAGGCTTTCAAGAACAGATTGGATTGCCATCTCTCATAAATGGTGTAGGGTCTCCTGCTTGGGTGGGGGGTTGGACTAGATGACCTATAAGGTCCCTTCCAACTCGGTTAATCTGTTAAAGAAACCTGGTCCAGGCCCCCTTTTAAAAAAAAAATTGACCGTTCCTTCCGTTTAACAAATCAAATGCAGAAATGAAGATATCTACTGCCTGTAGACTGCCACGCTCACAGTGTTCCCAGTTGGAAAGTATTTGCTTTATGAATAAGCAATTTACCTTCATCGTTCATTATGTCAGAGTACAATTAACAACTAGAACTCTGCCATGTTCTCAAAAACCGATATTAATTTTGGTGGTTTCCAAAGTTACTCGGTGAAATCTGCAAAATTCCAATTACCGGCCAGTTGTTCGACACCAGCAGAGAGCTTATCAAACAGATTTGATACATTTACATTCGCAGGGATAATATAAACCAATTTGGATCTGCTGAGTTGATTTCACAAAACCAACTGATTTCTTTGTTCAAATTCTTGGAAAGGGCCGCACGCTTAACAAGGGAACAAGGTTCAATCCAACGCCTGTTAGAAAGAAGCCGAAGATGTTCGGTGGTCATTATGCTCAAAATAAGTGTATATAAAAATTAATTTAAAACAAAAAATAGAGATGGCAAATCTCCAGTGACTTCGTGAGGACATAAATCCTATCTGAGCTTTTTAATTAACTTCAGTGAAATTCGGGGCAAATAATAGAGCTGGGAAGCTCTCTGCTTTCAAAGACCACAAGATGAAGCACATTTGTGTGTGTGTGTGTGCTGCATTTGTGGAGAGAAGCTTTACAATCTGGAAAAGACACAACAGCTGCCAACCTGAAGGACTGGATGGGATCCCTGATTAGGATTTAGAAGAAAAACATAGGTTGATTTAGCCGTGATCAAGAGTCCCCAGAAGTTTGGCAGACACAATTCAGCTAAATAAGATTTGCTTAGCACTAAATCTATAGCTTACAGATGCCTTACTTAGAAGTAAGTCCCACTGCAGTCAAAAGGGGTTAATCCAGTGGTGAAATCCAATTTTTTTTTACTATCGGTTCTGTGGGTGTGGCTTGGGGAAGGCTACTGTAAAATCTTCATTCCCACCCCACTCCAGGGGAAGGATACTGCAAACTCCCCATTCCTATCCCACTCCAGGGGAAGGATACTGCAAAATCTCCACTCCCATCCCACTCCAGGGGAAGGCGATCACGCACAAAGCGCATGACCAAAGAGGCAATCTCACGCGAAGCGTGCACACATAGAGAACCGGTAGTAAAGCCGGTTAGAATCCACCCCTGGTGAGCAGGACCTGGAGCGTGTGATGGGAGCTCACCCTGTCCCGCAGCAAGCAACCGGGTCTCAAACACGAGCCTGCCAATCGTCATCCTAACCAAGTGAGCCACTGAATTTCTCAAGGCATTTATGGAAAACTCCCGCCACGTAAAGCAATTGGAAAACGAAGAGTGGATGATATACCCTCCTCACTACTCCCCCAAGCTTGTCCCCAAAAACAAAACCCAAACTAGATGTCATTTAGCATCAGTTTTCTCAGGCTGTTGCTGCCCTGGTTTTGTGTGAAATGAAGCCTAATGGCTAAAGAAAGGTTAATCACAAGCCCCATTTGCTTTCTAAGAGATTTCTCAGCTGAGCACATTGAGTGGACAGAATAAGGCACGTCCAAAATATTGGTGCCTTTCCTCCCTCACCCACCCATCTCTGAGCTATTAAGGTAAAGGTTCCCCTCGCACATACGTGCTAGTTGTTCCCAACTCTAGGGACGGTGCTCCTCTCCGTTTCAAAGCCAAAGAGCCAGCGCTGTCCAAAGACGTCTCTGTGGTCATGTGGCTGGCATGACTTAAACACCAAAGGCACACGGAACGCTGTTCCCTTCCCACCAAAGGTGGTCCCTATTTTTCTACTTGCATTTTTTACGTGCTTTCGAACTGCTAGGTTGGCAGAAGCTGGGACGAGTAACGGGAGCTCACCCCTTTACGCAGCACTAGGGATTCGAACCGCTGAACTGCCCACCTTTCTAATCGACAAGCTCGGCGTCTTTGCCACTGAGCCACCGCGTCCCTTTTAGATATATATATTTTTTTGAGATATTAAAAGAAATGTCAAATCGCGGAATTAAAAAGAACTTCTGGTTATTATTCCTGGCAGTTCTCTTTTTAGACTTTCAACACGCTGTCAGCTCCCTCGGCAATATTCTGGGAACATCGCCCTAGGTTATTTTATTTTTATTTACTTATTTATTTATTTTAATTTCGGGACTGGAATTTGCGGGCTCTTCGAAGGCTTACATCCCTGCCACTCCATTTCCTTTTCCAATTTCTCCAGCTCTTGGTCTGCCCCCCGAGGAATCCTGATGCATTAAATCGGTAGCCACCCTATTAGAAATGCTGATTGCCACTTATCAGGGAATGGAGTTCTGCCAGTTACTGGAATTGGCTGAAGGGTTTTTAAGAATATATTCAGCTGCGGTGCTTTTTCTTAAAACGGAAACAAAAACTCTTTTTTCCCTCCCACCCCCTCCTCAAACAGCCTGAGAGAAGCATATACTGAAAACTACCATATGGTAATTTTTTTTTTTTTTTTTTTTTAATTTGATTTATATGCCGCCCTTCTCCGGAGACTCAGGGCAGCTTACAATGTGCTAAGCAATAGCCTTCATACTTTTTGTATATTTATACAAAGTCAGCTTATTGCCCCCACAAACTGGGTCCTCAATTTACCTACCTTAGAAAGGATGGAAGGCTGAGTCAACCTTGAGCCTTGGTGAGATTCGAACCTGCAATAATTGCAGGCAGCTGTGTTAATAACAGGGTGCTTTAGACCACTGTACTATCCAAGGCTCTTAATAAACCAGGGGTGAAATGTAAAATTTGTTACTACCGGTTCTGTGGGCGTGGCTTGGTGGGGGGGAGGGTAACGTAACTGGGTGGGCGTGGCCAACTTTTTTTTTCTTTTAAAAGCATTTTTTCTATAACCTTAAGAGGTTGCAGAAAAAAAGGCTTTTAAAAGCCTCTGACGATCAGGCAACTCAGCTGGGATCGTCAGAGGCTTTTAAAAGCATTTTTTTTCTACAACCTTCAGAGGTTGCAGGAAAAAAAGGCTTTTAAAAGCCTCTGACGATCCCAGCTGAGCCGCGCAATCGTCAGAGGCTTTTTTTTTTTACTTTTAAAAACATTTTTTCAGCCGAACAGCTTGTAGAAAAAATGCTTTTAAAAGTTAAAAAAAAAAGCCTCTGATGATTGCGTGGCTCAGCTGGGAATGGGGGGGAGGGGGTGGGCAAGGATTTTTGCTACCGGTTCTCCGAACCACCCGCCGCCATCGCTACCGGATTGGGCGATCCGGTCCGAACCAGGAGCATTTCACCCCTGTAATAAACTAAGTTTTACCAAGCCAAAATGCAAGTCGGCTTAGCCTGTGGCTTAACTTGTGGCGTGAAGCTAATTATTTCAGTATATAAAGTATGGTTTGAGGCTTAGAATGAGATATTAAATGGGATGCTGTAATTAGCTGAACAAATCATGGCTGAAACCAATCCATGATTTAGCACAAAATATGCTAGTTTGGTCTATCTAGTGCCGTGATGGTGAACCTATGGTGCGCATGCTGGGTGACTTTGGGCCAATCACCAAGAGATGATGAGTTCTAGTCCCACCTTAGGAACGAAAGCCAGTTTGATGCCTTTGGGCCAAATGTCAGGAGACGGTGAGTTCTAATTCCATCTTAGACATGGAAGCTAGCTGGGTGACTTTGGGATAGTCACTCTCTCTCAGCCCAACCCAACTCAAAGGGCTGTTGTGGAAAAAATGGGAGGAGGAAACAACGTTAGCTTTGCTTGATTTCTTGAATTATTTATAAAAAATAAAAAAGCAAAATATAAATCATCATCATTTAATGACTCCATAATCCCTTGCGGGGTGGAATCTGGGCAACTAGCAGAGTGTTTTATTGGCCGGATGCCGTTCCTGTCGCCAGTACGGAGTTTTCTTCAGCAGATATATTCTCATTGTGCCCAGAGAGAGAAATATCTCCCTCTACCTAGGATGGAACTCACAGCCTCCTGATTGTGCGGTGAGAGCTCCATCTCTAGGCCACCGCACCACTCAAAAAAAGCAAAATATAAATAAAATCAATAAAATATGGGTCAATCTAAATCAGTGGGGGAATTCAAATTTTTTTTTACTACCAGTTCTGTGGGCATGGCTTGGTGGGGCGTGGCTTGGTGGGCATGGCAGGGGAAGGATACTGTAAAATCTCCATTCCCACCCCACTCCAGGGGAAGGATACTGTAAAATCTCCATTCCCTCCCCACTCCAGGGGAAGGATACTGTAAAATCTCCATTCCCTCCCCACTCCAGGGGAAGGATACTGCAAAATCCCCATTTCCTCCCGATCAGCTGGGACTCGGGAGGCAGAGAATAGATGGGGGCGGGGCCAATCAGAGCTGGTATTTGCCAGTTCTCCAAACTACTCAAAATTTCCACTACCGGTTCTCCAGAACTGGTCAGAACCTGCTGAAACCCACCTCTGATCTAGATGTCTTGTTATGAATCAGTCCCGTTGAGATAAACAGTGTATACATTCAAATTGGCATTTTGGCTTAGAGCGATGCACAAACCTATCCAATGATAGTTCATTCAAGAAAGCTAAGACTAACAACGATTTAAGGTTACATACAGAACAAGTCACTGACTCAGGCAGCCGAATAGTAGCTTCAACCCTTCTTAGCTGCTTCCCCGAGTTAGAGGTAGCAAAATATAGGCAAGCCAACACAATCTCGGCTTGATACTCGCTCCTTGTTTTCGCATTAAGTAAACTTACATTTGTTATTACCTGGAGTTATTAATAAACACTTAAAAGACACCATGATAAATCGTGCAGGTACCTCCCTCCCCACTCCCAGCGCATTTGTGAAGTTTCCATAATTAAAAATAAAATCTTGACGGCTAGGAATAGCGCACTGCGCACAGGAGAATGTGAAGGCGTTCAGGTGAGGCAAAGAAGCCTCTTCTGGGGAGGGGAGGCAGTAGGAAGGATTTTCCATTGGAGAAAAATTCAAGGGTTGTGAGTTCTAATCCTGCCTTAGGCAGGAAAGCCAGCTGGGTGACTTTGGGCCAATCACCAGGAGATTGTGAGTTCTAGTCTCGTCTTAAGCATGAAAGCCGGGTGGAAGATTTTGAGTTTATCACCAGGAGATTGGGAGTTCTAGTCTCGTCTTAAGCATGAAAGCCAACTGGGTGACTTTGGGCCAATCACCAGGAGATGGTGAGTTCTAGTCTCGTCTTAAGCATGAAAGCCGGGTGGACGATTTTGAGCTTATCACCAGGAGACTGGGAGTTCTAGTCTCGTCTTAAGCATGAAAGCCGGCTGGGTAACTTTGGGCCAATCTCTCTCTCAGCCTAATTCACCTCAGACTGTTGTTGTTATGGGAAAAATAGGAGAAAGAAGGGACATTAGATATGTTTGCCACCTTGAATTATTTATAAAAAAAACAATAAAAAGGTAGGATAATAATAAATTAAAATAATAAAACCAGTGAGAATTTACACATAATGGATGGAAAGGGGGAAGTCCCAGAGCTTTAGCCCAGAATAAAAACTAAGCTTTTATGAGACCGATACACTATGATGCAGCATAGTTTCCTACGACACGCTACTGTGGGGAATTGTGGGAAAGTTCAAAATGGCAGCTTTCTAAAGACTAGGAACCCGTGTAGCTTTTACTAGTCCCCTCCTATTAGGATCTGTTGGAAGGAAAATCCATCTGGTTCAGTTCCTAGCTGGGAGAAAGGCATTGGAAATAAAAGGGAGTCTGGAGGCTGATTGGAAAGAAAGGTTCCATTTATTGATGAAGCAAAACCACCAACCACACGTGATTTCGGGACATCTGACAAAATGGTTGAATGTACGGATGGCTCTTCATAGGTTTCTGTGACTTTGAAGTTTGAACTGTTCTGGGGATTGTGCAGTGAAGGGGGCTTGTGTTCTGAAAGGATGTTGGGCAATTCCTATCGTGGCTAATGGCTTTCATCCTGAGTTGGATCTTGGGTGAGGGGCTGCTTGTTCTAATCCAGAGGTCCCCAACTGGTGGTCCATGGACCTACTGGTGGTCCGTGAGGAAATTTTGGTGGTCCGCAGAAAAATGATTTGCATTTTTTATATTGCACTAAATCAGAGGTCCTCAAACTACGGCCCCTGGGACAGATACGTGCAATGAACGTTTGTGTTGCTGCAGAGAGTCTCCCCCTTCAGGGTCTTTTTGTGAGGGTTGGAGGGGGGCAGAAATTCCGACTTGGGGTCTGCTTCAGCCTCCTGGTGTGGGGCTTTGGATGAAGGCTGGAGGGAAGCGCCGCTGGTGGTGAAGAGCCGGAGGACCTCGTTCCAGTGGGACTGCCTCATGTCCTGGAACTGGCTGACCATTTCAGCCCGCTGAGCCTCTAGGCACCAGTTCCTGGCCTTGCATTCCCACAGGTCTTCCCTCTGCTTGGAAAGCCTATGCTCCTAGTCCTCCGTGAGGTGCTTCTGCAGTGGGGTGGGGGTGGAGGCTTCCCACAGGTCATTGGGAGAGGATTTTAAAAAAAACCCCAAAGACAGTGGTCAGGATTGCAGAATGGACACCTTAAAAGGGGGGGTAGGATTTGGAGTGTCATCCAGGAGTGGGATTCAGCCAGTTCAGGCGAACCAGATATTAATTTTAATCTGGTTCGCCGAACCGGTTGTTCCAAGGACTGGCTGACCCCACCCACCACACACCGCCCCTCTCAGGAGTCTCCACCTGGCTCATTTTGGATGCCAGGTAAGTGCAGGGTGCACGCAGAGGCTTGGGAGGGTGAAAATGCCTACCAGAAGTCCAGAAATGAGCCTGTTTCCGGCCTCCGGAGGGCCTCCGATGCCCGGGGGGGCCATTTTCGCCCTCCTGGAGGCTCCAGGAAAGCCTTCAGAGCCTGGGGAGGGCGAAAATGCCCCTCCCACCGTGGTGCAGGAGGCCGAGTAGGCCAAACCCCCAAGGCCACGCCTGTTGTGACCCAGGCCCAAGTAGATATTTTCAGACGCAATCAGTTCTAAACAAACAGATTGTATTACAACAGCTGAGAATTAACTCATTCTCAGCGTAGACCAAACTAGTTCAAAACAAATTCTTCATAACACAATCCTTCAGCCTTATCACCAACCTTGGTCTACTGGGGCAACCTGCCAAAGGCTTTTCTTGGCAAAAGTTCGGAAGCAGAAGACGCCGACAAGAAATAAATGCACAAGACAAGAAACCAATCTATCAACGTTGTTTTCCGACAAAGACCCCAAGAGCCGTTGCTGGTCTTTTAAGCCTTATGGGAGGGGCCAATCATCTCTTGGCCTTACTCCCGAGTCGTCCTTTTTTCTTCAGCTGCTCTTGCCTTCTGGGAGCTCTTCTCATGCATGCACTAGGAACAGGCTCCTCCTGTTCCTCTGCCTCTCTGCTGTCAGCCTCTGGAGGCTCCAGAGTCCGTGCATCACTCCCCGATGGCCCTGGCCCCATCTCTGCCTCAGACACAGAGCCCTCATCCGGGCCTTCCCCAGCCTCCAGGACTGGCCCCTGTTCTTCCTCAGCCTCATCGCTGTCCGACTCCACTGCCAGCTCCCTTTATATTATTCCTGTTGTCCTGTATTCTTGTATGGACTGCACCAGTAGAGGCTAAGCCAATTTCGTTGCATACATGATGTACAATGACAATAAATGCTTTGAACTTGACTTTTTTTCCCCTACCTCTCCTGATAGTCTTCCCTACCTCCTGACAGCCCTCGGATGCTGAATTAAGTAGAAATGACGTGGGCTGGAGTTGAATTGTATGATTTCTGGCTCTTTTAGCTCTTCTTAGCATTTATAGGCAAGCTGGAGGCTGAAACTATGGATAGACGCCATCCTAACCCACTAAGTGATTTGTCTGGGCTTCCCAAGTCGTCATGCGTTTTAAATCATGGTTCTCGGTTAGCACATTTTTTTTTTATGAATCCAGCCAGTTATAGTTTATTCAATAACTCATGCTTATGGGAGCCATTTAGCAGAGGCTGTGAGGGAAATCCATACTTTTGAACAGAATGAAGTCGAAATGGAGGACGGTGGATCGCAGGTAGGAAATGGCCTTTTTGAATGGTGCTCCAGCCAAGGAATAAAATAGAAATCCAGGGTCAAAATGTTCTAGCTTAGTTCTTTGCTTGTCCTGCTAGTTTTCTATTGGTGGGGAATTGTGCGTACAAGACTTTGAGATCTAATTCTGCCTTAGTCAGAAACGTTGGTTGGGTAACTGTGGACCAATTACCAGGAGACGGTGAGTTCTGGTCCCGCCTTAGGCATGAAAGCTGGCTGGGTGACTTTGGGCCAATCACCAGGAGATGGTGAGTTCTAGTCCCGCTTTAGGCATGAAAGCTGACTGGGTGACTTTGTGCCAGTCCTTCTCTCTCAGCCCCACCTACCTCACAGGGTTGTTCTTATGGGGAAAATAGGAAAAGATATTAGGTGTGTTTGCCACCTTGAGTTGCTTTAGAAAAAAATAAAGGTGGGATATAAACTAACTAACTAACTAACCAACCAACTAACTAACTAGCTCTCCACCTGCAGCGTTTTCAACCTCTATAGTCATCCAACACTTAATTTTGCTGGAAGGCAGAGCAAGGGCTATGAAGGAGAGGGGAGAGGAAAGGGGAAAATACCCTCTAAAGTTGGAATTGGAAGGAGGGAGGGGCATTCATTGGACGGAACAGCAGCGACGGATGACTCCCAGAAGACCTGAAGGATAGTCTGCAGACATCCTTCCTGTGGTTGGGCGAGAACAGAATTCAGCGAGACAGAAAAATAATTACTGGGGGGCAGGGAGGGGGGAGTTGATTGGGTGTCCCCCCCCCCACTTTCTTCTCTATAATAACTGCACAGTAATTAGTTTCACAATTTTGCTGCTATACTTTATAATAGCCTCCATTAAAGTTATGGGTTTTTTTTAAGGCAGTAATGGCTTACAGAGTAATTAATGAGGATGAACTTTATTGCTACTTTTATTGGGTGGGGGTTTGCCCATTCTTCTCTCTTTATCTCCCCCCCTCTCTCTTTCTTTCTTTTTCTTTCCCCCTCTCTGTTTCTCTCTCCCTCTTTTTCCTTCTCTGTTTCTTTCTTTCTTTCTCTCTCTCTCTCTCCCTCTCCCTCTCTCTTTTGCTCCCTCTCTTCCTCTCTGTTTCTCTCTCTCTCTCTTTCTTTCCCCCTCTGTTTCTCTCTCCCTTTATCCTTCTCTGTTTCTTTCTTTCTTTCTCTCCCTCTCCCTCTCTGTTTCTCTCTCTCTTTCTCTCCCTCTCCCTCTCTCTCCATCCTCTCTCTCACACAAACACCTTTTCCAAACCATTTTCCTCTAACCAAAAATCCTTAGCCCCTTTCCTATAATATTAATCTTCCCACTTTTTACTAACAGCCCCCTCCCAAAATTTAGCTTATGAGAAGATAGACAGGAAGAAGTTTTCGTTTCCCTCCCATAAACACTTAGGGGAGAAGGACGGTGTAGAAATTGGATACGTCAATAAGATAAAAGATAATAGTAGAACTAGGCATCTTCCATGAAATGAGCTAATAGGTGATTTTAAACCTGCTAGGAGGAAATATTTATTCGTACAACACGAAATCCCGTCTGTGGAAATTTCCTGCCACGAAATCAGGTGTGGGTGAAGGGGTGAGATAGCTTCAAAAGGGCCTTGGCGATTTTAAGATGTGTTGGGGGCTTCTTCTTCTCGTTCTTAGTTAGAGAAAATCTTTCCTTCTCCTGGAGAAATTGAGTGAAACCATTCCCCAAAATTTCTCACCTTACCAGTCTAATGAAGAAATTTGCAAGACCCTTCAGGCCAGCTCTAAAATAAGTACCGTATTTTTCAGACTATAAGACGCACTTTTCCTCCCCAAAAAAGTGAGTGGAAATGTTTGTGTGTCTTATAGACCAAATACGGCCTCCCGAACCTTCCACGTGTCACGTTTTCGCCTTCCCCGGCCCCCAGAAGCTCTCTGCGGGCCAAAAATGGGTGTGTTTTTGGCAAAAAGGGATGCACAGAGAGTTTGGGAGACCTGTTTTTAGCCTGCAAAGTGCTTCTGGGGGCCAGGGAGGGCGAAAACACGACACGCGGAAGCCAAAAACTATTTTTTCCTCCTTGTTTTCCTCCTCTAATTTTAGGTGAGTCTTATAGTTTGAAAAATACGGTATCTCACTTTTCGGAAGGACAAACCCCCCCACCCCCCCCCAAATTCAGACTGTCGTTGCTTTAAAAGAAAAAAAGGATGATTTGAATGGATCCTAGTGGGCAATGCTGGATTTTACATATCCCCCCTAGTGCAGTGGTCTTGAACCTTGGCAACTTTAAGCCTGGTGGACTTCAACTCCCAGAATTCCCCAGCCAGCTCTGTGGGTGGTTCAGAGAACCGGTAGCGATGGCAGCACAAGGCTCCGCCCACCCACCCGGTCATCATTGGTTAAACCAGGAAGTAACCTGTTTTTCACCCTCTGCACATGCGCCAGTGGTGGGTTCCTCCCAGTTCAGCCCGGTTCGGCCGAGCCGGTAGTGGTGATGATATGACGTCACTGAATTGGTTCTCTTTGTTCAAAAGCTGGGCCCTCCCGCCCGCCCCCCCCCCCCACATTATTCTTACCTTTTATTTGGCCCCACCCCCAATCTATTGCTGCCTTCTGAGTCCCAGCTGATCAGCTAGAAGGAACAAAACTGTTTAAACTCTTGCCACCGGCTTCAAAGGGCCGCCCTACAGCTGATCAGTGTTAAAAGGCAGTGTGGTGGTAGGCCGGTGCCTCCAAAAACAAATGCATAGACTGATGCCTGCAAAAATAAATGAGTAGACCGGTACAGTTCTGCAAGCAGTTAAAAGCCTGGTAGATCAATACCTCTGCTAAATCCTAAAGAATTGTCACATGACCATCAAGCCACGCCCACAAAATAAGCCATGCCCACAGAACCGGTAGTAAAAAAATTTAGAACCCACCCCTGGTGCATGCGCAGAAGGGTTTCCACGTGCGCAGAGGGTCCGAGCACGCATGTGACGAACCCAGTGGTGAGATTCAAGTAATTTAACAACCGGTTCTCTGCCCTAATTATTTGTTCCAACAACCAGTTCCCCAAACTGCTCAGAAATTTAACAACCGGTTCTCCCGAAGTGGTGCGAACCGGCTGAATCCCACCACTGGACGAACCGGTAGGGAAGGTAAATAGATTTCACCCCTGCACTGTCCCCCTGCCTGTCAATACACACACACACACACACACACACACACACACACACTGCCCCCCCCACCCCAATTGTCTGCATCGTCAATTGCCTGTTGATGTCTCTTTCTTGATCCCCACCCAACTTTTCTCTCAGAACTGCAAATTATCCACTCCGGGCATTGCCACCGAAGTGATGCGTACCTCTTGCCAAGATAACCCCCCTGATAAAATATGGCCTGCTTAAATCTTGTCTGGGTTCCCATTAGAATCCGACTTTGGTGTCAGCTTAATATACTCCCTGCCTTGAACTTCTTTTGGCAGGAGAAAGCCGTAGGAAGTGGAAAGAGATCGCGTGCAATCTGGAGACGATCTGAGATTTATTTATTTTTTCCCCTGGTGGGAATCTAATCGAACAGGATAAGGATGGGCGCTCCATCACTGGAGGTTTTTAAGGAAGGGATTGGACAGTCCCTTGTCAGCAATAGTATAGAGCAGGGGTGTCAAACTTGACTTCATCGAGTTGTGTTTGACCTTTGGGGGGCGTGGCCAGAGTGGGCATGGCCAGCTCGACGTCACTCGTATCAGGGACGCCTGTGGCGGCCCGAGACAGCGGTGAAATCCATTTTTTTTTACTACCAGTTCTGTGGGCGTGGTTTGGTAGGCATGGTGTGACTTGGTGGGTGTGGCTTGGTGGGCGTGGCAGGGGAAGGATACTACAAAATCCCCATTCCCTCCCCACACCTGGGGGAAGGCTATTGCAAAATCTCCATTCCCTCCCCACTCCTGGGGGAAGGATATTGCAAAAGCCTTGGATAGTACAGTGGTCTAAAGCCCTGTTATTAACATCAGCTGCCTGCAATTATTGCAGGTTCGAATCTCACCAAGGCTCAAGGTTGACTCAGCCTTCCATCCTTTCTAAGGTAGGTAAATTGAGGACCCAGTTTGTGGGGGCAATAAGGTGACTTTGTATAAATATACGAAAGTATGAAGGCTATTGCTTAGCGCATTGTAAGCCGCCCTGAGTCTCCGGAGAAGGGCGGCATATAAATCAAATTAAAAAAAAAAATCCCCATTCCCAGCCCACTCCTGGGGGAAGGCTATTTGCAAAATCCCCATTCCCACCCCACTCTGGGGCCAGCCAGAGGTGGCATTTCCGGTACTTCCGGTGGTATTTGACGGTTCTCCGAACTGCTCGAAATTTCCGCTGCCGGTTCTCCAAAACCTGTTAGAACCTGCTGGATTTCACCCCTGGCCCGAGAGCTTTGCCAGTGAAAATGGGCTCCTGAACTCCGTTTTCAGCTGTGACGGCCTCCTGCAACCAGCAAAAACAGAGCTCGGGAGGGTTGCACGCGGCCCTTTCGAGCTCCGTTTTTGCTAGCAGAGGTACCGCGGGCCAGTCCTTCACTGTTTCCAGGGCAGCCCCACGGGCCAGATCTAAGCGCCCCATGAACCAGATCTGGCCTGTGGGCCTTGAGTTTGATACCCCTGGTATAGACTTTCCTGCTTGAGCAGGGGGTTGGACTAGAAGATCTCCATCTCTGTAGTACAAATGTGGAATGGACATTGGACCCATCCATCCTTTGGCGTCTACCCTTTTTTTTTTTGCTTTGCTTCGCAGGCATCCTTCCAGAAGGGATCCTGAAGTCCTGGCCAATAACATCACCCAGAGAAGCATCTTCCCTGCTGGGGACAACCTGGCCTCTCTTTGGTGGCAACTGCTGCCTCTGCAAACCTGCTTGTGAAATGGGTGGGTTGTGAGCTCTGGTAAGACTTGTGAGCCTCATGGCCTTTGAACTGCCTTCTGATCCTTTCTTGCTTTGATCTCCATGTGGTCTCCTGTTCTGTCTCCGGGGTTTCTGCTGTCAGGTAATGAGGAGCTGTGGGTCCCATCAGCCTTGGAGATGCCGAAGCGACGAGACATCTTGGCGATTGTGCTGATTGTACTTCCCTGGACGCTGCTTATCACCGTCTGGCATCAGAGCGCCATTGCTCCCCTGCTTGCAGTGCATAAGGGTGAGGAGAAAGCCCAGGCCAGCTCTGACCATCACTGGCCCCATCATCCACCACCACCACCACCACCACAACTCATCGTCAACCTTCCCATCGTTGTATTCATTTCACCACCCAGTCTCCCATACGTTCCTTCCAAGATTCTGAACCCAAAACATCTTAGAGATCTTGAACCTTGTTTCTTGCTTAGTTTACTCATAGGAAAGTCCACGGTGAATACCGAAGTTTCCTTATTGGCCATGAACAAAAATCCATCTTGCCCACCAGGCTTTAACTGATAAAGACGGTTCAGTACAAGCTCAGTAGGAATTCAGCTTTGGTTCTTCAAGAATTAAGCTGAATGGAAGACCACCTACCCATTCCATATCACCTGGGAAGACGGAGGTCAACAGAGAAAGAACACTCTCTCTTCCAGAATGGCCTTTCAAAATAAATTTATTTGATTAATAATAACAATAAATTTCAGTAGGCTATTTCAATATGGAAGGTTTCATATTTTCTTCATGAGTTCTGAGATGATTTCTTGCCCAGAAGAAGATAGGCCTTTATTAAAATGTCCAGCTAACTAGCTAACTTATGAAAACTCATACAATTATTGTGCTACCTATTAGTGCCCAAAATTATGGAAACCTTTTGGAGAAAAGTGTATTTTTTAAAACTAGGTCATAAGACCACTTGGAGTAGTACCATAACATTAGATATCAATGGAAAGATAATTTAATGAAGAATGTAACGCAATAACTTTTATGAAGGATTTGCTCTTAGAATAGCAGTTACAGCATGAAGAAGAAAAGTGAAACACGTAGAAAAAACGAGATATACAAAAATGATCACCATAGAAAAAAATGAGATATACAAAAATGATCACCATGTCAGTTAATCCTTAGTTGGGTAACCTTTAGCATGAGTTACGGCCTTACAACATCTTCCCATGGAATGAACCAAGTATTTGAGTTCTGCAGCTGTTATAACGTGAAACCAAGATTGAAGGATGGCTTCTATGAACTGGGTTTTATTGTTGGGTCGCTTCTGACTAACAAGTTTCTTTAGTCGGCTCCATAGATTTTCAATT
The DNA here is from genome assembly GCA_012654045.1 of Ptyas mucosa. Lineage (NCBI taxonomy): Eukaryota > Metazoa > Chordata > Lepidosauria > Squamata > Colubridae > Ptyas > Ptyas mucosa. The sequence goes on along the minus strand of WNWU01000047.1, from coordinate 9,113,723 downwards.
GGGTTGAGGACTCTGGGCTATTCCCAGGCCATTCCAGCAATGGAATAGGATTATTTTGAAACTCCCCCCAAAAAGTGGTGTTATTAGCCATCAAACCTCAAAAATACACTTTTCCCAAAAGGTTTCCACAAGTTTGGCCACTACTGTATTTCTTTGTTCATCTTACAATGTCCAACACATGTTCAAACATACAGCACCCCTTTCCGTAAAGATCCCAAGGTTATTGTTTTCTCTAAATCAGTTTAATGGGGACCCAGTATTTTGTTTCTTATCATGGCCAACCTTGTAAGCTTTCAAACAAGCTCCAGTCAAGTTTAGCAACCTTTAAGACTCATGCCAAGAAATGTGCCTTGATCCCCTTGTTACTGTGTTTGTATCCCTATATGGTCCTCTTGCTTACAAGGTATGGATAGGCTGGATTTACACATCGTGCTAAGCAGAACATGGCTTGTTTAGTGAGATGTGTGAATACCACCAATCGTAGCTTATTCAACCAACTGTAGCCCAGCACAGGCTTACAATGTCATGTGTGACATTGGTCAAGGCCATTTTCTTCATTACAACCTCTTCCCTCTACTATCTTATTAGCCTTGGTGGTGCAGTGGTTAGAGTGCAGTACTGCAGGCTACTTCCGCTGACTGCCGGCTGCCAGCAATTCGGCAGTTCGATTCTCGCCAGGCTCAAGGTTGACTCAGCCTTCCATCCTGCCGAGGTGGGTAAAATGAGGAGCCAGATTGTAGGCTGACTCTGTAAACTGCTTAGAGAGGGCTGTAAAGAAGTATATATGTCTAAGTGCTATTGCTATCAGGGTTAGAGTTCCATCTTGCCTATCGTTCTTTTTCCAACTACTATATAAATATGGACTAACAAAATATAAACACAAGGGAGCTCTGGTGGCTCAGCAGACTAAGGCAGTTATTAACATCCACTTACATCTGCTGCCTGCAATTACTGCAAGTTCAAATCCCACCAGGCTCAAGGTTGATTCAACCTTCCATCCTTTCTAAGGTAGGTAAAATGAGGACCCGGTTTGTGGGGGCAATAAGCTGACTTTGTATACAAAAGTATGAAGGCTATTGCTTAACATATTGTAAGCCGCCCTGAGTCTCCGGAGAAGGGCGGCATATAAATCAATTTTTTTTAAAAAAAACCAATACCTTTCCTCTGGTGGTTTAAGCCCTGAATTTTAGAGATTTGGGACCTGCTCAGTAATCTTTCATAAAGGACAACCAGATTGACTTTGTTCTCCCAATTCCTGAGCCAACACCTTACCCAGCACAACACACTTCAAATGAAAAAGATATAGCAGTTATAAAAAAAACCCTTTAAATCCATTCCTTACAGTATGGAAAAAATTTGCACAGGAGCAGGTGAAGCTTGGCCAATAAACCCCAAGGAAGCAATAATATTTAAGTGTAAAATTGTTTTTCTGGAACCCCGAGGAGCCATATCTTGGTCTTTCTTGATTGCATTGAATCAAAAATTGGTAGGTTGACTGACGTTCAAATCAAAAGTGTCCCATGAATCATTTCATCATTTCTGTGACGTACGTTGGTAGGAATAAACGGATTGTCTGTGTGTGCTTTTTAAAACTCCTTCTGACCTTTAAAAATGAACGGTTTTATTTACACACGGGTCTTTTACGAGCAATCTTTCATTTGGGGTATGTTGCATGTTAGCTAATTCTTTGCAACAGCAAGGCTGTTCCAATTTGATCAATCTTTCATTTCTTCCTCGAAGAATTATAGATGATGACAACGGTGATATCAATGCTGTATTTATTCAATAGGTAAAGGTAAATTTCCACATGTAGGACATTTATTTATTTTATTTATTTATTTATTTTTAAAATTTATATACCGCCCTTCTCCCTGAGGACTCAGGGCGGTGAACAGCCAGAATTAAAAACATACAATACAAATATTAAGAATTAAAAATACATATAAATTTGCTCTCCGTGGTCCTGAAGTCAAAAATCTCCAACCTTGCTGTCCATGGTCCTGAAGTCAAACATCTCCAACCTTGGCACTAGAACTTTTCTATTTCATTTCTCCTAGACCTGTTTCAGCTAGCTGTCTCTTTGTAATCTTTTTATATAGAGAGAAGCACATTCTATTTTCTTTTTTTTTTTAATGATTTTATAATGTTTTTTTTCTTTAACATATATGAGTCCTTAGTGAACAGTAGATTGTCTGGGTCAATTTACTTTATGCAGAATGCTAATAACAATAATAATACTATTCAGATATACATAATATTTCCCAATCCCTATCAGATGGATGTCAATGCCAGCACTCAACCTCTCCACTCATACCTGTTTCCTCGGCCTTCTTTATTTTTCATTCTTTCAGTTCACCAGGCAGCCGTTTTGCAAATTGTTGGTTTCCTGCGGCAGTAGATTGGTAGATTTTTTTTTATGCAGTTAGAGGATTAGGGGAATCCTTTGGCTGGGAGAAATGAGATGATTGTTTTGCTTCTCATGACAGTAAGTAAAAAGGCAACGTTCCCCAGGGCATCCCTTCTGCAGACACAGGTCAGGTTTCTGAGTCCATATAATACTTAGTGAGTGCTACCAGGCTGTGTTTCTGATAGCTCTGGATTATTCTCGTCTCCCTAAAGAATTGTGAGAAGTATAATAATAATGGAGGCGCGCTCTTCAGCTGACCCTACATCAGATCCTTGTCAAATGGCAGTCGCCAAGATTTCCTGGTAGGAAAGACAATCCCGTTTCTTAAGCTTGATTGTCTTGAGAAAAAGATACCCAACTGATTTTGGTCCACCGATTGGCAAATTTTTAAGAGCAGACCACAACAAAGAAGAAGGAACAGAGTGAGATTTCCATTCAATTCATTAGTTTTAATTGGAATTGCGTTTGATTGCTAAAATACACTTAATACGATTATTCCCTGGTCGTGCATGACTTGCTTATGGAATTAACAAGTTTCCGACAATACTCTGACTCGTAAACGAATCAGACTACACGTACACAATAGGTTGAAGCACTCAAAAATTAAATCTAATCAGCTTTAGTAATATTAGATGAATGAAGTCACTAAATCCTGATCTAATCTGGTGATGTTTACTATGTGAATGCAATTGGTTACAGATACAGATACAGATTAAAAGTGTTGGAAGGGACCTTGTACGTTATCTAGTCCAACCCCCTTCCCAAGCAGACCCTACACCATTTTTGACAGATTCCCACAGATGCCGTCACATCCTCATTCCATCATACAGACAGTCCTTGACTTATGACCATGATTGAGCCTCAAATTTCTGTTGCTAAGCGAAACATTTGTTAAGTGAGTTTTGCCCCAGGTTACGACCTTTCTTGCCACAGTTGTTAAGTGAATGACTGCAGTTGTTAAGAAACGTGGTTGTTAAGTGAATCTGGGATTCGGGATAGAGTCGGTGGTGACTGAATGAAACTGAGAGTTTACTGGCTGGATGCCCTTCCTGACACCTACACGGGGTTCACAGCAGATATTTTCTCTTTGCGCCCTGATAGAGAAACAACTGCCGCTGCCTAGGATTGAACTCTCAACCTTCCGAATGGGAGGCAAGAGTCTTCACCTCTAGGCCACCACGTTGCTCTAATGCCACTATTCATTAAGCCCTTTAGATAACTGAATGCTATCCTGGTGCATTTGCATTTTTCCCATTCTTCATTCACCTAGGTGTTACTGCCAATTTGCTACCCTTAGTTCAAGACGAACAGTGCTTGCCTGCTTCTATTTCTTTATAAAAGTATAAGCAGAACAAAAGAGGTGTTAGCTGAAAAGAATTGTATTGATGAAGTTGTTTTGCTCCTTTCAAAATGCAGCATTCCAATCTCATGAAGTATCTGATGAAATAATTATATTTTGCACCCTCACACCCAAAGCTTGATTATTTTCAGACTCAAAAGGTAACTCGCGGTGTATTTTTTCAGGGATGGGGGTGGGGGGGTGGGGGGGAGATGTGAGCCGGAGGAGAACACCGAGTTGAAGTATAAAATGTACGCTTGTATAATCTGATGTAATCCCAGTCACGTTCAGGATTTCAAGTAAACAAGCTGGAGAATCAATAAAACGAATCAATGAACCAAAATAAGGGTAGAGAGATTTCACAAACTGCTTTCTCCTGAAATTACTTTGTCAGTTTTTACAGAACTGGGGTTGAATTACTCACACCGGCAGTCCACATACTGGCTGCACCTCTCCCCCCACCCCCCATTTTGGGCTGCGCCTAGCTGGAATTTCTGGATCTTCCAAAACTGTCTTCACTGACTCAAAGCACCTCTCTTAAAATACTATGAAAGCCAGTACGGTCTAGTGGTTAAGGGACCTAGAAACCAGGAGATGGTGAGTTCCAGTCCTGTCTTATTTAAAAAAGCCGGCTGGGTGATTTTGACCCAATCACCAGGAAATTGGGAATTCTAGTCTCGCCTTAGGCATCAAAACCGGCAGGGTAACTTTGACCCAATCACTAGGAAATTGGGAATTCTAGTCCCGCCTTAGGCATGAAAGCCAGCTGGGTGACTTTGACCCAATCACTAGGAAATTGGGAATTCTAGTCCCGCCTTAGGCATGAAAGCTGGCTGGGTGACTTTGACCCAATCACTAGGAAATTGGGAATTCTAGTCCCGCCTTAGGCATGAAAGCCGGCTGGGTGACCTTGGTCCAGTCTCTTACTTTCAGCCCAACTCACCTCACAGCAGCAGGCGGTAGCAATCGTGATGGCTGGTTCGGCAATCCGGTAGCGATGGTGGAGCAAAGCTCCGCCCACCCACCTGGGTGTCGTTACTTCCTGGTTTTAACCAGGAAGTAATGTGTTCATTACTTTCTGTGCATGCGCAGAAGGTCTGCGTGCACATGTGACACGCGCGGCGCATGCATTTCCGAACCAGTAAGGAAGGTAAGTAGATTTCACCCCTGATGACGATGATGATGACAATTATTTATAGAGGGCATCAGCCTCTACAGCTTTTGCCACAAAGTCAGAAGGCAGATTGTCTTACCCCAAAGAACTGATAGTTGATACAAGGAAACGAAGGAAAACCAAGGAGCTTCAGGATTAAGGTGACAGATTAGCAGAGCTGGAAGAGACTTTGTAGGTCATCTAGTCCAACTCCCCCATCCTGCCGCCCAAGCAGGAGATGCTACACCATTTCTGACAGGTGGCAGTCCAGTCTCTTCTTCAAAGTTTCCAGTGATGAAGCTCCCACAACTTCCGAAGGCAACTTCTGTTCCATGGGTTGATTGTTCTCACTGTCAGAAAATTCCTCCTTATTTCCAGGTTGAATCTCTCCTTGTTCAGTTTCCATCCATTATTCCTTGTCTGGCCTTCGGGCGCTTTGGAGAATAGGTTTGAGTCTTATTATCAAATGCAGAATTGAGAGTGACTTAGGACATAGGGGAAGACGGTGTGCAGTCAAATATGATCTGCCCGCTTTCCATCCGGTACGCCTGATGGCTTCTGCTCTTCTGCTTGTTTTCTTTTCCTCCTTCCTGACCCCTGCCAAGAGGAGATGTTTACCTGTTCGCTACTTCAGCTCTTCTTCTCTTGTTCCTTCTCTACTGCAGAGGATGGTGGGGACACCCGTCGTGACTTCTCTCAAGGCTCGGACTCTAAGGAGTACTGCTTATCTGACCGTGACATTGTGGAGGTGGTTAGGACAGAATATGTCTACACCCGCCCACCTCCTTGGTCGGACGCCTTGCCCACTATCCACGTGGTCACTCCTACTTACAGCCGGCCGGTTCAAAAGGCGGAGCTGACACGGTTGTCCAATACTTTTTTGCACGTTCCAAACTTGCACTGGATCTTGGTGGAAGATTCTCAGCGTCGGACTGCTCTGGTCACTCGGCTTTTGCGAGATACCGGGCTGAACTACACCCACCTCAACGTGGAGACCCCACGCAACTACAAGCTGAGAGGGGACATGCGGGACCCCCGGATTCCTCGGGGAACCATGCAAAGGAACCTGGCCCTACGCTGGCTGAGGGAGACATTTAATAGAAACAACAGCCAACCAGGGATTGTATATTTTGCGGATGATGATAACACCTATAGCCTGGAACTTTTTGAGGAGGTAAGATGCTCGCGGGCCACTCAGCCAACTGGGTTAAATTGCTAATGCTGGCCTGCGACGGATCATGCTTCCCTCTGTTAGGAAGCCTTGGTGGACCTTCTCCACCAATATTGAGATGGTGCAGAAGAGATTGAAGGTAAGTGGAAATACCACGCTCAATTCCAGGTCTTTAGTGTTACGTAGGTTATTTGTACAGATGAAGGTTTGACTTTAATCTTGACTTTAAGAGCCGTGGTGGCACAGTGGTTAGAGTGCAGGACTGCAGGCTATTTTTGCTGACTGCCGGCTGCTTGCAATTGGGCAGTTTGAATCTTAACAGGCTCAAGGTTGACTCAGCCTTCCGTCCTTCCGCGATTGGTAAAATGAGGACCCAGATTGTTGGGGGCAATATATGGACTCTGTAAACTGCTTAGAGAGGGGTGTAAAAGCACTGTGAAGTGGTATATAAATCTAAATCCCCTTCCTTCCTTCCTTCCTTCCTTCCTTCCTTCCTTCCTTCCTTCCT
>WNWU01000047.1:9094573-9107135 GCA_012654045.1 Ptyas mucosa | reverse complement strand
TCCTTCCTTCCTTCCTTCCTTCCTTCCTTCCTTCCTTCCTTCCTTCCCTCCCTCCCTCCCTCCCTCCCTCCTTCCTTCCTTCCTTCCTTCCTTCCTTCCTTCCTTCCCTCCCAGTGGTTAGAATGCAGTATTGCAAGCTAACTCTGCCAGCGGTTTGATCCTGATTGGCTCAAGGTTGACTCAGCCTTCCATCCTTCCGAGGTGGGTAAAATGAGGACCCCAGATTGTTGGGGACAAGAGGCTGACTCTGTAACCTGCTTAGAGAGGGCTGTAAAGCTCGGTGAAGCTGTATATAAGTCTAAATGCTCTTGCTCTTGCTATTAATCTACAGAAATTGCCTCATCCTCCATTCCCTTCTGAAATTCTGAGGTTCTTCAAGTCCATTTATGGTGGATGAGAGCAGTGGTCATTTAATCCCATTTCCCATCATAGCTAGATGCATTAAAGACGTTGCAGATGGATTGAGACAAGGATAGCTTCTCTGTCTTTTTGACCCCTCCCCATCAGACAATGATTGTTTACTGTTTCTGTACCAAAGGGGGAGGATGGAAGAAAGATGGAAGAGATGAGATGAGATGAAGCTCTCTTATTTCACAAGCCATACCATTGTACCTTGTCAAATTGTATTTTGGGATTTTGAAAATTGAAGTCCAGCAGATATGAATGGAGCAATTACTGTTCTGATCTTAATGATCGTGGCATTCAGCAATCGCTGGTTTCTCCTCAATAGATCTTTTCAAACCAAGCACCTCCACCTTCGGGGCAAAGAAAATATGAGGTTGGCAAGCTAGCTTACGTCTTATGAAGAACGTCTGCAAGATTTGAGTTTGGCTAGTTTTAAAGAAAAGAAGGACTAGGGGTGACATGATAACAGTATTCCAGTATTTGAGGGGCTGCCACAAAGAAGAGGGGAGTCAAATTATTCTCCAAAGCACCTGAGGGCAGGACAAAAACAATGGTTGGAAACTAATCAAAGAGAGAAGCAACCTGGAATTAAGAAGGAATTTCCTAATAGTGAGGACAATTAATCAGTGGAATAGCTTGCCTCAAGAAATCGTGGGTGCTCCATCACTGTAGGTTTTTAAAAAGAGACTAGAATAGACAGTCATTTCTATTATTTCTTATTCTATTCTATTCTATTCTATTCTATTCTATTCTATTCTATTCTATTCTATTCTATTCTACTTCTACTTCTACTTCTACTTCTACTTCTACTTCTATTTCTATTGTTTCTTATTCTGTTCTGTTCTGTTCTGTTCTACCCTACCCTACCCTACCCTACCCTACCCTACCCTACCCTACCCTACTCTACTCTACTCTACTCTACCCTACCCTACTGCATCCCATCCCATCCCATCCCATCCCATCCCATCCCATCCCATCCCATCCCATCCCATGCCACGCCACGCCACGCCACTCCACTCCACTCCACTCCACTCCACTCCACTCCACTCCACTCCACTCCACTCTACTCTACTCTACTCTACTCTACTCTACTCTACTCTATTCTATTCTATTCTATTCTATTCTTTCCTTAAACCAAGAAGGTTTGGAAGTAGATGTTGATACTACAGGGAATGAAAGAGAGAAGGAAGTTATTTTTTTTAGGAAGGACTCACAGGTGGCACTGAGAAAATAGTCCAAGCAGCAAAGGAGGGGGAAAAAAATCTGATTTATAGGGGGTGTGTATTCCACATGCTAGATTTGAAAGAATCTTTTAACAGGTTTCAATCTCTGCTAAGGAGTGCCGAGCGCTTTTTTAAAAAAAAGAACAACTCCATTGAGCTGTCTGCAACAGTCGGGTGGAGTTCATTTTTTGACGTGCGTTTTTTTTCTATAGCTAATAATTTCATAACTGTCTATATTTACAATGCCTCATTACATATCGTGCTTTCCCTATTATCGTCTCCTAATTGACAAACTGTTCCTAAAAATTGTCCACGGATTATTTTTTTTTAAAAAAAAATTGCAAATCCTTCCTTTCCTTCATTTAAAGGGTTGAACTGTGAATTCCCCTGACGTAGACTGTTTTTTTAAAAAAATGCAACTGTCACCACTGATTCTAGGATGTATACGCAGTCCTCGCTTAACGACCAGTCGCTTAGCAAACATTCCTAGTTATGACGGACCTCACCAGGATGACTTAACACCCGATTTCGAAGTTCTAGCAGCGGCTTACACACCAACTCACATACACACTAACACAAACACACAAACACACAAATTGCAATCTTGGGTGTCTGGCAGCTGGCTGGAATTTAGGGATCATTGGCAGAATCCTGGGGTCACATGAACTTTTAGTATTTTTTTACCAGTTTCCAAGCGTTTTCAACAAAAAATGACCACTGGGTAAAATGGGTTCATTTAACGACCATCGTGTTTGCTTTATGACTGCCTCGTTCACTTAATGACCACGACGGTGGCTTAATGACTACCGCAAAAGACAGGGGTGGGTTCTAAATTTTTTTACTACCGGTTCTGTGGGCGTGGCTTGATGGTCATGTGACAATTCTTTAGGATTTAGCAGAGGTACTGGTCTATCAGGCTTTTAACTGCTTGCAGAGCTGTACCGATCTACTCATTTGTTTTTTGAGGCTCTGGTCTACCTATTCGTTTTTGGAGGCTCTGGTCTACCCATTTGTTTTTGGAGGCACCGGTCTACCCATTCGTTTTTGGAGGCACCGGTCTACTAATTTGTTTTTGGAGGCATCGGTCTACCCATTTGTTTTTGGAGGCACCGGTCTACCACCACACTGCCTTTTAACACTGATCAGCTGTAGGGCGGCCCTTTGAAGCCCCGCAGCAAGAGTTTAAACAGTTTTTTTCCCTCTAGATGATCAGCTGGGACTCGGGAGGCAGCAATAGATGGGGGGTGGGGCCAAATAAAAGGTAAGAATAACATGGGGGGGGTGTATGTGGGTGGGAGGGCCCAGCTCCCAAACAAAGAGAAGCGGTTCAGTGACATCATATCCTCACCGCTACTGGCTCGGCCGAACCGGGCCGAACCAGGAGGAACCCACCACTGGCAAAAGAGGTTATCAATCAGGCATGGTGAAGTGGTGACCTATTTAACAACCTCCAAGACTTAAAGCTCTAATTCCAAGTCATAAATCAAGGACTACCTATACCTTTTTTTGTTTCCAGATTTTTTTTGGGGGGTGGGTGGGTGTCTGTGTGGCAAACTTTTGATCAAAGGTCATCAGATTCCATTGCGTGTCTGTGTTTCCCACCTATAAACATCCATGTGAGTCAAAGACCCAGATTTCCTTCCAGGGGGATTTGATCCGATCAACGTGAAAACATCCGCACTTCCTCTCTAAATAGAAGTTGATTCCAGAATTCAGAATCACAGAATAACAGAGTTGGAAGGGACCTTGGATGTCTTCTAGTCCAACCCCCTGCTCACACAGGAGACCTTATTGGAGGCTAAAGCATATGAAGAACTGTATACCGCATCGGATAAATCATCATTCATGAGTTTGCACTCAGCAAGGTTGGGAGTGAGCACAAAGGTCTTTAGGGCAAGACCACTACGCATCCAGGGGTGAAATCCAGCAGGTTCTGACAGGTTCTGGAGAACCAGTAGTGGAAATTTTGAGTAGTTTAGAGAACCGGCAAATACCACCTCTAGCTGGCCCCAGAGTGGGGTGGGAATGGAGATTTTGCTATATCCTTTCGCCAGGAGCGGGGAGGGAATGGGGATTTTGCAGTATCCTTTTCCCAGGAGTGGGGTGGGAATGGAGATTTTGCTATATCCTTCCCCCAGGAGCGGGGAGGGAATGGGGATTTTGCATGTGTACAATGAGGTTGGATGAGCCTCCTGTCAGGGTTCCGACGGATGCCCTAATTAAATCATGAACCTCCAGCCAAGCTTCAAAAGAAATCCAGTTATTTATTAGAAGCTTCATGTCGGCACGTTCCCAAGTGAAGCCAGCTCTGACGCTAAGTAATTTATGCCCCAATCATGACCCTGTTTCCCCCCCTCCCCACCAGGGTGTGTCATCAATCACTTTCATCAACGGAGCAATTTCGCAGGTTGTAGAGACCACTCCCTTCCGGCTGCTGTGGGTAACCCTGGGATACAGCCTTGAGAGAGATAAGTCTGGAATGTACATCTGCCTTTGGCTGCTGTGCCGTTTCATTGGTTTGCCATCCCCCCTTGCTTATCTCAACTCGAGAGCAGGCCAGGGATGCTTTGCACGTTGACATCCCCCTTAGTGCAGCCCCCACCAAACACAAAATACATCAAAATGACACATAAGTGAAACAAGGAAAAAAAACACTAGCCCAGTAGATCATACTAACAGACACACAATCCTTTTATACAGTACACATATGTGCATAACATTACGTATTGTATTAACATAACTGTACGGCCTTAAAAATTGCCTAAACATGATTTTGTGTTTCTGTTTGGGCTTTTTTTTAAAAAAAATAAAGTCTTCTGGGAGGACCATGAAACGGCATCCACCCCCTCCCTTCCAATAACGGCTTATTTGCATATTACTGCTATTAAAGAACATTAACTCTGATTCACTGCCGGCAGCGTGCAGCGGTTTTTATAGACCAGAGCGCATGACGCATTCCTTTCCCCTCAGGATTTTTATAAATTAAGTCATTTTCAACCACGCTGTAAAGTTAATTAATTTAAATGCAGGCAAGTGAAATGTTGCCTGTTGTCGAAGTGTGGAGTCCAGGCTGAATCTTTTCCTTCTACTTTTTTTTTTTCCCCCCCAAAAAAAGATTTGCCCCCAAAACAAGCAATCTGAAAACGAGAAAAAAGGAGCTCAGAAGGAGAACAGTTTGAAATCGGCAAGGAAACAGGTTTAACGACTCGAAATAGGACTATTTATTTATCGTACACAAAAATGCAAGAGATAAAAATACGAAGTATAAATTTTAAAATCTAAAATATGATAAACCAGACGCCCCTAATTTTTTGGGACACCAGGGACCGGATCCGTGGAGAATGGTTTTTCCGTGGACTGGAAGGCGCCTGGTTTCGTGTGTTGCCTGCATCCCACGGGTGGCACTTCACTTGTTTGCATGACCCTGTTTCTGACATGCTGCGGATCAGTGCCAGTCCACCGACTGGGGGTTGGGGGACCCCTGTTATAAACCTATGCCTCGATTACAGATATAATTTTTTGGTTCATTCGTCACAGCCTGGAAATCAACAAAATCTCCATTACAGACTCTGTTTTGGCCCTCTTACACTATATGTTGGATAGTTTGTTTTTTGGGGCCCCACCAGTGGTGGATTGCTCCCGGTTCGCACCGGTTTGCCAGAACCGGTAATAACATTGGCTGGCCATGCTCCCGAACCGGTCCCCGGCCCAGTCACCGCTCGCTTACCCCACCCACCTCATTAGAGGCTTTTTTTTTTTTTTTTACTTTTAAAAGCATTTTTTCTATAACCTCTTCGGCCGAAAAAAATGCTTTTAAAAATAAATAAATAAATAAAAACCTCTGATGATCCTGCAGCTCAGCTGGGATCGTCAGAGGCTTTTCAAAGCATTTTTTTCTGCAACCTCTTAAGGTTGTAGAAAAAATGCTTTTAAAAGTAAAAAAAAAAAAAGTTGGCCACGCCCACCCAGTCACATTACCCCCCCTCACCAAGCCACGCCCACAAAATAAGCCACGCCCACAGAACCGGTAGTAAAAAAAAATTAGAACACATCCCTGGGCCCCACAGTCACAATTCGGGAATGGTGTATTTTGGCTAACTTATAGAGGGCATCAGAAGGGCGCGATGGCTCAGTGGTTAAAGGCGCTGAGCATGTCAGCTGGAAAGTTGACGGCATGGGTGTCAGGGTTCCAAGTAATACACCCATAACACACAGAACTCCGAGGCAGGTAGATTCCTGAAAGAACAGGATATATCATATTGGCACAGACTGGTGAAAACCGACTCTAAGGGTTCCCGCGGTTTTCACCTAATTAAAAGTAAAAGTTTTCCCCTCTTCCCAAACAGTCACATCGTCCAATCAGGGTGCTGTCCAGTTGCTGGGTGACATCACTCCTCTTCCCTTCAGCCACCTGTTGGAATGTCCTTGGTTCCTGGGGGAAAGTATTTTGTTTTGGTTCTTTGGATGCTTAGCAACCTAAATTCCAGCCGCGAGTGTGGTCGTAACTTGAGGATTACCTGTACATGCACCAAAGACAAATTCCTTGTGTGTCCAACCACACTTGGCCAATAAAGAATTCTATTCTATATTTAATATTTCCCCTTTTGCCACATGAACAATTGCAATTTGGGAGACATTTCTAGAACGGCCTGGAAGCTTTTCTGAAGAATTGCAAGGAACCCCAAGCTGCGCAGTCTTCTTTTAAGATGGCATTAGGGACAGAGGGGATCCTGCAATCTGAAGCCTGTTGACACCGATATAAAGACTGAGCTTTTGATATATTGCTACAGCACTATCCACTGCCTTTGACAGAGCTTAAATGTTATTGGCAGAAGCCGTTCACTCTTAGTACTTGGTTGCCCAAAGTCAGATTTAACAATGATAGATGGAACAGGAATCCGATGCAGGTGTCAATGTACACACCAGAGTTGTTCTACATGCAGTCTTTCCAGGTAGCAACACTGGGATCCGAAGCTCACTGTTGTGAGGTCCAACAGTAGAACAGATCATCTCCAGTTTCTGATGGTCTTCAGCAAGTTCCTGGAAGAATATCCTGGGAGCCTTGTTTAATTGTTGACAGGGTCTTGCTTTGCCAGTTCATATTAAGAACAGTTGCTGGAACTGGGCAAGTCTAGTTTAATGAAAAGAAAGGGCTAGGGATGAAATGATAGCCATCTTCCAATGTCTCAGGGGCTGCCACAAAGAAGAGGAAGTCAGGCTATTCTCCAAAGCACCAGAAAGCAGGACAAGAAGCAATGGATGGAAACTAACCAAGGAGAGAAGCAACTTAGAACTAAGGAGAAATTTCCTGACAGTGAGAACAATTAATCAGTGGAACAACTTGCCTCCAGAAGTTGTAAATGCTCTAACACTGGAAGTTTTTAAGAAGAGGTTGGACAACCATTTATCTGAAGGGGTGTAGAGTTTCCTGCCTAAGCAGGGAGTTGGACTAGTAGAACTATATAGTTGGACTATAGGAACGGACCGAATCAGAAGCAACCCACCACTGTCTTAGGCAGAAAAGTCTCCTGGGTGATTGAGCCAATGAGCAGAAGACGGTGTGTTCTAGTCCTGCCTTAGGCACGAAAGCAGCCTGCTGTAAGGTGACTTTATTCATCTCTGTCCTTTTGCCCCCCCCTGTGAGTAGCGAGCGCTCTTAGTAAGCGTGTTTATGCAAGAGGGCAAGTACTACAAGCTCATTTGGTTCCCCTTGTAGTAATTAATAACGCTGAAAGACAGGTGAAGAGGGAAGGTGGGCAGAGAAGATGCAGTACCAGCAAAAGCTTCTGTGGAGAAACAGCAAGCTGAACAATCAGCTGCTTCTAGCGATTCTGAATGAGAATTCTGTTGAAGGGGTGTAGAGTAGCTGGGTGCTATTCCTCTAACATGCCCCTGGAGCTCTTTCTTTCTTTCTTTCTTTCTTTCTTTCTTTCTTTCTTTCTTTCTTTCTTTCTTTCTTTCTTTCTTTCTTTCCTTCCTTCCTTCCTTCCTTCCTTCCTTCCTTCCTTCCCTTCCCTTCCCTTCCCTTCCCTTCCCTTCCCTTCCCTTCCCTTCCCTTCCCTTCCCTTCCCTTCCCTCCCTCCCTCCCTTCCCTCCCTTCTGTTGGAAGAAATATCCATCTGATTCTTTCCAAGTCGAGAGGAAGACACTGGAAACTCGGAGGCTGATTGAAAAGATGGTTTAATGATGAAGCAGAACTGCCAAGCGCATGGTTCTCTGGCGCAGCCGAACACATGGGGTTGAGAGCGAGGGGTATTTATACTTTCTCTTGGGCTTTGCACTTGAGCTTCCTGTTCCTGTGCAAGAGCATGTATTCTATTGGCTATCGTCGGACTCCCATGGGGTCATGTGGGGTCATGTTTGATTAGCAAAGGTGGAGGCTGCTTTTCAAGAGCATATTTCTCCTTTAGAGAAATATAATATTCTGCCCTTTTAATATTTCTCAAAATATTTCATTCTTCTAAGTGGGGTGTAGCCTTCCTTCCTTCCTTCCTTCCTCCGTCCCTCCCTCCTTCCCTCCTTCCTTCCTTCCTTCCTCCCTCCCTCCCTCCCTCCTTCCTTCTTTCCTCCCTCCTTCCTTCCTTCCTTCCTTCCTTCCTTCCTTCCTTCCTTCCTTCCTTCCTTCCTTCCTGTTTCAGCATGGGAACTAATTCAAGGAGGTATTCATGCCTTTCTTTGGCTAATACACTAACCGTTCATTCATGTGAAAGTGGCTTTCGTCATGTCAGCTCCATCAATTTTTGACCACTACCACCACAATAAGTGAGATAGCTGTATTGGCCAAAAGGAAGATTTTGTGGCTGAAGGTGGATTAGAACATGGGTTCTCCCAGTGGTGAAATCCAAATTTTTTTTACTATCGGTTCTGTGGGCGTGGCTTGGTGGGCGTGGTGTGGCTTGGTGAGTGTGGCTTGGTGGGTGTGACAGGGGAAGGATACTGCAAAATCTCCATTCCCTCCCCACTCTGGGGCCAGTCAGAGGTGGCATTTGCCGGTTCTCCAAACTATTCAAAATTTCCCCTACCGGTTCTCCAGAACCTGTCAGAACCTGCTGGATTTCACCCCTGGGTTCTCCCCAGTCCTAATCTAGCAGCTTCACTGCTACACCGCGCTGACTCAGAAATGCACCTTTGTACAGTCTCTCTTTGAAGGAGGACGTGGTGGCTCAGTGGCTAAGATGCTAAGTTTGTCGATCTAAAGGTCGACCATTCAGCGGTTTGAATCCCTAGCGCCATATGATGGAGTGAGCTCTTGTTACTTGTCCCAGCTTCTGCCAACCTAGCAGTTTGAAAGCAGGTAAAAAATGCAAGTAGAAAAATAGGGATCACCTTTGCTGGGAAGGGAACAGCGTTCTGTGCGCCTTGGCATTTAATCATGCTGGCTACATGACCATGGAGACGTCTTCGGACGGCGCTAGCTCTTCAGCTTAGAAACAGAGATGAGCACTGCCCCCTAGAGTCAGGAACAACTAGCACATAAGTGTGAGGGGAACCTTTACCTTTACCTTTTTTTAGTCTCTCTTACAAAATGAAAAAAGACTTTCTCTACAGATAAACAAATATCCTCCACGAGGTCTTTGGGAAAGGTTGATCGGTCACCCATCAGAGATACTTGAATAGATCCTGCCTTGGGCAGAGATTGCCACTATATCAGCAGTTCTCAAACATCTTATAGTCTTGAGACCCTTTTATGTTCTTTAAAAATGATCGAAGATTTTGGTTCGTGTGAGTTAAACCCAGTGGTGAAATCCTCCACGGATTGCCACCAGTTTGCTGCCCATGCGATGCATGCCAAACGGGTGCTGCATGTGCCAAAGGCACATTGTGTGTACCCGCATGCGCAGTGCACGCCAAATGCACGCTTCACATAGAAAAAAGTGGCTTAACAAGGTAAGTAGAACAGCGAGTGGGGGAACAGCTGTGCCGCACGATTTAGTTACGCTAGAAAGCAGGATTTCCTGCTTTCTAGCCAATATAAGTTCTGCAGAACAGCTGATCATAGGAAATACCGGTTCTGACAAACCTGTAGCTTTTTTTTTACTAGTGGTTCGCCCGAACCGGTACGAACCAGTAGCATTTCACCCTGGTTAAACCTAACCATATTTACGGTATTAGAAATTAAAGCCGAGAAATTTTTAAGCTATAGATTTGACATCGCAGATCCACCCTCGAGAAAAGTCTCAGGGATCCTCAGACACCCCTTGTGAACCACTACACAACTCTACTTCCAACTCTTAAGATTCTGGGACAGTAAACTCAAGGGATGTGATTGTTCTTCTTACCCAAGGCATGCACGAGTATCTAAGGTGGCTTCCGCTAAGTTTCCTCACCCTGGTGCTCAGCAAGTCCAACTATTATGTTGCCTGGGGATAATGGGATTTAGAACCCTCTTGAAAAAAATCACCTTGGAGAAGTGCTTGTGCTCAGCTGTCAGAGAGATAATATTCCTCGGTTGCCCAACCGTGGTCATAATGGCATCCTCTTCCATCGAGCCAAGCCAAGGGATGTCCGGTCATTGTGCGGTTCTCCTCTTGTTTTCCAGATGCGGACCACCCGCAGAGTATCCGTCTGGCCGGTGGCCTTTGTGGGAGGCTTGCGGTACGAGTCCCCCAAAGTCAACGCTGCTGGGAAGGTGTATGGATGGAAGACCGTCTTTGACCCCCATCGGCCATTTGCGATCGACATGGCGGGCTTTGCTGTCAACCTCAGGCTAATCCTTCAGCGACCTCAGGCTTACTTCAAACTGCGAGGGGTCAAGGGGGGCTATCAGGAGAGCAGCCTGCTCCGGGAGCTGGTGACCTTGAATGACCTCGAGCCCAAAGCTGCCAATTGCACTAAGGTACGGCCGGAGGTGGGCGTCACATACTGTAACAACCGGTTCGCTTAGAACCGAAAATGTGAGTGTGAAGCAGGCATGCGGCATTGAAAAACCAATGGCGAGTGGGAGGGCCCAGCCGCTGGTCGGAACTACAGGTTCACGCGAACCGGTCCAAACCGGCAGCAGCCCACCACTGGGTATGGTTGCCTTTGACATCCCAAGCAGAGAAGTGGTTTATATAGATGCTGGTTTCTCTGGAGAACGCCCGCTGGAAAACCACAAACCTCCAGACCAGTGGTGGGTTTCAAAATTTTTTACTACCGGTTCTGTAGGCGTGGCTTGGTGGGCGTGGCTTGGTGGGCATGGCAGGGAAAGGTTACTGTAAAATCCCCATTTCCTCCCAATCAGCTGGGACTTGGGAGGCAGAGATAGATGGGGGCGGGGCTAGTCAGAATTTCTACTACCAGTTCTCCAAACTACTCAAAATTTCCGCTACCGGTTCTCCAGAACTGGTCAGAACCTGCTGAAACCCACCTCTGCTCCAGACCCAGCCTGAAGAAGCTTGACTTGAAGGCCTTTTGAGTAGAGCAAATTTTGAGTTTCCATAGAATAGTGATGGCTAACCTTTTCTGGACTGAGTGCCCAAAGCACACACATGTGTGCTCAAATGTGTGTACGCAAATGTGTGCACACAGGCCCAAATCCCCAAAATGCAATGCCTGCGTGGCCATGCCCATCTGCCCCGCTTCCTGTGCATGCATCCCGCCCCCACACATGCATGGCAGAGACCTGATGACCAGCTGGCCGGCGGGAGGCACACACACATGCACAGGGGAGCTAAACTGGGGCAACAGCTCACATGCCCACAGAGAGGGCGCTGCGGGCCACTTGTGGCACCCGTGCCATATGTTCACCATCATGGCCATAGAAGATAATCTTTGTAGTAGGATCCATCAATGGGACCAAAAGTTTATTTTTTTAAAGCTTTGAAGCTCATCGTCAGGGAACTTCTCTCCGATGGACTTCAGCATGAGCCCAAGAGCTTGGGAGAATAAACCCTTGGTTCCCGTTACTAACGCAGATTGGATCCTGCAACATTATCCTGGGCCACACAGATTTGCCTTCGTTCGTGAGAATCCTTGTAGCTCTGAGTAGATTCTGAGTAGCCACACTACCTTGGTTCGGTTGCTTCTTCAGCCTGTTCACGTCCTCCTGGGCAAACCCAAGTGAAGTGTGGCATCTCCAAGGCAGAAAGCAAAGGGATTGGTGGAGCTCCTCCATTTTGCATCAATGTCATGAGCGCCTTTTCAACACGGGTCCAATTTTATGTCCGTGTGTTAATTGCGATTTTAAAACAATACTCTTTCTATTCAGGAGCAATTTGCAATGATTTATTTGATCTCATTCAATGGTGGGATTCAGCCGGTTCGCACCATTTCGGGAGAACCGGTTGTTAACTTTCTGAGCAGTTTGGCAAACTGGTTGTTGGTAGAAATCATTAGGGTAGAAAACAGGTTGTTAAATTACTTGAATCCCACCACTGATCTCATTTCACAATGAAACACTAAATTAGAACTAGAACTAGTAGAAACTACATTTTTAAGTGCTCTTGACTATATCATCTTGGACAACCTACATTTACATCCTGACTGTCAGGCTCCATCTTTTAAAGCCTCCTCAGCACGCCATTTTGGATCCTACGGCAGTGTTTCTCAACCCTGGTGACTTTAAGATGGGTGGACTTCAATTCCCAGCATTCCCCCGCCAGCAAAACTCCACCCATCTTAAAGTCCACCCATCTTGAAGTTGCCAAGGTTGAGAAACACTGCTCTAAGGAATATACTTAGTGGTGGCGCAGTAGTTAGAATGCAGTACTGCAGGCTATTTCTGCTGACTGCCAGCTGACTGCAGTTCGGCAGTTCGATTCTGAGTAGGTCAAGGTTGACTCAGCCTTCCATCCTTCCGAGGTGGGTAAAATGAGGAGACCCGGATTGTTGGGGGCAAGAGGCTGATTCTGTAAACTATTCAGAGAGGGCTGTGTAGCGGTATATAAGTCTAAGTCCTATTGTTATCTTCCTTCCTTCCTTCCTTCCTTCCTTCCTTCCTTCCTTCCTTCCTT
>WNWU01000047.1:9048231-9078835 GCA_012654045.1 Ptyas mucosa | reverse complement strand
CTAGATTTTAAGCCTAAAGTGGAAGTAGAACCAGCTTTCATGCCTAAAGTGGGATTAGAACTCCCAGTCTCCTGGTAATTGGCTCAAACTCACCCAGACAACTTTCACACTTAAGGTGTGAGTAAAACTCCCAGTCTCCTGGTGATTGGCTCAAAGTCACCCCATCAGCTTTCATGCCTAAGGTGGGACTAGAACTCCCAGTCTCCTGGTGATTGGCTCAAAATCATAGAGCCAGCTTTCATGCCTAAAGTGGGACTAGAACTCCCAGTCTCCTGGATTATAACCTGGTGTCTTCACCACTAGACCAAACTGGTCCGGAGTAAATTGAGAGACATGAAAAGAAAGAGAGCGGGATTCAAATTAAGCAACTCACTTCGTTGTACCCTTGTTGGAGCCAGGTTCCCGGGAGGTAGAGAGTTTCCTGAGGACCAATTTTCCAGTAGCGACCAAGGTTCTGGCCATTGACAAATACAACTCCCTTTTCCCAGCCCTGCAAACACAAAAGAGGATCCCACTATAAATGGATCGAGACATTATAGAATTCTCTGATGGACCTCCTGGTGCCCTTACAGGTGACAAGTGTCACCTCAAATAATGAAATGCCCTGAGAATCACACCCAATTGGCCACGTTTCAGAAACTACTGCAGTGGTGCTAAAAGCGCTACACATGTTTTTTCTAGTTCCTGCTGCAAAAAACTAAGAATTAAAAAAAAAAAGAGAGAGAGAGAGAGAGAGAAGACAAATGCATATTCATCTTTACAAATTAAGTATTCTGAGCCAAGCACACCTTTTAAACCATCGTTAACACATGGACGCTAACAAAATAACAGGTCAATCCCAAATGCGTGGAAAGAATACTAAACTGGAAATATTCAATTGGCCGTCCAATTGTTTCCTTTCCCTTCCAGTGCCTTACCACCACAAAATGCCGATAGGCCACCACGAACCAAGGCACAATTAAGGCCGTTTCATCTAAGGAAAGCAGGCTCCGATAAATCCAGGCCGAATTGGGCTGATCTACATTTATCCTACACCTTGTACGTCTCTTTTTTTACGGCTCGGGTCAACCTATCAACAACTTACCTCCAGCTTCAGGAACGTATCCTGAGGCACATACTGTACTTGGAGTGTTCCTCGGAAGAAGGCGGGGCCCACCGCGCTGTCAGGGATGGCGCTCCAGGGGGACGCGCCTCGTAGACTAGGGGAGAAAGAAAAGGTAGTTTCTTCAAAGGGATCCCCAGATGGGGGGGGGGGGGGAAATCCATCAGCATCCCCAATCGGTTTTCATGTAGGCTAGGTCCTGCTTGAGGGATCCTTGGTGCTCTCTCAGCTTGGCTTTCTTGCAGATGTTTCATGACCTAAACCAGGTGACATCATCAAGGCTAGAAGGGGAGGGGGTATTGTGGAGAGGAGGAGGAGGAGGAGGAGGAGGAGGAGGAGGATTATGGGGTCCTTGGTACTCTCTGAGCTTGGTAGTTTTCTTGCAGATGTTTCATTACCTAAATCAGGTTACATCATCAAGGCTAGAAGGGGAGGGGGTATTCTGGAGAGGAGGAGGAGGAAGAGGAGGAAGAAAAAAAGGGTTTTTTTCTTTTAAAAGCCTTTGACGATCCCAGCTGACCCGCGCGATCATCAGAGGTTTTTTTTTTTTTTACTTTTAAAAGCATTTTTTCGGTCTAAGAGGTTGTAGAAAAAAATGCTTTTAAAAGTTTTTTAAAAATCCTCTGATGATTGTGCGGCTCAGCTGAGCATGGCGGGGGGGGGGGGGCAGGGATTTTTGCTACCGGTTCTCCGAACCACCCGCCTCCATCGCTACTGGATCGGGCGATCTGGTCCGAACCGGGAGCATTTCACCCCTGCTTCAAGGTGAGTTTAGGCAGCCATCTGGCAGGTGCAGTTTGGATCCCCTGCGGTAAGCAGGCTGGCTGCGTTTAATTGCAGCGCGGCTCCTTCTAACTTTTGCCATCGTGGTGTTTTGCAATTCCGCGAACTTCGTCCGCACCTGTCCTGGTCTGTGAATTGGTGTTCAAACCACCCTTCCGTGCTGACAAATAAATTGCAACCGTTTGGAAAACGGGAGGGGGAGGAGGGAACCTGACAACCAAGCGGGCCAAATTGGTCTGCACCTTCCTGAGGATTGTTAACGAGATTAAAAAAACACCGTCCCCCTCACTCTGAACTGCACAGGGATATTTTGAGAGGAAGGAGAGAGAAAACAGAAGAGCCATTTGTCAAAAGCTGGCATTTATTGGGATTTCTGCAGATGGCAGGAGTTGGAACTGATGGCCTCAAGGGTGCCTCCCGGCTATTATAGCTTTGAAGTGCTTACCTCTGCGATTGCCGTTATCCAGCCAGAGGCCTCTAGACTACTAGGACTCTAGTACCGGTGCTTTCCCTTCCCTCCTCCACCTGCCTCTCTCCCTCACTCGAAGTGCCCCCTGCCCTCCTATAAAGGGCCAGAATCCAGAACAGGAAGACAGAAATGTCTCCAGCCTGTACTGTAACCAGCAAACAATAATGAGCAATAAAGGAGAATATTTGTAGCTCAGAGTCTACCTGAGGGGGTCACTATCTCCTGGTGACTGACCCAAAGTCACCCACCCTAAAGAGAAACTAGAATTCACCATCTCCTGGTGACTGGCCCAAAGTCACCCACCCTAAAGAGGAACTAGAATTCACCATCTCCTGGTGACTGACCCAAAGTAAACCACACTAAATAAGAACTGGAACTCACCATCGCCTGATGACTGACGCAAAGTCATCCATCCTAAAGAGAAACTAGAATTCACCATCTCCTGGTGACTGGCCCAAAGTCACCCACCCTAAAGAGGAACTAGAATTCACCATCTTCTGGTGACTGACCCAAAGTAAACCACCCTAAAGAAGAACTGGAACTCACCATCGCCTGATGACTGACGCAAAGTCACCCACCCTAAGGAGGAACTAGAATTCACCATCTCCTGGTGACTGGCCCAAAGTCACCCAGCTCGTTTTTATGCCTAGGCTGGGACTAGAACTCACTGCCTCCTGTTTTCTAGCCTGACTCTTCTAGTTTTATCTATCAAACCATTATCGGTACTGGCAGGCACGGAAGCGGGAAATTATATTGAAAAACGGGAACTGCTAAGAAGGGCTGCTTGCACGGCTCTGCAGGTTTGAGAGCGAACCAGCCCAATCCTTTGCCAGATGCCAGATTGCTGGCAGGTGGAGCTGCTAACTAGGATTTGGTCCCCGGCCAAGCATAATTCCAGTAAACAAAGAGGGAAAGAGGGAAACAAATCACCGGAGCAGAAAAAGCAGGGGAGGGGGAGTGGGGAAGGGGCTGCTGCTGTTGTTGCCGAGATTCACGAAGCAAACCTTTCCATGAAGCTGGGTTTCATTTCAAGGCTGTAAATCTTGAAGTTTCTCAAGGAGGTTTTGTTGAAAACAATGTCGCCAATTAAGCCTGCAAGAGAAACGAGAGCAAACGCTGAGCGGAGCAGGGACTAGGCTGATGAATCACCTTTCAAAGAGCCTTGGATAGTACAGTGGTCTAAAGCCCTGTTATTAACATCAGCTGCCTGCAATTATTGCAGGTTCGAATCTCACCAAAGCTCAAGGTTGACTCAGCCTTCCATCCTTTCTAAGGTGGGTAAATTGAGGACCCAGTTTGTGGGGGCAATAAGCTGACTTGTATAAATATACAAAAGTATGAAGGCTATTGCTTAACGCACTGTAAGCCGCCCTGAGTCTCCGGAGAAGGGCGGCATATAAATCAAATTTAAAAAAAAAAAAGGGGAGGCATGGCCCGTTGCCAAGAGCTGCAGCCGCTGCTGTCCCCCCTCCGTATTTGGCACTGAGGTCCACACAATTCTGAATCAGCTGGAAGGGACCCTGTAGGCCTTCTAGTCCAACCCCCTGCTCAAGCCGGAGACCCTCTACCGTTTCAGATAGATGGCTATCCAGGCTCTTCTTAAAAACCTCCAGTAATGAAGCTCCTGCAACTTCTGGTGGTAAGATGTTCCACCGGTTTAATTGTTCTCGCTGTCAGGAAGTTTCTCCTTAATTCCAGGTTGCCTCTCTCCTTGATTAGTTTCCATCCATTGTTTCTTGGCTTGCCTTCTGGTGCTTTGGGAAATAAGTTGGCCCCCTTCTCTTTGTGGCAGCCTCTCAAATAGCAATAAAAGAGCCTTGGTGGCACAGCGGATTAAAGTGCTGTTAAAGTAGCACTTAGCTGCCAGCTGCCTGCAGTTACTGCGAGTTCAAATCTCACCAGGCTCAAGGTTGACTCAGCCTTCCATCCTTCCGAGGTAGGTAAAATGAGGAGCCGGATTGTGGGGGCAATAAGCTGACTTTGTATAAAAAGAACACCGCTTAGGGGGGAGCGAAAGCCCTACTAAGCAGGTATATACAAAAGTACGAAGGCTATTGCTTAACGCATTGTAAGCCGCCCGTGAGTCTCCGGAGAAGGGCGGCATATGAATCGAACCAATAAAATAAATAAAAATAAATAAATAGCACTTAGACTTATATACCTCTGCACCGTGCTTTACAGCCCTCTCTAAGCGGTTTACAGAGTCAGCATCTTTCCCCCAACAATCTGGGTCCTCATTTTACCTACCTCGGAAGGACAGAAGGCTGAATCAACCTTGAGACTGGTGAGATTCGAACTGCCAAACTGCAAGCAGCCGGCAGTCAGCAGAAGTCGCCTGCAGTACTGCACTCTAACCACTGCGCCACCGTGACTCATATTGGAATGAATGAATGAATGTTTTTGTGTGTCCATTGTGCCTGAATCTCATCTTGGTTTGGGTTTATATTGATTTTTACGCCATTATTTATCAGTCCAGAGTCAGCTTGAAATTGGGTAGTGTCTAATTCAATCACGGCAACAAATAAAGAAAGGCAAATACAATTACAGCTAAAATAAAAGAGAAATTCTTTGCAGGGTTTGGAAACGAGCAACTGACAACTCCCTACAAAAACAGAATAGGGGCTTAATGGAGACATTATTTCACAGAGGTTTTTCGGTGAAGGAATCCTGGCTGTGGCAGACTCTCTCCCCCCACTTCCCCGTTCTTTGTTAACCTTCAAAGGACAGAGTCCGTCCTGCTCCTTTCACCCGGTCATGGCCAAGGATGCTGTTTATTCTACAGTAGTGGCCAAAATGGTGGAAAACCTTTTGGGAAAAGTGTATTTTTGAGGTTTGATGGTTAATAACACCACTTTTTCTTTTGGAGTTTCAAGATAAATCCTATTCCACTGCTGGAATGACCTGGGAATAGCCCAGACTTCTTAACCCAATTGAAAAATCTATGGAGCCGACTAAAGAAACTTGTTAGTCAGAAGCGACCCAGCAATAAAACCCAGTTAATAGAAGCCATCATTCAATCTTGGTTTTACATTAGAACAGCTGCAGAACTCAAAAACTTGGTTCACTCCATGGGAAGACGCTGTAAGGCCGTAATTCGTGCTAAAGGTTACCCAACTAAGGATTAACTGACAGGGTGATCATTTTTGTATATCTCATTTTTTCTATGGTGATCATTTTCGTATATTTCATTTTTTTTTCTACGTCTTTCACTTTTCTTCTTTAAACTGGAACGGCTGTTCTAATAGCAAATCCTTGATAAAAGTTATTGCATGATATTCTTCATTAAATTACCTTTCCACTGATATGTAATTTTATGGTACTACTCCCCAAAAAAGTGGTGTTATGAGCTAGTTTTAGAAAATACACATTTCCCCAAAAGGTTTCCACAATTTTGGCCACTACTGTAAGATTCTTGGCCTTGAATCTGATCCATTGGGGGGATCCATTGGGACTCTGTGTCCAATTTCTACTGCTCACTTGCAGGAATCCAATTTTTAATTGAGAGTCTGTTTCAACAATTCAAGAAGGAGGGGGCGGGGGTCCCTGAGACAAATGATTTTGCTGCCAAGCGTCTCTTATTACAGGCAGTCCTTGACATACGACCACAATTGAGCCCAAAATGTATGTCGCTAAGCGAGAGCTTTGCCCCGTTTTACGACTTTTCCTGGGTTAAACGAAGGGCTGCAGTCGTTAAGTGTCACATGGCTGTTAAGCGAATCGGCCTTCCCCGTTGACTTTGCTTGTCAGAAGGTCGCAAAAGTGGGGCACGTGATCCCCAGGGACGCTTACAACCGTCATAAATGCGAGACAGTTGCCAACGGTCTGAATTTCGATGACGTGACCCTGCGACGGCCGTTAAGGGTGGAAAAAAAAAACGATTGTGAAGTCCCTTTTCTCAGGACCGTTGTAACTCTGGTCACTAAAAGGACTGTTGTAAGTTGAATACCATCTGTATTAGATTATTTGATTCATCGCATTCAACTAGAATCTGTCTTCCTGGATCTTTAAATTCAATTCTTCTGTAATCTGATTGCTTGGCTTTTCCTCCCCCCTTATTAACACCTTTTCTGGTGTCTACTAGAAATCTTCATGGATCTTTCTGAGTATCTATGGAGCTTCTCAGTCGTCCAGGTCATGACTGTTCCAAAAGTGCTTTTTTTCAAGAGGCAACTGGACTTTCTGGTTTTTTTTTCTTCTGAAGACGTTTTGCTTCTTCAGCTCTGACTGGATGGAGAATGGAAGGATTTATATTCCTTGCAGACAGTTGGTCATTTGCATCCTTTTAGAGGGTCATTGAGGCCACCTGGTGGTTTATCCAAGAGGCCATCTATGACAAAATTGAACAGCCGTCTCTCAACAAAGGGCGTTCTGCCCCAGCTACGGACCCCAAAGAACGCAGCACACGCAAAGTCTGTACAAACCTTAGTTTACTAAATTAAATCAGTCTTTTTCAAACAAAGGCTGTCAATTAACTTTCTTGACAGCCTGCAAGAATCCAAAGAATAAATAATCGTAATCTTACTATGGTTGGCGGAAAGCCCAGAAAGCAATTTGCAGGAACCTGATAAGAGAACTAAGATCACGATGCGAAGGAGGGTGAACGAAGTTGTTCCCTGCAAATTGCTTCAGTCGGCGTTCCTCCTTAAATAGGCTAAGGGAGTAGCCAATTAGCCCCAAGCCTTACTGTCGAGGAGACCTCCTCCTGAGGAGCCACTCCTGCCTTTCGGCAGCTCTGCACACCTGTGCATCGAGAAGAGGCTCCTCCTCTTCTTCCTCTTCACTTATGGGAGCTTCTGAAGGCCCTAGATGAATCCCCGCCTCTGGCACCACATCTTCTCCAGCCTCCTCATTGTCCGACTCGAGTGCCAGCTGCACAGGCTGCTGGCGCAGCACCACACCAGCCTCCTCGCTGTCGGAATCAGCTACTAGCTGCACAGGCCGCTGACGAGCCACAACAAAGGAGGAGGGATACAATTTCATCTATCTCCAGCCTACAACACAGTCCTTTCAACAGTTCCAACAAGGCTCCACAGCCATTTGCACCATTCAGGTGACCCTGATGACACAGATAAACCTCCAGGTGAACTCAACGACTCCCTAAAAAGGATGCAAATGACCAGCTGTCTGCAAGGAGTATAAATCCGTAAAGAACTTCAATGTTGTTGCTTTAAAGCAGGGAGCGGACAATCCATGCAAAACTTTCTTTCAATTACAATTAAAGTCACGAGAACAGTAAACAGTGTGACTTACCTTTCCGTTGGTTGTTCAGATTAAGCCCATAGTTGACTCTCCCGGAGTTCTCGACTAAAATTTGCAGCTGCCTATATCCCTGCACAGGATAAGAAAGGAAAAACAGATCGACCTCAACTTACGACCACAATGGAGCCCAAAATGTGTGCTGTTAAGGGAGAAATTTTGCTAAATTTTGTCCTATTTTTACGACTTCTCTTGCCACCTTTGTTAAGTGAATCCCTGCATTTGTTAAATTAGTAAGGCCGTTGTTAAGTCAACCTGGCTTCCCCGTGGTTTTGTGTTTGTCAGAAGGTCGCAAAACGGGGATGACAGGATCCCGGGACACCGCAACCGTCATAAATGTGAATCAGCTGTCAAGCATTTTAAATATAAATCCCATTGTCAACTTGCACAGCTTTCAAGCTGCCATGAGCAGGAGGGAGGGAGAACTGATAGAGCTGATTGATTTCCATAACTGAAGCTACATTCCACAGATGCTTTCTTACCGCAATCAGTAGGAGGGTGTTGGGTTTCATAGCCAGCCAAAGTGGTTAATTGGAGAATGTGATTTATGACACGGCCAGGGAGGAGGGGAGAGGCAGTGCCATAGGGGAACGTAAATCTACGTGGGATTAGTTCTAACTGCATCCAAATATTGCCGAAATGGTGCTCCTAATAAATGACTGTATTTATTTTGAAGTTTGGCTCATGGCTCATGAATTAATTAGGGCATCTTTCGCAAACTTCACACCCGTTACCATGCTGCAGAAGGGGGAAAAACGGTCGTAAATCACTCTTTTCAGTGCCGTTCGGTCACTAAGCGAACTGTCGCAAGTCGAGAACTACCTCTACCCGAATCTTTGAAAGAAAAGGAAGCAGGGATGCAGGCAGAAATCTGGGTAGGTAAAGGAGATCTGCAATTCCAGCTGTTTTTTTTCTAGCTGCTCACCTGCAGGTTAGGAATGGCCAGCTCCTGTACTTTGTAATCGAGGTGACCGATGTAGCGAGTATTAATAAACACCTGCAGGAAAAGAAATAAAAGACAGACATCTTTTAATTTTCACAAAAGTCAGGAGATTAGAGGAGGATTTAAGAGACCGTAACACGAGGAGGCCAGGAGTACCTGGTGAGAATCGCAGCTGTGGGAATCTGATCCAAGCACCGGATGTAGCCGTGTTATAATTAGAATCATTTAAACAGATCATAGAAATGAAGGGAACGAGGGGAAATTAATTAAGGAAACCTAGATTATTCAGCCTCAGCAAGTTAAAATTAGGCAGGTGATGGCTATCCAGTTGTTCCACAAAAACAATATATGTGTGTGTGTGTGTGTGTGTGTGTGTGTGTGTATGTGTGTGTGTGTGTGTGTGTGTTTCTTTTTCTCTCTTTCGTAGTACATTGTATCTTTAACAGGGAAGTTTAAAAAAAGGGTGTGGCTCACTGACGAAGTCAAAAAAGACAGAAATGATCCATCTGAGTCTCCCAGAATGCAGCAGAGAGTTGCAGGAAAAAAGCCCAGCACTTGTGAATGAGATTTCACAGAACCAGGGCGGCAGAACATCATAGTTTACGTAGGTAGAAACCTGGCTAGATAGAAAAGCATGTCTGTCTGTCTGTCTGTCTGTCTATCTATATAATTTTATTCTTTTCGTAGGTCTTTGTGTATTTTTGTCAAAATACACAAAAATACACAAAGACCTACGAAAAGAATAAAACAAAATAAATATTTGACCTTTACAGGGAGGAGTCAGGAGATGAGGGTGTGGCTAACTGAAGAAGGCAAACAAGCCAGAAATAGCTATCTTAGTTTCCCTTAAATCTTAAAACAGACATCAAAATGCTGCTTTGATGTCTGATAAAGCCAAAAAATCTAGTGAATGAGATTTCACTGAACCATAGCTGTATAAAGATCTTGATTTACGTAGGAAAAACAAATATATATATATATATATATATATATATATATTCTGCTTTTAATGGCGTTCTGTAAATTGTGAACTCCAAAGCTTTCTCTGTGTGTTTAAAGCAGGTAACTAGCATTCAAACCTAGTTTAATGGGTCAACAGGTAAAGGGAAACCTTTCAGAACAGGGTCAGAGAAGGCAGTCCGTATTAAAAGACCAGACTTCTGAGCAGAACTGGAGATTATGTGTGTAACACTTACAGATAATCGTCAATGTATGACCGCAATGGAGCCTGACATTTATGTTTCTAAGTGAGAAATTTGTAAAGGGAGTTTCCCCCCCCCCCCCCGTTTTACGATGCTTCCTTGCCACGTTCGCTGCAGTTGTTAAATGAGTGACACGGTTGTTCAGTGAATCTGGCTTGTCGGAAGGTTACACAAGAGAATCAAGTGACTCCGGAACATTCAACCATCATAAATATGAATCAATTGCCAAGCATCCGAATTTTGATGACATGACCATGGGGATGGTCAGAAGTGTGAAAAATGGTCATACAGTAGTGGCCAAAATTGTGGAAACCTTTTAGGAAAAGTGTATTTTTGAGGTTTGATGGCTAATAACACCACTTTTTTTTTTGGAGTTTCAAGATAATCCTATTCCACTGCTGGAATGGCCTGGGAATGGCCCAGATCTTAACCCAATTGAAAAATCTATGGAGCCGACTAAAGAAACTTGTTAGTCAGAAGCGACCCAGCAATAAACCCAGTTAATAGAAGCCATCCTTCAATCTTGGTTTCACATGATAACAGCTGCAGAACTAAAAGATTTGGTTCACTCCAAGGGAAGACGTCATAAGGCTGGCATTCATGCTAAAGGTTACCCGACTAAGGATTAACTGACATGGTGATCATTTTTGTATATCTTGTTTTTTCTACGTGTTTCACTTTTCTTCTTTATACTGTAACTGCTTTTCCAATAGCAAACCCTTCCTAAAAAGTGTTTGCATTACATTCTTGATTAAATTATCTTTCCATTGATATACAATTTTAGGGTACGACTCCAAAAAACAAGTGGCGTTATGAGCTAGTTTTAGAAAACACACTTTTCCCAAAAGGTTTCCACAAGTTTGACCACTACTGTATATCCCTTTTTCCAGTGCCGTTGTAACTTCAAATGGCCACTAAACGAACTGTCATAAGTGGAGGACTGCCTGTATCAGGGCCAAATGACCGAAACACCTGGGAATGATGGCACCAGAGTGTCAATAAGTTTACTCCAAGAAAGTCACCTCGATCCAAGGGTAAATTATGAGTTAACTAAGATCGAGGCAGCTTTTCCTTCCCAGAAGGAGGTAGTAATCTCACACGTCCATCCTCACCTGTGCTTGGTCTCTGATGTAATCCCGTGAATACAAGGTCCCTCCGCCAAGGATGACCGTCTCATAGAGGGTGTAGCCAAACGCCTGTCCGTTCCCATTATTTATTGGCAGGTTCTCCATGTTAATGGGGTATTCCGACTTTACAATCTGCAGAAACCAGAACAGGATCCTAATAGCGACTGCTAAGAAATTATTATTATTATTATTATTATTATTATTATTATTATTATTATTATTTATTATTATTATTATTAAATGTTTATACCGCCCTTCTCCCGAGGGGACTCAGGGCGGTGTACAGCCAAGATAAAAAACCAGCAATATAAAAGTTAAAATTATTAAATAGTTTGGCCAATCGTCTAAAATACAAAACCCATTAAAATAATATTTTAGGCCAGCCCTGCTTGATGGAATAATAGCGTTTTAAGGGCGCGGCGAAAGGTACGGAGGTCGGAAATCCGACGAATCTCCGGGGGCAGCTCGTTCCAGAGGGCAGGTGCCCCCACAGAGAAGGCTCTCCCCCTGGGGGTCGCCAGTCGACACTGTCTAACCGACGGCACCCTGAGGATAATGTGCGTTTGTTTGTTTTTTTTACCCTCAACAGGTTCATGAAACAGACGCACCAAGCTAACACCTTGGTGATAATAAGGAGAAAGAGAAAAATAGGGGTAGAGTTTTGCTTTGAAGGTGCTTGGTGCATTTTGAGTTTGGTTGTTCTTATTTTGTTTTGTTTTGTTTTAATTTGATTTATATGCCGCCCTTCTCTGGGGACTCAGGGCGGCTTACAAGGCGTTAAGCAATAGCCTTCATACTTTTGTATATTTATACAAAGTCAGCTTATTGCCCCCACAATCCGGGTCCTCATTTTACCTACCTTAGAAAGGATGGAAGCCTGAGTCAACCTCAAGCCTGGTGAGATTTGAACTTGCAGTAATTGCAGGCAGCTGAATGTTAATAACAGTGCTTTAGTCTTCTGCGCCACTGGGCTCTTCCGGTAGACGTTTCATCACCCAAGCTAGGTAATATCATCAGTGCTAGAAGGGAGTGAGATTTGCTCTCTGTTTACATACGAGTCTCTTCTGGCACTGATGAAGTTACCTAGTTTGGGTAATGAAACGTCTCCAAGAAAATGACTGTAGAGATTCCCTGTCATCCAGGTCATGGTGTTTTTTCAAGAGGCAACTGGATTTTCTGGTTTTTCTTTGAAGACGTTTTGCTTCTCATCCGAGAAGCTTCTTCAGAGCTGACTGGATGGTGGAGAATGGAAGGATTTGTAGGTTTATCGAAGAGGCCATCTATGACAAAATTGAACAGTCCTCTCTCAACAGAGGGGGAAGGATATGACATCATCTATCTCCAATCTACAAAACAGTCCTTTCAACAGTTCCAAGAAGGCTCCACAGCCATTTACTCCACTCAGGTGACCCTGAGGACACAGACAAACATCCAGGTGGCCTCAACAACTCCCTAAAATGATGCAAATGACCAGCTATCTGCTAGGAGTATCAATCCTTCCGTTCCCCACCATCCAATCAGAGCTAAAGAAGCTTCTAGGATGAGAAGCGAAACATCTTGAAAGAAAAACGAGAAAGTCCAGTTGCCTCTTGAAAAAAGCACCTTGGGGATCTCCAAGAAAACAACCAAGCTCAAAAAGCATCAAAAGTCATCGTCATCTTCCTCACCCTCTGTAAACCCCCCTCCCTTCCAGCTCTGATGATGTTACTCAGTTGGGTAATGAAACGTCTGCAAGAAAACAACCAAGCTCGGAGAGCACCAAAGGCTTCTCATTTCAACCCCGAGTTACAAATATTCTTCTTTTTGAGTTTGGTTTCACATGAAAGTGTTCGTAACACCTCCTCTTCTGGTGGAAACAATTCAGATCTTGCACGGATCGCGTCATTCAAACCAACGAAGATCCGACCGTATCAAAGACCTGGCTAATGTCTGGCTTCCCGCTTACGAATGAATTTAAAATTGGGTGAATGAATTTTAAATTGGGTTGTTTTGTCAATTTTTAACTCCGTGGGCCAAATTTTATATATTCGTTTTAAATTGTTTTTAAATTTTGTGAGTTTATGTGTGTTTTAACATGGCTGTACACCGCCCTGAGTGTTTCGGGAGAAGGGCGGTATAGAAATTTAATAAATGCAAATGCAAATACACACAGGACATGACTTAATCCCTTGTCAACTTGGAAATCTGTGATCGATTCGGATAGGCGAGCATTATAGGCACCAAGCAAAGCATCAAATGCTTGTTTGCAGAAACTAAATCAAGAAACCGTATTTGTTTTCTTCTTCTGAAACCTTTCCAGCTGAGAGGCATAGAGTTTGTGGCACTTGGAATGTTGCAGAATTTAGACAGCTAGGCTAAGGGTTCCCCCCCCCCCCCCAAATGCCACACAAAATCATCTCTCGGGGATGCAGAATTGTCCTTCTGCTTGCTCCAAAAAAAAAAAAAAAGAGTTAAATAACAGACCAGAATGAGAGGATTGGGGACTCATTCGGACATGCATATTTAACTTTGCAAATGTCTTTTCAAGCAACTTAAGTTCCACAGGCCGCTCATTATATTTGCATACAAATACAATGATTCGAAGGAACGCGGCGGCTCAGTGGCTAAGACGCTGAGCTTGTCGATCGAAAGGTCGGCAGTTCGGCGGTTCGAATCCCTAGCGTCGCGTAATGGGGTGAGCTCCCGTGACTTGTCCCAGCTTCTGCCAACCTAGTTCGAAAGCAGGTAAAAAATGCAAGGAGAAAAATAGGGACCACCTTTGGTGGGAAGGGAACAGCGTTCCGTGAGCCTTTGGCATTGAGTCATGCCGGCCACATGACCACGGGGACGTCTTCGGACAGCGCTGGCTCTTCGGCTTTGAAACAGAGATGAGCACCGTCCCCTAGAGTCGGGAACGACTAGCGCATATGTGCGAGGGGAACCTTTACCTTTTACAATGATTCCATTTTAAGCGTGTATCTTATCCATCCATCTCACACCAGCGATATCCAAACACTTAAGATATATGCTGAGTTCTTTAATGTGCGGTTTGTTCCATTCCCAACATCTGGACCAATCGGAGCACATCCCTCCCTGGAGAATGACTTACCTCCATTCCCGACAACAATTCCCACAGTGAGATATATTGCTGCATCAGGATGGCCCCGTAGGATGCTTTATGTGAAATTATCGGAGGCGGAGGGAGAGGAGTCTCTTCGGAGAAGGAAAGAGAAAGAACCTGGTTGAATTCAAGCACTGGATTGGTGGGAGAAATTACTCAGTTTTGCCATTTTTTTTGGCTTGAGAAGAGCTTAGTTAGTCCTTGACTTACGAACACAACTGAGCCCAAAATTTATCTTGCTAAGCAAGGTGTCAGGGTTCCGATGCCCTAATTAAATAATGAGCCTCAAGCCAAGCTTCGAAAGAAATCCAGTTATTTATTAGGAGCTTCATGTCGGCACGCTCCAAGTGAAGCCAACTCTGACCCCACTTAATTTATGTTCCGGCTCTGACCCTGTTTCTCCCTTCCCCCCAAGGTGTGTCGTCAGTCACATTCTCCAACGAAGCAATTTTGCGAATTGTAGAGATCACTCCCCTCTGGCCACTGTGGGTAACCTCGGAGATGGCCTTGACAGAGATATGGCTGGAACGTGCTTTTGTTCTGACTGACGTGCTGCCTCGCTGCGGCTGCAAAGTTCATTTTCCCATCCCCCCTGCCTATGGCAAGTCGAGAGCAGGGATTTTTGCGAGTTGACACAAGGCAGTTGTTAGGTGAATTTGGGATGAGGGAGGGAGGGAGGATCATTCTCTGCGTTGAATGAGGTGTAGGACCTAGCTGATCTACAAAAGCTAAGCGTGGCCAGACCCGGTTAACCCTAAACGGAGGAAATGTTAGGCACACCCTGGAGGAAGGTAATGGTAAAACACTGTGCTAGTGTACTACGGAGAAAATTCAGGAATTTATTAATGTCATCCAGAATGGAGCCCGACTCAAAGGAGACAGTACTGAAAAAGCCTCTTCCCAGGGTCAAAGAAAATGCTTACAAACAAAGGGACACTGGGGAGGAGGTATTTACTACCCAGGGGAGAGTTCTACAAAGAAAAGACGAAGGAAGGGAGGGAGGGAGGGAGGGAGGGAGGGAGGACGGAAGGAAGGAAAAAGGGAAGATGTACAAAAGTTTCTCTCTTTCCCTCCCTCCCCTTTCCACTCCCACCCCCTTCCCTCCTTCCCTATTCCTTCCTTCCTCCTTCCCTCCCTCCCTCTTTCCCCTCCTTCCTTCCTCCCTCCCTCCTCCCTCCCTTCCTCCACCTCCCTTTCTCCTTCCCTCCCTCCACTCCTCCTTCCCTCCCTCCACTCCTCCTTCCCTCCCTCCCTCCCCCTCCCTCCCTCCTCCCTCCCTCCTTCCCTCCCTTCCCTTCCCGCCTGTCCTCACCCCTCTCCTCTTTCCAACACCACCAATGTTGTTATAGAAGGACTCATCCTTTCTTACAGCCTTGGAAGTCACCAATCTCATAACAAACCTCCCCCTCCCCCCCCCCCCCCCCCCCAAAAAAACCCCCCCCCCCCGGCCGATCAACGGTCTGAAGCTACACCGGAAGCAGCTGGGGCTCCCACACGCCCAGCGGGGTCAGCCAGTTTTCAAGCTGGCCTCCTCTGGCCCCACCGGCCTCCAGGGAAGGCAGAGGAGCTGCTCCTTCGTTCATAAAATTACCTATCATGCTGGAAAAAAGCTTGCGCAGTTTGAAGTACTTGGCGGTGTAATCTCCAGCCTCAGTCAGCACGGCATCGTAATCTGGAAAAAAGAAAAGTAGTGCAAATAGTGGGGGAGGAAAAAAACCTAGTTTACCTTACTGATAGGTGCATGTCATGAAAATCACAAGAATGTAACACACAGACAGACAGACAGATAGACAGACATTATAAGACAATCATACCTATCGTCTGATTTTTAGCTCACTCTTAAATTCGCTGTACCAACGCCAGTAGGACACCAACAAAGGAGAATATTTGTAGTTCTCTTTTAGGGGAAATATAATATTCTGCCTCCTTAATATTTCTCAAAATATTTCTAGGAGAAGGGTGGATGCTAATGTTCTACAATCCCCACCCCCTTTGCCATAATCTGTGTGGGTGGAACACACATTTTACTGGCAAAAGATTAAAAATTGATCTGATCAGGGAGATGTGAGGAGTGCTTTAAATCTTCTGCCTTGACCTCCCAAGCATCCTTTGCAAGACAGGCCCCATTGGCCAAGGGAACTGTCAATCTTCCCTGAGTCTTCATGCTGACCAAGGTCGGGTCGATGCTTGGGGCTCAGGACCCTGGACAGCACCCTGAAATTCGGGGGAGCCTCTTTAGTTAAAAAGGGGGTTTGGGTTAATGTCAGGGTTCCAAGTAACACCCCCAACGAACTCAAACTCCAAGGCTTGAATTTCCTCAAAGTTAATTTTTATTAGAGCTGTCATATCGGCACATTTGGGAAAACCTCGAATCTGAGAGCTTCCGGGTTTTCCTCACTCAAAAGGAAGTTCAGGTCCTTGCCCATCACCCACATGTCCATCACACACACCAATCAGGTACCCTCCGGAACGGAAGATACCTCCCCAGTCTTCTCAGCACAGCTGTAGGGCACAACGGCCTTGACTTTCTGGAAAGAATGTTATTTTGACTACATATGATCTTCACTCCATACAATCCCACCCTCCCATTTTCCCACAGTAGAATTTGTGGCAGGCCTGAAGGCTCAAAGGGAAAAGATGGCTTCCAGGTCTAACAGGAACCTTACCATAGCTGGTGATGGCTGCCTTGTAGTCATTAAAATGCAGCGCGCCGTTCATGAATCCAAAATTGGTCCCTCCGTGGAACATGTACAGATTGATGGAGGCTCCTGCCCGGAGGACATCCTCAACCCTATCCAGCATCTCTGCAGAGAGAAAACAAAGCTTCTAGTGTAGCACGGCACTGGCGCGTTATTCTTGTTACTACAGGTAGTCCTCGACATACGATAGTTCGTTTAGTGACTGTCCGAAGTTACAATGGCATTAGAAAAAGGGACTTATGACTGTTTTTCACACTTTAACAACCATTGCAACATCACCGGGGTCGCGTGATCAAAAAATTCAGACGCTTGGCCACTAACTCACATTTATGACGGTGGCAGTTTTTCCTGGAATCCTGTGATCCCCTTTTGCGACCGTCTGACAAGCAAGGTCAATGGGGGGAGTGGGGATACTGCAATGGTCATAAGTGTGAGGACCGGCTGTGAGTCATTTTCCCCCCACTGCCATTGTAACTCAGAATGGGCACTAAATGAATGGTTATAAGTCGAGGACTACTTGTATAAAGTCAACACGACCTTTGGTAACACAAAGCCATGCCAGGAGACCACATCTGGAGAGATACATCTGCTTCTACTATTGTTTGGAGCAATAATTAGAATAAAGGAGGAGGGGTTGGGAACACAGATAGAAAAGGAACAGCGCCAGCGAACAGCTTACCATCGGCATCAAAGACGTTGTGAGGTCCTCCCCAGCTATCAAACCAACCAGTCCAGTACTCCATCACCATCATTGGCATGTCACGCTGGAAAAAGGGCAAACACACCAGGTGAAAACATGGCCTCGTTTGACATCGATGAATACGTGTTCACTCTGCGATCATTTAACTGAACTCAGGAATTTTTGAGACTAGAACTCCCAGTCTCCTGGTGATTGGCCCAAAGTCCCCCAGCCGGCTTTCATGCCTTAAAGCAGGACTAGAACTCCCAGTCTCCTGGTGACTGGCCCAAAGTCACCCAGCCGGCTTTCATACCTAAGGTAGGACTAGAACTCCCGGTCTCCTGGTGATTGGCCCAAAGTCACCCAACCAGCTTTCATGCCTAAGGCAGGGCTAGAACTCATGGTCTCCTGGTGATTGGTCCAAAGTCACCCAACCAGCTTTCATGCCTAAGGCAGGGCTAGAACTCATGGTCTCCTGGTAATTGGCCCAAAGTGACCCAGCCGACTTTCATGCTTAAGGTGTACTAGAACTCACTGTCTCCTGGTGGTTGGCCCAAAGTCATCCAGCTGGTTTTCATGCTTAAGATGATACTAGAACTCACTGTCTCTTGGTGATTGGCCCAAAATCACCTAGCCAGTTTTCATGCCTAAGGCAAGACTAGAACTCACTGTCTCCTGGTAAATTGGCCCAAAGTCATCTAGGCGGCTTTCATGCCTAAGGCGGGACTAGAACGCATTGTCTCCTGGTGATTGGCCGAAAGTCACCCAACCAGCTTTCACGCCTAAGGCAGGACTAGAATTCAATCTCTGGGATTGTAATACCATTGTGATATATTAACGCATCCTTGATTTTTCTATTTTTTCCTCTCTCTCTCTTCTTTCCCGTCTCTTTTTCCTTGAATGCTGTACCTTTTAGAATTCGAGCCTACAGGCCAGTATCTAGCGTTACTGAGATATAAGCCACTTTGAAAGACCTCCTGGGTGAAGATCAGAGAATGAATGTCTCTTTTTAAAAAATAAAATGAACACAGAACGCGAGGGCAGGATTCAATGAAAACGGAAATGACTTTTGTTATCTTCTTCACGTCCAGATCCTGCACCGACCGAGGAATCAATGAGCTTCTCAGTGGGTTATTTACTGATTGTTGACAAGAAGGCTAAAGACAATCTTCCAACAGCACATCAAGTAAATATATTTCCCGAAAGCCAGCTCTGTCTGGGTATAAATTCTTTAGGGCACAATTGAGCAGCGACCAATTATGGGTCTCTAATGACCATTTTGGGCTGCAGAAAATGAACCCCAAGGAACCGGGGAAGAATTTACGTTTGGAAAGCTATCTTATATATATATATATATATATATATATATAAATGGCTGTGTGTATGTATGTTCCAGCATAACTCTGGAACGCCTCGAGCAATTTCAACCAAACTTGGTACACAGATGACTTACTCTCTGGAAATAAATATTGTGGGAGGTAAGACACCCCAACACCCCTCGGGGGTGGGGTATTCTGTTAAGATGTTGTGCCTTAAAATGGCTTCTACTGTAGTGCCTTAAAATGGCTTCTACTGTGCAGCACAGTGGAGTTGCCATGGCAACGGCTTCACAGTACTCCACAAGGGGGCTCCCTCTGGTAAGGGGGAAAATCCAACATTAGAAATTACGTTGGGTCTGGACATTTTCAACAAGGCTTTGATTATCCTTGAGGACAAATGTATGGCCATGATCAATAAAACCAAGATCAGAAAAAAAGGATACCAAATGATCATGGATCAGCTAGCAAGACAACAAGGCGGTATCATTTTACTTGACGCTTTTGGGGGCACAGGGAAAACATTTTTAACTAATTTAATTCTCGCCGAAATTAGGGCTCAGGGTGACGTCGCTCTTTCTGTCTAATACAGGACTGGGATAAATAAATAAATACTCGGGCAACGCCGGGTTATAGCTAGTGGTAAATAAATACAGTTCCAGGAATCAAGAAATATCGGCATTTTTGCCACACGGCACCTTCCTAGTTCTCGGATCATAAAACACACAACAAGAGCCTTAGAAGGTGCGGTCTCACCTCGGGAAGTGTCTTCCTTACCTGCAGTTTGTTGAGGGAGGACAGGAGTCCCCGCTCCATCTTCTGAAAGTTGATTGTGGCCAAAGCTATTGAGAAAAGAGAGGAAAACGGGCAGAACAAGCAAAGATTCCAAATAGGCTGAATTAACTTAATAGAAGTTAATTCATAGGAAATCCTTGACTTACCATAACTGGGGCTAGAATTTCTGTGGCTAAGTAAGGCAATTGTTAATTGTACTTTTTTTTTTTTTTTGCTGTGGTCCTTAAGTGGAAGAGAAGGACATTGGGTGCAAGTCAATTAACGACGGCTTTGCTCAGCAGTGGAAATGGAGGTCGTACGTCGAGGACTGCCTGCACTCCATGAGATTCGAAGGTTCTGCTCATACAAGCAGACTCTCAGACTGACATGGACTCAGGAGGGAGTTACATAAACCATCATCTGCAAGCTCCTTCTTTAGCAAGGGACAGAGCGCCTTCAGCTCGTGGCAAGTCAGTGGGAAAGACAAAACAAAATCCACCTTAAATTAGTTAGGGATATATCTATTATAGACGGGAAATCTTGTAGTTCTTCTAAATTCTTCTGTAAGCCACCATGAGTCGCCATGGGGGA
Source organism: Ptyas mucosa (assembly GCA_012654045.1). NCBI lineage: Eukaryota > Metazoa > Chordata > Lepidosauria > Squamata > Colubridae > Ptyas > Ptyas mucosa. The sequence goes on along the minus strand of WNWU01000047.1, from coordinate 9,058,794 downwards.
ATAGGCGGCAATATGAATTCAATCAATCAGTCAATCAATATATCCCATTCTTCAAAACGAATCTTGCGGCTATGAGGCTGTGGAATAGTATAGGTCCGTGATGGCGAGCCTATGGCACATGTGCCAGAGGTGGCACGCAGAACCCTCCCTGTTGGCACGTGTGCTGTCGCCAAGCTGGTCTTCACGGGCGCCGGAGTGCTGAAAAACAGCCTGAAAACGGCCCAAAAAACAGCCTGAAACAGCCAAAAACGGCCTGAAAACAGCTAAAAACGGCCCCAAACCAGGCATGCGTGTACCAGACAGCTGGTCTTTGGATTTTTTGCACTCCGGCGCATGAATGAATACACATGCACGCGTGTTCCGGTTTGGGCACTCGGTGCCAAAAAGGTTCGCCATATCACTGGTATAGGTTCTCCTGCTTGAGCAGGGGGCTGGACTAAAAGACCTCCAAGGTCCCTTCCCAGCTCTATTCTATTCTAAATTCTAAAGAGACTATGAGAATCTTAATTTGAGACAAACTTATCATTTTTGTTCTAGGTAGGTGCAGAAGAACATGATCACACAGGTAGTTATCGACTTACGGCCACAATTGAGCCCAAAACCTATGTTGCTAAGGTGAATCATTTGTTCGGTTGACTTTTGCCCCATTTTACGACTTTTCTGGTGGCTGTTGTTAACGTTAACACGGCTGTTAAGTGAATCTGGCTCCCCCGCTGACTTGGCTCGTCGGAAGGTTGCAAAAAACAGATCACATGACCCCAGGACATGGCAACCGTCGTAAATACGAATCAAGTTTCCCAGCATTTGGAATTTTGATCATGTGACTATGGGGGAAATGCTGAAACGGTCGTTAAGTGTGGAAAAACGGCCACACGGTCCCTAAATGAACGGTTGCTAAGTCGAGAATAGTGTCTATTCAGGACAACAACAATTGCAAGCACGCATCGTGCTTTATTAACAAACCAGAGGGACTAGCAGCTTAGTTCTTCCCAAAACGAAGACTCCCCAAGGCAGCGCGGATATAAAATCCACGGCGCAAAACTGGATTGCGACAGTTAATTGGACAGTCGGAGAGAGAGAGAAAAGAGAGACAGAAGTGCACCTAAATCATCCAGGACGGCATTTTCTCTCACGGGAAGAAAACGCATCCTTTCTTCTACTTTTCTCCGGCCTGCCTTTTCATGCACGCTTTGTGTATTTCTCCCAGCCACCTCTTCCGAGGTTGTCATCATCGCGGCATCACTCCAGGGCCCTCGTTATTCTGCATTCCTGATTAACTTGACATGTTGACTCTAATGAGCAGATGGTTGTGACATCTGAAGTAGGGGCTGTGGGATCCAGGCGCAAGAGCCTGCCGGGACACACAACTCCCAAGCCAGAGGATGAATGAGCGAGAGAGAGAGAGACCAAGCAAACAAGCGCTCACAGGCAGTCAACACATTTGTGCAAAAACACAGAACAACCAGAGCTCCAAGCTCTCTCCAGCCCCGCCCCCCCCACCTCCATTGTCCCTAGCACTAGAAGGGAGAGAGCGCCTCCACCTGGACAAAGAAGGGAATGGCTGCCACGTACGAGGAGGAGAAATATTTTAAGCGGGATGTGTGATAGCTGAAATGGGCAGCCTGCTGGACAGTCCTCTGGGCTTGGGTTTCAAAAAGGGCAAAGGCCAACAGGAAGGAGCCATGGGTGCTAACGTTTTATTAATTTGAGTATTGCAACCAGCAAAGCCAGCAAAGAGAATCTCCACATTAAGATTGGGCAAAAGAATAATATTGAGAAAATGACATGAATCGAGCTAAGCCTTTGGAAAAAGGCCCAGGTAGGGTTTAGTTAGAGCCTTCGTGGCGCAGCAGACTAATGTACTGTTCAGTAACACCAGCTGCCTGCAATTACTGCAAGTTCGAATCTCACCAGGCTCAAGGTTGACTCAGCCTTCCATCCTTCCGAGGTAGGTAAAATGAGGACCCGGATTGTGGGGGCAATAAGGTGACTTTGTATAAAAAAGAACTCCGCTTAAGGGGGGTCGAAAGCCCTACTAAGCAGGTATATACAAAAAAGTACGAAGGCTATTGCTTACCGCATTGTAAGCCGCCCTGAGTCTCCGGAGAAGGGCGGCATATAAATCGAACCAATAAATAAGTAAATAAATTTATAGAATCGCAGAGTTGGAAGGGAGCTTGGAGATCTTCCAGTCCAACCCCTTTGCTCAAGCAGGAGATTCTATACCACTCTGGACAATTGGCTGCCCATTTCTTCTTGAAAACCTCCAGGAATGGAGAACTCACAACTTTTGAAGGCAAGTTGTTCCACGCGCTAATTGTTCTCACTGTCAGGAAATGTCTCCATAGTTCTAGGTTGGCTCTCTCTCTTTGAGAAGTCTCCATCCGTTACTTCTTGTCTTGCCCTCAAGGGCTTCGGAGACCGAGCTGACCCTCTCTTCTCTTGTGACAGGCCCTCAAATATTGGAAGACAGCTATCAAGTCATGCCTAGCCCTTCTCTTCATTAGATTGCCTAGTTTGCATTTATTTATTCCAGGAGTCGGCAACCCGTGGCTCTGGAGCCGCATGTGGCTCTTTCATCCCTCTGCTGCGGCTCCCTGTGGCTGGTCGGCTCCACAATTGATAGGGCTTTCAGTTAGGACAGGTAGAGGAAAAAGGATGCCGTGCTAGGAGGAAACTCTATGGTGGGGGAAGCGGACTTCTGGTCAGCTCCAGAATTGAAGGGGGGAGGGGGCGGTTTCCGGTTAGGACCTTTGTGGCTCTTTGAGTGTTTACGGTTGCCGACCCCTGATTTATTCATTCATTCATTCATTTTGGCCATCTCTCGGATAATTGCAGAGAAGGGCGAACCCTTTAATTTTGAACCAGAGCGTTGTGATCTGTCATCACAAAAGTTCATCTTATCATTTTGATTAGGTTTGGTGAAGTTCTTTCTGCATATCTGATTGGGTGACTTGCCTGGAGCATACTAATGGGATGAAAATAAGTTTTAATAAATTAGCAGGCAGAGACGCATACACACACATATATTCTGGAAGCCGACCGTATAAATGATGCACTCATCCTTCGCATGCAGGCCGCATAAGGTAAGGAAAATTGAAATGATTTCCTGCCGATCGCTACAGACTGCCTCTTGTGCATCCTTTTCTAATGTTAATTTCAGAAATATGGACCGCAAACATAAACCAGGGTTACAAATCCAGGTTGCAAAATTTCAGGACTGCTGCAAAGGCACTTCTGTATATTGCAGTGGTCGAGACTTCTGTAGCCCAACTTCAACAACTAGAAAAGCAACGTGGTACAGATAGTCCCTTGAATTACAAATGGTCATTCAGTGACCATTCGAAGTTATGACGGACCCCCCCCCTCCCGCACCCGTTGTGGCCCGTCAGCGGCCTGTGCAGCTAGTAGCTGATTCTGACAGTGAGGAGGCTGGTGTGGTGCTGCGCCAACAGCCTGTGCAGCTGGCGCTCGAGTCGGACAATGAGGAGGCTGGAGAAGATGTGGTGCCAGAGGCAGGGATTCAGCCAGGGCCTTCAGAACCTCCAGAAGCTCCCATAAGTGAAGAGGAAGAAGAGGAGCATCTTCTCGATGCACGAGTGCGCAGAGCTGTTAAAAGGCAGGAGTGGCTCCTCAGGAGGAGGTCTCCTCGAGAGTAAGGCTTGGGGCTAATTGGCCACTCCCCTAACCTATTTAAGGAAGGACGACGACTGAGGCAATTTGCAGGAAACAACTTCGTTCACTCTCCTTCGCGTCTTGATTCCAGAAACATTTGATTCGGTTCCTGTTTCTCTCTTGTTAGTTTTCCTGCAAATTGCTTCTGGGCATTCTGCCAACCACAGTAAGATTACGGTTATCTGAAAGACTGTGCCTCAGAATTGAGTTATTATTCTTTGGATTCTTGTCGCCTGTTAATGAAGTTAAATTAGCAGCCCTTGTTCAGAAAAGACTGATTTAAACTGTACTGGTGTTCGAACAACTACTAAGAAAGCTCCATTAGTAGTCCTTAATTAGTAAACTAAGGTTTGTATGGACTTTGTGTGTGCTGCGTTCTTTGGAGTCCGTAGCTGGGGCAGACCCCGCCTCCCCCCAAAAAAGCTACTAATAAGTTTTAATAAATTAGCAGGCAGACATGCATGCACAGACACAGACACACAAACACACATTCTGGAAGCCGACCATATAAATTATGCACTCATCCTTCGCATGCAAGCCGCATAAAATAAGGAAAATTGGACGTAACAATAGGGCCATGATGGCGAGCCTATGGCACAAGTGCCATATCAGTGGGCATGCGAGCATTGCCGTAGCTCAGCTGCAGTGCACATGCGTGCGCCGGCCAACTGATTTTTGGGCCTTCCGGTTCTACCGGAAGTTGGGAAATGGGCGGTTTCCAGCCTCCGGAGGGCCTCCAGGGTGGGGGCATGGAGAAGGCTGTTTTCGCCCTCCCCAGGCTCCTAGAAAGCCTTTGGAGCCTGGGGAGGGTGAAAAACAGGCCGACTGGGCCATCGCGTGCTAAAAGCGGGGGTGAGGGGCGCGAGAGGATGCGCGCACATGAGTAGGGGCAGGGAACATTGAATTATGGGTATGGGCACACACATGGGCGACCTCCCCGCCCCCCCCCCCCCCCGCTTTTGGCATGCGACGGCAAACAGGTTAGCCATCACTGCAATAGAGTGTCAGAAGCCGTGGCCGGCAAGCAGACAAGTCTAGCAATTTTAAGCATTATATATACCCAAATTCTTTCTTGTTAGCCTCACCCATATTGTTCTACTACCGGAAGGATTAGAGGCTTTATCGGCAAAGCAAAACGAAGGGGGCGGGTGGGTGGGAATGCAGTTATTTAAATTCTAAGCAATCAACCATATTTTTAATCGATGGGTGGCAAGTCTCCTTTTTTTTCCCAGTAGGGTTGAAACTTCGAATGTTTGCTAGATGAATTGGTTACAAACCCAGCATCACCCTTACACTCTGAGCTTTAAATAGAGGAATGATTTCAAAAGCTTTCTATGGCATTTACAAATATTTTACAGCGATGCTGGTTATTCGCATGCGTTTGAACAAAAAAACTCCACACTGCCCTTTTTGTAAAATTGTAGCAGATTGGTGTACGGTGGCACTTGGGTTTTTTTTTTTAAATCTCAGTCACAACTTTGCTCCAGAATCACACAACTTACCTCCTTCAACGGTGCCGGCACTTAGGCCATCTTTATTATCCGAGGTCACCAATAACTCCACCACGTTCCTGCTCAACAAGGCCTGTGAGAAAGAAGGATCACCGATCAGAGCCGATAGCTCATAAGAAGCCAGGATCAGGAACAAACCACGGGTTGAAGGGAGTTAATTTTTTCCGGGACCAATGTCACTCTGACCTAAATGTCCCAAAGATGCTTCTCCAAAATGCAAACTGGATTTCCTTGGGTTTGTTTTTTTTTTCTCCTCGGAAAACGTTTCGTTTCTCATCCAAGAAGCGTCTTCAGTCCTAACTGAAGTTCATCCAAGAAAAGTCCAGTTGCCTTTCGGAAATGCGAAAGTTTGGGACAACCGTGAGACCTGGATGAGTGAGAATCTCCATAAACATCCTGACCCGGATGTCACGAGGATCAAGAGAAGCTGAAAAACATCTGTTGTTGATCAAGATGATTTCTGATATAAGCCCTGGTCAATGGAGAGGTTTCATGATTTCCTGCCAATCGTTACAGACTGCCTCTCTTCTGCAACCCAACAAGACGGACACAGACTTCAGAGGATAATTAGAACTGCAGAAAAAAACAACTGCTACCAACCTGCCTTCCATTGAGGAGCTGTCTATTGCATGAGTCAAAAAGAGGGCTGGGAAAATATTTACAGACCCCTCACATTCTGGACATAAATTGTTTCAACTCCTACCCTCAAAACGACACTATTGGGCACTGCACACCAGAACAACTAGACACAAGGACAGTTTTTTCCCGAATGCCATCCCTCTGCTAAACAAATAATTCCCAAAACACTATCAAACTATTTACTAAGTCTGCATTACTATTAATCTTCTCATCGTTCCCACCACCCAGCTCCTCCCACTTATGACTGTATGATTGTAACCTTGTTGCTGGCATCCTTACAATTTATATTGTTTCCTAGTAAGATTCGACTGCTTATTTCTACCTTATGACTATCATTAAATTTGTACCTTATGATTCTTAACAAATGTATCTTGTCTTTTTATGTACACTGAGAGCGTATGCACCAAAGACAAATTCCTTATGTGTCTAATCACACTTGGCCAATAAAGAATTCAAGTCAAGTCAAGTCAAGTCAAGTCAAGTCAAGTCTATTCTATTCTATTCTATTCTATTCTATTCTATTCTATTCTATTCATATGCACCAAGACAAATTCCTTGTGTGTCCAATCACACTTGGCCAATAAAGAATTCTATTCTATTCTATTCTATTCTATTCTATTCTATTCTATTCTATTCTATTCTATTCTATTCTATTCTATTCTATTCTCAACCAGGTAACCCTGGCATTTATTCCTCCGCACCAGCAAGCTGTCAGCTTTGGAAGCCATTAGAAGCTTCCACACTGCCACTTTTTCGTGTGTGGAAAAGTAGGAGGGGGGGATTTAGCAGTGGGAATGTAGTTAAACAAAATAGCATTCTTCCTTTCAAGGTCAGGATGATCCTGCATCTGGAGAAGGAGTGGTTGGAGTGACGTCTCGAGATGGGGGCGGATGGTGATTGGACCATGTGATGGATTGATGAGTGAGGGGATGGTTTTTGGGGTTTTGATTTACTGAGGGAAAACCCGGAACTCTCAGATTCGGGTTTTCCCAGATGTGCCAGTAATACCTACTCTAATAAATGAAACTTTGAGAAAAATGCTTGTCTTGGAGTTTTTAATTGGAGTTGGGTTTTTCTGGAACGCTGACACAAGCATTTCCACCAGGTAAGGGAAAGGGGGTGCAGCTTGAGGAGGATTTGCCAAGCTGAAACTGATCATCTCCCAGCACCTGCCTGCTCAGGACACATGTGGGAACTTGCCAAGTTCTCTTCGCTGGGTGAGATGACAGCAGGAGGCCTTAATCAAATTAGCCGTCCTTCTGCCTTAGCCTCGGATTACCGGGTTTTGCAAGGCAGCGTCGGTCTGCTTTGCAAAAAATAATCTACGGCAAAGGAGGCTCCACGTCTTTTACGACAGGGCCGAAGGTTCGTTTCGTGATTCACAAACTGTTTGCTTTGGAAGAGCAGGGAGACCTCTCTGCTTTTGCAGGAAAGATCCCTGGGTTCGAGAATGGGAAGGAATCATCGAGTCTCACCCCTGTTCTGTGGAGGAATCCCAATTAAAGTGGTCCTGATGGATAGCTGTCTAACGTTCGCATGTCTTAACAGAATGACAGACTTGGAAGGGACCTTGGAGGTCTTCTAGTCCAACCCCCTGCCCAGGCAGGAAACCCTACACCACTTCAGACAAATGGTTCTCCAACATCTTCTTAAAAACTTCCAGTGTTGGAGCATTTACAACTTTTGAAGGCAAGCTGTTCCACTGGTTAATTGTCCTCACTTTCAGGAAATTTCTCCTTAGTTCTAGGTTGCTTCTCTCCTTGATTAGTTTCTACCCATTGCTTCTTGTCCTGCCCTCGGATAATTTGGAGAATAACTTGACTGTGTCTTCTTTGTGGCAGCCCCTCAGATATTAGAATATTGCTATCATGTCTCCCCTAGTCCTTTTTTTCATTAAACCAGACGTACCCAGTTCCTGCAACCGTTCTTTATATGTTTTAGCCTCCAGTCCCCTAATTGTCTCTGTTGCTCTTCTCTGCACTCTTTCTACAGTCTCAGCATCTTTTTTCGTGGCGACCAAAACTTCTTCTAAGAACTGGCTCTGCTGCTCTTAGGAGTTTAGAAGATGGGCAGCCAATATATTTAAAAAATGGTAAAATAAAATGGATTAAATAAAATCATCTTACTATTTAACCAGCATTTCCCCCCTCCCCCGGTAACTTTCATATATTACTTGTGTCTGTCCCAAAGGTGTTTTTTCAAGAGGCAACTGGACTTTCCGTTTTTGTTTTCTTTGAAGATGTTTCACTTCTCATCCAAGAAGCTTCTTCAGCTCTGACTGGATGGTGGGGAATGGAAGGATGTATACTCCTTGTAGACAGCTGGTCATTTGCATCTTTTTTAGGGAGGCGTTGAGGCCACCTGGAGGCTTATCTGTGTCCTTAGGGTTACCTGAATGATGCAAGCATTCTTGGAACTGTTGAAAGGACTGTGTTGTAGACTGGAGATAGATGATGTCGCATCCCTCCCCCTCTGTTGAGAGAGGGCTGTTCAATTTTGTCATAGATGGCCTCTTTGATTAACCTCCAGGTGGCCTCAATGATCTTCTAAAAGGATGCAAATGACCAGCTGACTGCAAGAAATACAAATCCTTCCATTCCCCACCATCCAGTCAGAGCTGAAGAAGCTTCTTGGAAGAGAAGCAAAACATCTTCAAAGGAAAAAACCCAGAAAGTCCAGTTGTCTCTTGAAAAATGCACCTTTGGGACAACCATGACCTGGATGACGGAGAACCTCCATAGACATTACTCCTGTCTATTATCAAAAGTTGCTGGACAGTGAGATGGAGGGCGTATAAATCTAAGGAATTAATAAATAAATATTACTCCGTCTCCTTTCCCATGAGATCAATCAGATCAACTCTTGGATGTATCAACATTTGTGTGTGTGTGTTTTTTGTGTGTGTGTGTGTTTGTGTGTATGTGCTTGTTTTGCTTTTATGTAACCTTCAGCATTTTTTTTCAGTTCAAAAGAGGTGGAGGAATAATTTTACCTGTTTTATGTAGGCCATGTAATTTTGGTCTTGGGCATAGGAGCCGTATTCGTTCTCCACCTGCATGGCTATAATTGGCCCACCGTTCTTGTACTAGGAAGAGAAGCAAGAGAACGTTAAGCAAATGGGGTGCAGTTGATGGATCTAATTACTGTATTTGGGAATATTAATGGAGGAGGACTCTGTACAGTTTTTCCTTGCCTCTCCACGGCTTGGTCCGAAGTCCCATTTTAAAAGCGACTTAGGAAAATCTCTGAACTTCACCTGGACACAAAAATGGGAAACCAAAGGTCCACTCTGTGTCAAGAACACTTTCAGGAGTCAGAGATGGAGTAAATCACAAAGTGCCTGCTGTACCCTCTCCTTACCACCAATAAAAGAAAGATAAGAAAAGAAAGAAGCGAAGGGGAGAGAGAGAGAGAGAGAAAGAAAGAAAGAAAGAAAAGAAAGAAGCAAAAGAGAAAGAAAGAGTGAGAGAGAAAGAAAAGAAGCAAAGGAGAAAGAAAGAGAAAGAAAGAAAGAAAGAAAGAAGCAAAGGAGAAAGAGAAAGAGAAAGAGAAAGAAAGAAAGAAAGAAAAAAAGAAGCAAAGGAGAAAGAAAGAAAGAAATAAAAAAAGAAGCAAAGGAGAAAGGGAGAGAAAGAAAGAAGCAAAGGAGAAAGAAAGAGAGAGAGAGAAAGAGAGAGAAAGAAAGAAAGAAAAGAGGCAAAGGAGAGAGAAAGAAAGAAAGAAAGAAAGAAAGAAAGAAAGAAAGAAAGAAAGAAAAGAAAGAAAGAAAGAAAGATGCTCAGGATACATTTGAACATTTAATAACATTCCAGGAAGGTCTAGAAAATTAATCTGTGGCATTTGGACAAGGGAGCAATTTTCAATTCTGGTGCAATAAAAGATTGTGTGATTTAAAAAAAAGAACCCTCAAGGAATAAGTAAATAAAGGGTGTGATGTTATTTACCTGAAGATGGACCACCTGGGGCATTAGGTTGTCAAAGTAAGAATCTACAGCCTCGGTGAAACCCTTGTAGGTTGTCCTGAGTTGCATTTCAGGGTCCTGAAGCAACCAGCTAGGAAGGAAGATGATCAGGTAATTGATTAAAATAGGAGAAAGTGAAATAATAATAATAAAAAAAAACCCTCATGACCCCTGACAATTTTTGCTTCACCGCACCCCATCCCTACCCCCATTCTTAAGCAGCCTTGAAACAAATGGGCTGGACCAGACTGGACATTCAGCTTGAATTTAAATCATTTTTAAATGCTTTAAGAAGTTCTTTAAAATATTCTTATATATATGCACACATACACATCTTAGGAAAAGTGAGTAGAATAAAGCTTATTCTAGGAAGGAAGGAAGGAAGGAAGGAAGGAAGGAAGGAAGGAAGGCAGGCAGGCAGGCAGGCAGAAGCAAGAAAGAGAGGGAGAGAGAAAGAGAGAGAGAGAGAGAGAAAAGAAAGATAGAAAAAAAGAAAGAAAAAGAAAGAAAGGAAGGAAGGAAGAAGGAAGAAGCAAAGGGAAGAGAGAGACCGGGAAAGAAAAAATGACAGAAAGAATCAAAGGGGAGATAGAAAAAGAAAAAATGAAAGAGAGAGAGAAAGAGGAAGAAAGAGAAAGAAAGAAAGAAAGAAGCAAAGGGGAGATAGAGAAAGAAAAAATGAAAGAGAGAAAGAGGAAGAGAGAGAGAGAAAGAGAGAGAAAGAAAGGAAGGAAGGAAGGAAGGAAGGAAGGAAGGAAGGAAGGAAGGAAGGAAGG
>WNWU01000047.1:9016056-9026952 GCA_012654045.1 Ptyas mucosa | reverse complement strand
CTCTCTCTCTCTCTCTCTCTCTCTCTCTCTCTCTCTCTCTCTCTCTCCCTCTCCCTCCCTCCTTTTCTCTGTCTCCCTCTCTTTGTCTCCCTCTCTCCCTCCCTCCTCCCTCCCACTCTCTCTCTCCCTCCCTCCCTCTCTGTCTGTCTCCTGCTCTCCCTCCCGCTCTCCTTCCCTCCCTCCCTCCCTCTCTATGTGCGTATCTAGTAGCAGCACTTTTAAAGCATGTTTTCTCAAGTCACACAAAACAACTATTGTGCCAAGGACTTGATCGAGAACTGAGAGCAGCTACTGGACCATCAGTCTAATATATGACTCAGGTTGTATTTAACTGGACTTGGTATACATTGTTGTGGTCCGCCAGCGGCCAGCGGATCTGGCACCAGATTCAGACAGTGAGAAGGTTGGGGAGGAACATGGGCCAGTCCTAGAGTCTGGGGAAGGCTCTGACGAGGGCTCTGCATCGGAGGCAGAGAGAGGGCCAGGGCCGTCTGACAGTTATCAGCTGCCTTCGGAGTCAGACATCAGTGAGGCAGACGAACAGTTCCCAGTGTGCGCATGCTCAGAGCTGCCAGGAGAAGGGAACAGCTAAAGAACAAGGGTCGACTCTGGAGTAAGGCCACAGGTGGACGATGAATGGCCCCTCCCAGAGGGAATAAAAGAGGAGCGAAAGGGGAGGGGAGTTTGCAGGAGACAATTACTTCGCTTAATTGCTTCGTGACTCTCCGAGATTCTTTGCCAAGTTTTGAAGATATCGGCCTGGCAGCTCTCCAAGCCAGATGAGGTCTGTGACTGTAAAATTCTCCCTTGAAAGACTTTGCTGGATGTGAATGAGAAGAATTCACAGTAACTTAATAAAAAAGGTGGGTTTTTTTTTGTCAGGACAAGGAATCTGCTTCATGCTCTTGGGAAGCCCAGGTCAGAACACACATCAGGGAGATGCCGACGCGAGCAAGCGAAAGTTGTGTGAATCCAACCCCACAGCACCCGTGTGTGTGAACAGCAAGGTCCAAGCTCCTAGGAACTTCCCGGGACAACCTACCTTCCAAAATCTGGTGCACTCTGATGTCCCGCACAAACTGTTGCACGGCGTAATCCTTCAGGTAGCCGTAACCACCATGCATTTGCAGCGCTTGATTGCAGATCTACGAGGAAAAGAAACCCGGTGAAAACTCAGGAGTGAGAAAAAAAATCTTTTTTTCTTTCCAAGAAGGGAACGCCAGGGCCTAGAAACTTAGGAGGGAAAAAAAGGGTGTGTGTGTGTGTTAATTGAATTTTTAATTTTTTTTAATTGAAAAAGTTTTACACATACAAATTTTTCCCCCTTCCCCAACATTATAAAAATTACATTTCCAAAAATATAGTTCCCTACAAATCCCACCCTAACCCTCCCCCACCACCCCTTTCCCTCCCCTTCCCCTTGACTTCCCCTATATGCAATACTAATAATTCCAAACAATATATATGTTATTCATCCCTTCCATATCTTTTTCTCTACTTACTAGCGTAACCATCAATCCCCCTCAGCTGAAAGCTACATAATATTTTCTAGTCTGATATTTATTCTGTATATATTCAATCCACTTTTTCCATTCCTGTATGTACTTCTCATGCGTCTGATCTTTTAAAAAGGCTGAAATCTTCGCCATTTCTGCAAATCCAGCCATCTTCTGAGTCCATTGGTCCACAGTCCGTAAGGCACCACTCTTCCAATATTGGGCAATCAACAACCTAGCTGCTGTCACCATATACAAAATCAATTTTTAAATTTTTAAATTGTTTTAAATTGGATTTTAATTTTATATCGTTTTTAGCATGGAATTATGCATTTTACCATTGTGAGCCGCCCTGAGTCCTCGGAGATAGGGCGGCATATAAATTGCATACAATAAATAAATAAATAAAAATAAAAGCATGCTGAGACGGACAAAGCCGACAATGAAGCTGTGCGAATATACAGGTAACTCGACTTAACAAACACACCTGGCAGTTGTGCCTTTCCATTGCTAAGATTGCCGGGAGAAATATCAACAACCTCAGAAACGTGGATGATACCACTCTAATGGCAGAAAGCGAAGAGGAACTAAAGAGCCTCTTGATGCGGGTGAAGAAGGAGAGTGCAAAAGTTGGCTTGAAACTCAACATTAAGAGAACTAAGATCATGGCATCCGGTCCTCTCAATTCCTGGCAAATAGATGGGGAAAAAATGGAGGGAGTGACAGATTTTAATTTCCTGGGCTCCACGATCACCGCAGATGGGGACTGCAGCCAAGAAATTAAAAGACGCTTGCTCCTGGGGAGGAAAGCTATGGCAAATCTAGACAGCATTCTAAAAAGCAGAGACATCACCCTGCCAACAAAAGTGCGTATAGTCAAGGATATGGTTTTCCCAGTTGCAATGTATGGCTGTGAAAGTTGGACCATAAGGAAGGCTGAGCACCAAAGAATGGAGGCCTTTGAACTCTGGTGCTGGAGGAGACTCCTGCGAGTCCCTTGGACTGCAAGGAGATCCAACCGGTCAGTCCTAGAGGAGATCAACCCTGAGTGCTCTTTAGAAGGCCATCTGAAGATGAAATCAAATACTTTGGCCACCTAATGAGAAGGAAGGACTCCCTGGAGAAGAGCCTAATGCTGGGAACGATGGAGGGCAAAAGAAGAAGGAGACGGCAGAGAACGATGTGGCTGGATGGAGTCACTGAAGCAGTTGGCGTGATCTTAAATGGTCTCCAGAGGATGGTAAAGGACAGGAAGGCCTGGAGGAACGTTTTCCATGGGGTCGCGATGGGTCGGACACGACTTTGCAGCTAACAACAACAAAGGGAAAATATCTGATAGGAACATGACGCACCCAATTTTATGACCCTTTTTTTGGCCACAGTTCTTAAGCGAACCACTCTGGTCATTAAATGAATCTGGCAGTCATTAAGTGAATATGGCTCCCCCCCCTCCTCCTTCCATTGATTTTGCTGATCAGAGACATCTTGGAAGGTCTCACACGATGATCAAAGGAGCTCTGGACGCCACAAACGTCATGTTTGACAAGCCTCCTAATTTTGTTCCTGTTAACGGTAGGGATGGTCAAACAGTCGTAAGTGCAAGGACCTGGTCATTCATCTTTTTTTTTTTTCTTTTTCAGTGCTGCTGCAACCTCCGTCACTAAACAAATTGGTTGCAAGCCGAGGCCCATCTTGAATTAATTTCTGAAACTCTGCAATGCACGCAGCCCCACAGTTCGATGTCGTTGTTTTAACCGTGTAGATGTAGCACAAGGCAATCATTTTTTCAAACTTTTCTCTCTCTCTCTCTTTTTCTTTTTCCCAGAAATGGGGATGGGATGGCTGTCCAGATGTTCCCGAATCCTATTCTGGATGGACAAGTTTCAGGAATTCTGGGAGTTGTAGTTTAAAATGTCTGGGCACAGCATTCCGACCCATGAATGTGTGCATTTGTCAATGAAAGGGCAAGACTGCCCTCTAGTGGCTGAAAGAAGGACTTTGTAGGATAACAAGAGAATCCCACAGGGCTGGAAAGGACATCAGAGATCCTCTAGTCCAACCCCCTGCACAACTCAGGAAACTTTATACCAGGGGTCTGCAACCTTAAACACTCAAAGAGCCATTTGGACCCGTTTCCCACAGAAAAGAAAACACCAGGAGCCACAAAACCCTTCCTGTGCCTGACTATCTCTTGAGCGGCCACAAAACTAGCAAATGTAGTTGAATTAAACGTTCTGTTTTCTTCTGAAACTTTTCTTTTCTTGGATTTATCCATGGTTGGCCTACCGGGGGTTGGAAAGCTCAATAAATCGTGTGCCGGCAGGTGTCACACATAGGTAGTTGTGATGCATATTTTGAGTGACAGGGAGCCGCAGCAGAGGGGTAAAAGAGCCACATGCAGCTCCAGAGCCGCAGATTGCTGACCCCTGCCTTATACCAATCCTGGTCAAAGCGTTGTCCTGTTTATTTTTCAAAACCTCCAATGATGGAGCGTCCAAAACCCCCAGGAGGCAAACTAGTCCATTAATGAAGTAATCTCGCAATTAACAATCTCACTAACAAATTAAATATTAATTAATAAAATTAATAACAGTGAAAGCGTTATTAGTGACAAGCGCGCTGCATTTCTTCTCAAATGACACTCTGGGCTCTTTTGGAGAGGAAGCACAACAGAAACAACCTCAGAATGCTCAGCCTTGATGGACAATCTTAAAATCCAACGTTTGGATTTCATTTCAAGGAAAAAGAGGGAGATTCTAAGAGCCATAAGTGGCGCAGTGGTCAAGGATGCAGTACTGCAGGCTACTTCTGCTGACTGCCGGCTGCCTGCAATTTGGTAGTTCGAATCTCATCAGCCTAAGTGATATTCCTTCCTTCCTTCCTTCCTTCCTTCCTTCCTTCCTTCCTTCCTTCCTTCCTTCCTTCCTCCCTCCCTCCCTCCCTCCCTCCCTCCCTCCCTTCCCTTCTCTTCCCTTCCCTTCCCTTCCCTTCCCTCCCTTTCTCCCTGTGGTTAGAATGCAGTATTGCAGGCTAATTCTGCCAATTGGCAGGAGATCGATCCTGACCGGCTTAAGGTTGACTCAGCCTTCCACCCTTCCGAGGTGGGTAAAATGAGGACCCAGATTGTTGGGGACAATATGCTGACTCTGTAAACCACTTAGAGAGGGCTGTAAAGCAAGTGAAGCGGTATATAACTAACTAACTGCTATTGCTATTATTTATTTATTTATTTATTTATTGGTTCGATTTATATGCCGCCCTTCTCCGGAGACTCAGGGCGGCTTACAATGCGTTAAGCAATAGCCTTCATACTTTTGTATATACCTGCTTAGTAGGGCTTTCGGCCCCTCCTAAGCGGTGTTCTTTTTTTTTAATATTAATTAAATTGAATGAATTAAATTATACAAAGTCAGCTTATGGCCCCCACAATCCGGGTCCTCATTTTACCTACCTCGGAAGGATGGAAGGCTGAGTCAACCTTGAGCCTGGTGAGACTTGAACTCGCAGTAATTGCAGGTAGCTGACAGTTAAGTGCTACTTAACAGCGCTTTAATCCGTTGCTCCACCAAGGCCATCTTCCTTCCTTCCTTCCTTCCTTCCTTCAATCCCTCCCTAACTCTGTAAACCGCTGAGAGGGCTGTAAAGCACTGTGAAGCGGTATATAAGTCTAAGGGCTATCGCTTAACAGATAACAGGTTTAACAGAGTTGGAAGGGACCTTTTGCAGGTCATCGAGTCCAACCCCCTGCCCAAGCAGGAAACCCTACATCTGCCTCTGCCTAGGATCGAACTCACAACCTCCTGATTGTGAGGCAAGAGCTCCACCTCTAGGCCATGGGGTCTTAGTTCGCTAGTGCTATTCTGTCCCCTCCACAAAGGGTTTTTACATACATCAAAGCACTCGTCTGTGGCAAAGAGCTTGGCCATGGAGCACAGAGAGACGGCATCATTCCACTGTTCCTGCAGAGCTCGAGCGGCGTTGCGTACCATCAGACGAGCTGCCACCAGCCGGGTGGCCATCTGAGCCAGCTGGAACTGGAGATACTGACAAGGAGAAAGAGGAAGCAGTTAAAACCCTCAGCCGTCCCATGAAATCATGATTAAATGATAGGTTGTTGAACGGGCTGGGCTCGCCCATCCTCTTAAGAACCTTGGTGGCACAGTGGTCAGAGTGCAGTACTGCAGGCTCCTTCTGCTGACTGCCGGCTGCCTGCAATTTGGCAGTTCAAATGTCACCAGGCTCAAGGTTGACTCAGCCTTCCATCCTTCCGAGGTCGGTAAAATGAGGACTCGGATTATCGGGGTGGCAATACGCCGACTCTCTGTAAACCGCTTAGAAAGGGCTGTAAAGCACTGTAAAGCGGTATATAAGTCTAAGTGCCATTGCTATTTCTTCCTTCCTTCCTTCCTTCTCTCTTTCCATCCATCCATCATCCACGATGGTGCATAGTGGTCAGAATGCAATATTGCAAGCTAACTCTGCCCGCTGCCAGGAGTTCGATCCTGACCGGCTCAGGGTTTGACTCAGCCTTCCATCCTTCCGAGGTGAGTAAAATGAGGGATCCAGATTTATTTTATTAGGCTTATAATAAAAGATTGTTGGGGGCAATAGGCTGACTCTGTAAACCGCTTAGGGAGGGCTGTAAAAGCACTGGAAAGTGGTACGTACCGTATTTTTCGGACTATAAGACGCCCTCGTGTATAAGACGTACCAAGATTTCGAAGAGCAAGGGGGGAAAAAGGGGGTTTGCCCTCCCCAGGCTTCAGGAGCACTCTGCAGGCCTCCCAAACCCTCTGCGCAGTGCCCACGTTTTGCAAAAACGAGATGCACGGGATGGGATTTTGGAATGAGTTAATTCTCAGCTGTTCTAATAAAGTCTGTTTGTCTTGGAACTGTTTGTGTCAATTATTACCTACTTGGGCCTGGGTCACAACAAAAGTGGCACGCGTGCCGGAAGTGGCACATGTGCCAGAATTGGCACACACAGCCATCTCTCTGGGCACACGAGCCATCGCACGTTGTTCTTCCGGTTTCCAGCGCACATATGAACACCGGCCACCTGATTTTCCGGTTTCTGGCGCACAGGAAGACCAGCTGGCCAGTGCGTATGTGCACAGCGGAAAGCGGAAGATCATCTTCCCGGCATGCGCTCCAAGCGGCTGCTCTTCCCGTTTACCTGCGTGTGCGCACTCCCGTTTCAGCACTCGGTGCCGAAAAGGTTCGCCAACACTGCTATAGATCAAAGGCGTCCAACTTCGGCCACTTTAAAAACTTGTGGACTTCAGCTCCCAGAATCCCCCAGGCAGATGTTTAAGGATCCCACAGAAAACGCACCTGATTGGTGGCCAAGACCTCCCCGAATTGTCTGCGGACATTAAGATGCTCTCGAGCCAGGAGAACTGAAGCGTGGGCGGCCCCCAAGGAACAGGACGCTGGAGAAGAAACCGAACACAGGCTCTGTTAGGAAATGGTTGTCTAACTAGTTGGTCAGGCAATATATAAACCAACAATGTATGTTTGCAGTCCGAAAGGTATTTTATTGCTTTAAGCCTGTATTGCATCATCCTGTATCCTGATTGGCTAAGATCAGGGAAGGAAAGTC
Source organism: Ptyas mucosa (assembly GCA_012654045.1). Lineage (NCBI taxonomy): Eukaryota > Metazoa > Chordata > Lepidosauria > Squamata > Colubridae > Ptyas > Ptyas mucosa. The sequence continues at coordinate 9,019,854 of WNWU01000047.1, read as the reverse complement.
AGGATCATTGCTTGTGTGGATACTACACCATTTTACTTGCTTATTAGCTGTAACGCTCTACCTGATCTCTCTGCCTGATCTCTGTTTGATCATAGCTACATGTTGCTTTCTCCTATTTATTGAATGTTTTGATATTGAACGTGTTCCTGTTTTGAAACTCAAGAAGAACTGTTTTATTGTGTATGACTACAACTGGTAAGAAGACTTTGTACTTGAAATATCCCTGGATTGATCTTTTAACTCTCGTCTTATCTGTGTATGACTTGGATTGTTTTGGGACTTTGCTTTACTTTTTCTAAAAGTGAAAGACTACAACGACTCAGTGTGTTTGCATGTTGACTGTGATTGTTCACAACCACTCCCAGTCACTTTTCATGCGTTTACTCAAAGGGTACTCTGCTCAATAACCCACAACATTGGTTATGAGCCAAGAATATCCTTAACAGATTCCACCCGACTCTGGTCGGTAACCCCATAACACCTTCCTTACCGATATTAATTCTCCCTCCGTTGAGGCCCTGCATGGCGATGTTAAACCCGTGGCCTTCCTCTCCTAGCCGGTTGGCCACCGGAATGGCGCAGTCTTCGAAGATAACCGCCCGGGTCGGTTGCGAATTCCAACCCACCTGCAGGAAAACAGGCACCGTTCTTTGATGTTCCAGGTGGCCTCCACCCAACCAGGGACATAGGACACAAACCCACCGGCTCTTACTTTCTTCTCCTTTTTGCCAAAACTCAAGCCGGGAGTTCCTTTCTCTAGCACCAGGCAGGAGATGCCTTTCGGGCCTGCCCCGCCTGTGCGGCACATCACCACATAGAGGTCGGCGTCGCCACCACCGCTGATGAAAGCCTGGGAGAAGAGAAGCAGAAGCTATCAGATTAACAGAGTCGGAAGGGACCTTGTAGGTCATCTAGTCCAACCCTCCGCCCAAGCAGGAGACCCTACACCATTTTTGACAGATGGCAGTCCAGTCTCTTCTGGAAAGCTTCCAGGGATGAGGCTCACACAACTTCCGAAGGCAACTTCTGTTCCATGGGTTGATTGTTCTCACTGTCAGAAAATCCTTCCTTATTTCTAGGTTGAATCTCTCCTTGGTCAGTTTCCATGAATTATTCCTTGTCTGATCTTCAGGTGCTTTGGAAAATAGCTTCACCCCCTTCCTCCTCTCTGTGGCAGCCCCTCAAATACTGGAAGACTGCTATCCTGTCTCCCCTGGTCCTTCTCTTCACTAGACTAGCCAGGCCCAGTTCCTGCAACCGTTCATCGTATGTTTGAGCCTCCAGTCCCCTAATCATCCTGGTTGCTCTTCTCTGCACTCTTTCTAGAGCCTCAATATCCTTTACAGATTAACAGAGTTGGAAGGGACCTTGTAGGTCATCTAGTCCAACCCTCCGCCCAAGCAGGAGACCCTACACCATTTCTGACAGATGGCAGTCCAGTCTCTTCTTGAAAGCTTTCAGGGATGAAGCTCCCACAACTTCTGAAGGCAACTTCTGCTCCATGGGTTGATTGTTCTCACTGTCAGAAAATTTCTCCTTATTTCCCGGTTGAATCTCTCCTTGGTCAGTTTCCATCCATTATTTCTTGTCTGGCCCTTCAGGTGTCTTGGGAAATAGCTTGACTCCCTCCTCTCTGTGGCAGCCCCTCAAATATTGGAAACCTGCTCTCATGTCTCCCCTGGTCCTTCTCTTCACTAGACTAGCCAGGCCCAGTTCCTGCAACCGTTTATTGGAGGAGGAGTTGTAGGAGGTTGGTTGCTCTGTTAAGTTTCTCTGGTGGAGGAACATCAGAAAGGATCTGGTAGCCCCTTTTCCACCTATCCCTTTTCCAGGTAGTCCTCGACTTACGACCACAACAGAGCCCAAACTTTATGTTGCTAAGCGGGACAGGTGAATTTTACCCCGTTTTACGACCTTGCTGGTCACAGTTGTTCAGCGAATCACTGCTATTCTTAGTAACCTGGTTGTTAAGTGAATCTGCCTTCCCCCGTTGACTTCGCTGGTCAGAAGGTCGCCAAAAAGGCGGGCACTGCAATCGTCATAAATACGAGTCACTTGGCAAGCACCTGATCGCATGACCATGGGGGCTGCTGCGATGGTTGTTAACTGTGAAAAAGGGTCAGAAGCCTCTTTTTTTCAGCGCCCTTGTAACTTCGAACGGTCACTAAACAAATTGTCGTAAGTGGAGGACTACCTGTCTAAAGAGGCATAAGCCGCGTTTCACAAAAGCCGATGCCTTTTAATATGTGGGTTAATTGGAAAAGAAACTTCCAGAATTCTTCACAGTGCTTCTGTCAGAGAGGGAGAAGGATACCTTGGAGCCATTGAGGATATACGCGTCTCCGCGTTTCTTGGCCGAAGTTAGCAACGAAGCCGCATCACTTCCGCTTCCTAGTGAGAAAGTGATAATTCAGAATATTTTCATTAGGAAACGCCTGCTCCGGTTCCCCTTTTCCCTGTCATCGCCCATCGAGTCAAAGCTCTCCCAGGAAGAGTCTCTCTTATCCTCAGTTCCATCATCATCATCATCACCCTCCATCTTAAAGTGGAAGGATCACATCTAGATTCGAACCCGGATCTTTATGTAAATGTAAAGGTTCCCCTCGCACATACGTGCTAGTCGTTCCCGACTCTAGGGGGTAGTGCTCATCTCTGTTTCAAAGCCGAAGAGCCAGTGCTATCCGAAGACGTCTCCGTGGTCATGTGGCCGGCATGACTCAACGCCAAAGGCGCACGGAACGCTGTTCCCTTCCCACCAAAGGTGGTCCCTGTTTTTCTACTTGCATTTTTTTTACGTGCTTTCGAACTGCTAGGTTGGCAGAAGCTGGAACAAGTCACGGGAGCTCACCCCGTTAGGCGGCACTAGGGATTCAAACCGCTGAACTGCCTACCTGTCGATCGACAAGCTCAGCGTCTTAGCCGCTGAGCCACCGCGTCCCTGTAATCCCGGTGGGGATCCGCAGCACTGTTATAAAAATTGGCCGCACTGGTTTTCCAAGAGCCCCGAAGGGACACAATTGTCTCACCCGGCTCTGTCAGGCAATAAGATGCAAATTTTTCCATGCTGCAAAGGGAAGGGCAGAATTTCAGCCTCTGTTCCTTGTTCCCAAAGGTGTCGATCATCCAAGCGCACATGCTGCAGCGGGAGGAGAGAAACCGAGCCATGGATTATGGAGCCATCCATTACAGAGCCAGTTAGTGGTTAAGGCATCAGGTTAGAAACCTGGAGACGGTGAGTTCTAGTCTCACTTTAGGCATGAAAGCTGGCTGGGTGACTTTGGGTCAATCACCAGGAGACAGTGAGTTCTAGTTTTGCCTTAGGCATGAAAGACACCTGGGTACCTTTGGGCCTATCACTAGGAGACTAGGAGTTCTAGTCCTGCTTTAGGCATAAAAGCTGGCTGGGTGACTTTGGCCAATCACCAGGAGACTGGGAGTTCTAGTTCTGCCTTTAGGCATGAAAGCCGGCTCTGTGAATTTGGGCCAATCACCAGGAGACGGTGAGTTCTAGTCCTGCCTTAGGCATGAAAGACATTTTGGTGCCTTTGGGCCTATCACCAGTGAACGGTGAGTTCTAGTCCCACTTTAGGCATTAAAGGAAACTGGGTAACTTTGAGCCAATCCCCCTTTCTCTCAGTCCAACCTACCTCACCAGATTGTTGTAACGAGGAAAATAGGATAAAAAAAAGCGCATTAGATAAATTCACTGCCTTGAATAGCTTATAAAGTCATAAAGGCAGGCATAAAATAAAAAATAAAATAAAATAAATAAAATAAAATAAAATAAAATAAAATAAA
>WNWU01000047.1:8973756-8996926 GCA_012654045.1 Ptyas mucosa | reverse complement strand
TTCTATTTCTAATTCTTCTATTTCTATTTCTTCTATTTCTAATTCTTCTATTTCTATTTCTAAATTCTGTTTCTATTTCTTCTATTTCTTCTATTTCTAAATTCTAATTCTAATTCTTCTATTTCTATTTCTTCTATTTCTATTTCTAATTCTTCTATTTCTATTTCTTCTATTTCTAATTCTTCTATTTCTATTTCTTCTATTTCTCATTCTTCTATCTCTAATTCTTCTATTTCTATTTCTTCTATTTCTATTTCTAATTCTTCTGTTTCTAATTCTATTCACATTTCTATTAATTCTATTTCTAATTCTATTAATTCTAATTCTATTAACTCTCATTCTAATTCTATTAATTCTAATTCGGCAGGGAATGATTTTCTTACAGCCTTCCTAGTACAAATTGGCTGGAACCAGGGAAATGTATAGTTCATTATTTACAGCAGATTTTTCCCCCCAACGTTTTAGGTATGTGGATTTCAACTCCCAGAATTGCTGGCTGGAGAATTCTGGGAGTTGAAATCTACACATCTTAAAAGTGGCCAACATTGGAAAACTCTTCTTTACAAAATTGTCTCCCGAATCTTTTCTTTTTTTTTCAATTGAAGCATCAACATCTACTGGGGGAGTCACTTCTAGTGAGTAACGGGGCCACTTCCTGAATCCCACCGATGTCCTTCCTTTTTGCTTTTGTAGGTCGATGTCCAGTTTGTGCGAATGACCCAGAGGTTCATCCCTCTAGCTGAGCTCAAAGCCCATCATCAAGCCCACCAGAAGTCAGGAGGCCCTCTGAAAGAGATGGCTCTCTTCACAAGACCGAGGTTGTCCATCCAACCCGTCACTGATTGTAAGACCTTGAGAGAATCAGAGGCTTTTTTGCGCCTCCTGATTAGCTGTGGTTTGTACATACAGATAGTCCTCGAGTTATGACCATTTGTTCAACGACTGTTCAAAGTTACAATGGCACTGAATCAGGTGTGAAATGCTACCGGTTCAGCGAACCGGTATCGGTGGCGGCGCATAGTTCAGAGAACCAGTAGCGGCGGCAGCACAAGGCTCCGTCCACCCACCTGGATGTCGTTACTTCCTGGTTTTAACCAGGACGTGACCTGTTTTTGACCCTCTGCACATGCACAGAAGGCTTTGCGCATGCGCAGAGGGTCCTAAATTGAATGTGACGCACGCGGAGCGCACACTTCTGAACCAGTAAGTAGAGTAGATTTCACCCCTGCACTGAATGGAAAGATTTACAATAGCTGGTCCTTGAACTTCCAGCTGTTGCCGTGCATTTGCAGTCACATGAACAAAATTTGGAGCCATGCCATGCCCTCCAAGCCACACCCACAGAACCAGTAGTAAACATTTTTGAAACCCACCACTGCTGGGGTTCAAATAATTTCACAACCGGTTCTCTGCCGTAATGATCGGCTGGGTGGGCGTGACCAGTGGGTGTGATAGGCAGTACTCGGCCTCCTGGACCTCCCTGGGAACAAAAACAGGTCCCGGGGGGGGACGTGCTGCCCCCCCGCCCCCCGTTTTGGGCCTAGGAGGCCTCCCTGCACTTACCTGGGAGCCAAAATAGGGCGCCTGGGGACTCCTGGAAGGAGCGGGAAGGGGCTAGTCAGCAATTTAATTACTGGTTTGCCTGAATTGGCCCGAACCAGCTGAATCCCACCACTGGTCTTACCCCAGCCTCTGAGCTTGTACCACACAACAACAGCACTCTCAACTCAAGTGCGGCCTTGGCCAGTCCTCCCATTCCCCACCCTTATGGACTTCTTACCCGGGACTCTCTCCGCTTCCCACTTAACAACCCACATGCCTTGGGTTTACGTCGACAGTCAGAACCGATTGCTGCCACTAAGCGATGCGGCGACGTGACGTTGTGCTTTATAACCGTTGCCCTGCTCAGCGACGGCAGTCTCGATCTCAGTTGTCATCGTAAGTCGAGGACTATCTGTTACGTCAAGCCAGGGGTTAAGAAAAGGTAGGTAAGACCTTGACTGACTGACTTTTCTCTTTTCTCCTCAAGAGGAATTTCAATTCATTTTGAGCCTTGAAAAAGGGACAAGAAAGACTCCCGAGAACTGACTTTAAAGCCGCTTCCTTTCAAAACCACGCGGAGAGCGAAACGCATGAGCGTTTACTGTTCAATTTGTTTTAGTTCCTTTTTGATTGCAGTGCAACCTTTCCTAAATAAATGTGGGTTTTTTAGTGATTATTTTTTTAAAAATTTTTCGAGGGAGGGGAAACTATGTTCTTCAAGGCCTCGAATTAACTTGCACTTAAAGAGACCGATTTAATAATTAGCTTGTTTCTATTTGCTAAAGTCAAAAGGCCGTAATTATCTTGTCTTCTCACTACCGCAGGTTTTCCAATGAAGCTCCATGAGGTTATGTGCAAAAAATTCCCAAACGCACATAAAAATAGAAAAAGTGCCAATATTGCACAACGCCTGTATACAAATATACACATCTGTGCAAAAATACAAACCAGTTCTAAGGCAGAGTAAAGCCATTATAAAATGATGTAGAAACAGGAATACAAGTCTGGAAAACCAACGAACCAACGGAGAATAGATTTGTGGATCTTGTGTGATTCTACTTGCATATCGTCTTTAAATTGCTTTAAAAGCTGTCTATTGCTTTAACAAGGCAAGACGGCTGTCAATTCTCATGGTAAGCGCTGAGGAAATCTCAAGAGAATTGTCTGAGCATACAGTAGTGGCCAAAATTGTGGAAACCTTTTGGGAAAAGTGTATTTTTGAGGTTTGATGGCTAATAACACTTTTTTGGGGGGCAGTTTCAAGATAATCCTATTCCACTGTTGGAATGGCCTGACCTTAACCCAATTGAAAATAGATGGAGCTGACTAAAGAAATTGGTTAGTCAGAAGCAGCCAGCAATAAAACCCAGTTAATAGAAGCAATCCTTCAATCTTGGTTTCAGATGATAACAGCTGCAGAACTAAAAGACTTGTTTCACTCCCTGGGAAGACGTTGTAAGGCCGTAGTTCATGCTAAAGGTTACCCGACTAAGTATTAACTGACGTGGTGTATTTTTGTATATCTCGTTTTTTCTACCTGTTTCACTTTTCTTCTCTATACTGTAACGGCTATTCTAATAGCAACTCCTTGATAAAAGTTATTGCATTACTTTCTTCATTAAATTATCTTTCCATTGATATATAATTTTATGGTACTACTCCCCAAAAAACTAGTGGTGTTATTATCTAGTTTTAGAAAATATAGTTTTCCCAAAAGGTTTCCACAATTTTGGCCACTGCTGTAAGCAGAATGCCTCTCCTTCCAATAAAATTTGGCACCCAGGAGGCCAGTTTGGTCCAGTGGTAAAGGCACTAGGCTACAAACTAGGAGACAGTGAGTTCTAGTCCTGCCTTAAGCATGAAAGCCGGCTGGGTGACTTTGAGCCAAACCCTAGGAGATGGTGAGTTATAGTCCCACCTCAGGCATGAATGTTGCCTAGGTGAGTTTGGCCAAGTCCCTCTCAGCCAGGGGTGAAATCCAGCAGGTTCTGGAGAACCGATAGCAGAAATTTTGAGTAGTTCAGAGAACCGGCAAATACCACCACTGGCTGGCCTCAGAGTGGGGAGGGGAATGGGGATTTTGCAGTATCCCTTCCCCTGGAGTGGGGTGGGAATGGAGATTTTGTAGTATCCTTCCCCTGCCACGCCCACCAAGCCACACCCATAGAACCGGTAGTAAAAAAAAAATTGGATTTCACCACTTCTCTCAGCCCACCTATCTCAGTGTTGTTGATGTTGTCGTGGGGAAAATAGGAGGAAGGGATGTTGGATCTGCTCACTGCCTTGTTTTTTTTTTTAAATAAATCAAGGCAGGATAACAAACCAAGAAATTGCTTCAAGGCAGAGATGTCTTGAGTTTCTCTCCACAGGCACGTTTGAAAGACAGCTCAACTGGGGAAAAAGTCACACCAGCCCCTAACTTTTCGAAGGCGTGAGAACTGCCCCCTATCTTTTTTAATTGGACTCAAAAGAAAACTTCCCATTCTTTTAAAAATGCAAACATTTAAAAGACAATCGGTTAAGAAACATGTAAACAATGTAGAGGCTTAGAATTTACTTGTCGCACAGTTTACCTATAGAATCCCCTTCTGGATCTCACCTCCCCAAATGCATTTTTTTTCCTGATCGTCACGGAATCCCATCATTTCTTACCTACAACTTTTTATTTCCCTACTGTCCCAAACCGGAGACAAGCGAGAGGACTTTTCCTAAGCTGGAACTGATGTGAAATAAATATGGGCAGCCCTTGACTTAACAACTATTTGTTTAGTCGCTGTTCAAAGTTACAAGGGCATGAAAAAGTAACTTACCCTGTTTCCCGAAAATACGACCTACCCCGAAAGCAAGCCCTAGCTATATTTTTACACATTATTTATTTTATTCGATTTTTTATATCGCCCTTCTCCTGCTGGACTCAGGGCAGTGCACAGCCAAAGATAAAAACAGCACATACAAAATGTTAAATTTTAAAAGAATTAAACTAGTATTGGCCCAATAAAATTTAAAACATCCCAACTAAAACCAATTTAGCAATTAAAATTATCTAAAAAGGGGGGGGGGGTCAAGCCAGCCCAGCTTGATGAAATAAAAAAGTTTTAAGGGCACGGCGAAAAGCACGGAGATCTGGGATCCTACCTATCTCCGGGAGCAGGTCGTTCCAAATGACCGGTGCTGCCACAGAGAAGGCCTTCCCCCTGGGGGTCGCCAGCCGACATTGTCTGGCTGACGGCACCCTGAGGAGTCCCTCTCTGTGGGAGCGTACTGGCTGGTGGGAGGCTACCGGTGGCAGAAGACATGCGCCCAGTATCAGCCCTACCCACAAAATAAGCCCGTTAAGACCCCGCCCACTCCGGTGTAGGAAGTTAGCACCTACCCCTTTCCTAGAAGAAATATTTTGGGAAATATTAAAAAGGCAGAATATTATGTTTCCCTGGATGAGAAATGAAGAAGCATGTTTTAAAGACGAAGCAGCTCCCACCTTCCTGCCCCCACCCTTTTGTTAATGGGCCGGAGGCAGAAACTCAATCTTTGTCAATGGACCTCATCTGCAAGACAATAGGACCCCCTATAGGACAGAAACTCACCACATGGCACCTGGGAAGATTACATCAGCCAGCAAGGCTAGCTAAGACCCCCAGCCCCTGGGAGTCTGACAACCAATCAGGATACTCTTTCTGGGCCCCAGGAAGTTCAAAGCCAGAGAGAGCATAAAACCCGGAGACTCGCTGTATCTGCCTTTTTTCTGTTCAGGAACTCAAGCCATGTGATCCTGTCCACCATTAAACCATCTTTCCAAGCAGTCTCCATGTTTCCAGTGTCTTTTTCCCCACTTGGAGCAGAACCCAGAAGGTTATTTCTTCCAACACCGGGGTGCACGAGGTGGGGCAAGGCACATGGGTAAAAATCAAGTTGAGGCGGGGATGGGGTGGTGGTGGAGCTGCCCTACTTTCCAGGCCTCGCACATCCTTGCTGTTGTGGTCCGCGAGCAGCCTGCAGAGTCGGACAGTGAGGAGGCTGGGGAGGAACATGGGCCAGTCCTGGAGTCTGGGGAAGGCTTGGGAAAGGGCTCTGCGTCGGAGGCAGAGAGGGGGACAGGGCCATCTGGGAGTTATGTGCGGACTCCGGAGCCTCCAGAGTCGGACATTAGAGAGGCAGATGCTAAAAACCTGGATTTCTCGCTCGGTCCTGGTTTCTTTCTGTAAAATAATGGAATGTGTCTACACCTCCATTTCCCGGTCTCAGAAGACCAATCTAGCAGCTGAATTTCACAATCAGAAGCTTTCCAGCTTTCTCTCCTACGGCTGGAGAAGTTAAAAGGAAGAGCAGGTTTAATTCTTTCAGCAGCTTCAAAATAATATTTATCTCAGAGCCAGACTGTCACAGAGAATACAAATACAAGATACGAACGGTTCTCGCAAAAATCCCATATAGATTTATCGTGCCCTACTTCAAGGTCGTCATCAGTCATTTTGGGAAACTTTTTTTTTAAAAAAAATTACATTTACAAGTAAATGTCTCTGCAGTCCTAATAGATTGAGCTGAGAGCAAACTGGATTATTAATTTAAGACGTCCGCATCCTTTTTGACAACCGGCGATTTTTCTTTTGAACCCACAAAGAACGCATTGTTAAGTCTCCAAGCGGCAAAGTTCTCTGAGAAAATGATGGGATAGTTTTGTCATCATCCTGGGTTGGCAACGATGCTGCAACTGAAGAAGGAACTCAGAAAGAACGGGAAAAGTTTCAAGCAGTCCATGAAATTCTCCAGAACGGTGGTGGTACCACTCACAAAACCTTCCATCTTCATCCTTCTTCTTGATGAAATATTAGAAAGTATCCTCAGAGGAGGCTTGTGTACAGGTAGCCCTCGACTTACAACAGTCTGTTTAGTGACCGTTCGAAGTTAACAATGAAAAAGTGACTTACGACCATTTTTCACACCACCATTGTAGTAACATCCTCATGGTCACACGAGCCAAAATCCAGACACTTGCCAACTCATAACTTACGACGGTTGCCATGTTGGGACCGTCTGACCAGCTAAGTCAACGGGGAATTCAGATTCACTTAACAACCCTGTTATTAATTTAAAACAATGGCAGTGGTTCATTTAACAACGGTGGCAAGTTAGGTCGTGAAACGGGGCACAACTCACTGAACTGTCTCGCTTAGCCACAGAAAATTTTGGGCTCCACTGTGGTCGTTAAGTGGAGACCAGAACAAAGACTGGTGGGACCAAGAATAAAAATATATACACATTTTTTTAAATAGAATAAAATTAAGTTATATACAGTTAGTAATTTCCTTCCTCAAATAATTGATCGTCTTCCCATCTCAATCGAGTGACAACTTTTGAAAGCATTCTGGACTCCCCAAAGTTTCAAGGAGTCCCTACGACCATTTGGCCTCTAATGCGCACTACTGCACTAAACCATGGTTTATTTTAATTAAGGTCCATCTGCTTTAACCTTGCTTAGTATCATCTATTAGCCATGGTCAATATAATTAGGCTGTAACTGTTCAATTCACACCTAATGTTAAATCCATAACTAAGATTTACAAGGCACCAGGGCCAGTTTCACAGTTCTCTTAAGTCATATTGTGGATTGGCTTGATGTCCGCTCATTGTGAACTTGGGCACTGTGATTTAAACATGGTTTAGCCCCCTTTCTCTTGGTCAACAAGCCACCTTTAAACCAAACTGGCTTATAACAATAATACGTACTGAATGAAGTTTCAACCGTTTGGACAGTATTTTCTCTTGAATATAAAAATGAGCAGCTTCAATCTTTCTGAAAACGTTTCAAGTTCAAAATAGTATCCTATACCCAGTTGCAGAAAGATCTGAGGTACTTTCCCACATTGGTCTGTAGGCAAAGGGGCGCCCCAGAGCACCCCAATTTCTCATGTTTCTGCCCAACGGAGTCACTTTTCTGGCCAAGAGGAAAGAACCCCACTTAAGATACCTCTGGAAATTTTCCATGGTGAAATTGCTACTTCTGAAAATCTGGACAGGGTGCGACCCACAAACTTTAGATGCCGACGTCCATGAGGACTAGAAACCTGACTTTATTGCAGAACAAAAAGTGAGACGGTTGGTATCTTTCCATGTTTTCGCAGACACTTCTGTGAAAGGTGATCAGGAATAAGATTGGTCCAGAATTTTTAAACTCTTAAGTTAGCTACTTACCTTTCAGTTATTTATTCAATTTATATTCAGATCGTATACTACAAGTAGTTTATAAATAGTATAGCGAGTAGAACCGTAATTTCCCTTTTCTAGAGGAAGACGTTCACAATTCTAATCCTCATCCCGTATGGCAGAATCAGGCAATTAATTTAGACACCATTATTTTAAAAACAAAAGGCAACTGAGATGCTAAGTCAGTTAATCAGTAGCCTTAATATATATAGTTCTTTTTTTCTTTTCTTTCCCCAAATTGGTGGGAAAAACTGCACCTTGGTTGCTGAACTCTGGTGATGCAAACACCAGGATCGGAAGCCTCATCAAGTCCCCGGACAATCCACCCCAATAAAATAAAAATAAAATACAAGGGGAATCCTAAAAGTGCTGAAGTCCAAAAATGGACCAAGACAGTACTGGCCATGCTGCTAAATGAGTGAACATGGATTGATTTCACACACTCTTGAGAACATCTCCAAATAACCCATGGTTTCAATCCACCTTTCGGCCAAAAAGTGCTTACTTATCACACAATGGAACCAGGGAATAAGAAATCAGACAGACTGGCCACAACTGTCCTTAATTTGTCTGAAATGGCATAAGGTTTCCTGCTTGAGCAGGGGATTGGATTAGAAGACCTCCAAAGTTCCTTTCCAACTCTGTTATTCTCTTCTGTTATTATTAATTCCTTTTGAAAGGAACGGGGGGGGGGGGGGGAGAAAAACCCAAGAAAATTCAGCTTGCACTATATTTAAGATGCACTCAGCTCATTCCGTACCCTGACTTGGGTGGCTCAGTGGCTAAGTCACTGAGCTTGTCGATCAGAAAGGTTGGCAGTTTGGTGGTTCGAATCCCTAGTATACGTCTCCTGCGTGAGCAGGGGGTTGGACTAAATGACCTCTAAGGTCCCTTCCAACTCTTGTTACTGTTCTCTTCAGCTGAAGTTGAAAACTTGGTTTCTCTGCACGGAAAGGTGGAAGGTCTCTTCTGCAGGCGATTGGACGTCCATTTTTCGAGCCTGAATGAGCTCAGAAAGCAAAGCAAAAATAGGAAGCAGACGGAGAACGGTCACCGCTGTGGAAACACGGCTAAGTTAGGTGGCTGGTGGCTTGTTGTTCACAGAAGACATGTGTCCGTGATCTGCTCTTTTTGGCTCTCTTCCTCCAAAAGAAGACTTTCTGCAGAAGAACAGCTGTACGGTCCCAGCAGGAAACAAATCCAGAACAGTGTTATCAGGCAGAGATGCAACAGAGAAACTCCTCTGAGAGGAGGGCAGGCGGTTCCTTCCATTTTTCTCACCGCACACTTTACGAATCCCAAGAGTGGAAGCAACAGAATTCATGGGAATCTCGAGAAAGGAAGTAAATTTGACTGGGCTTAAAAACAGGGGTAGGGAAGGATGGCCCTTTTGTGACTTGTGGACTTCAATTCCCAGAATTCCATGCTGGCTCAGGAATTCTGGGAGTGTTCTGCCCCAGCTACGGACCCCAAAGAACGCAGCACACACAAAGTCTGTATAAACCTTAGTTTACTAAATTAAATCAGTCTTTTTCAAACAAAGGCTGTTAATTAACTTTCTTAACAGCCTACAGGAATCGAAAGAATAATCGTAATCTTACTAGGGTTGGCAGAAAGCCCAGAAGCAATTTGAAGAGAACTAAAATCCAGACGCAAAGGAGTGTGAACGAAGTTGTTCCCTGCAAATTGCTTCAGTCGGCGTTCCTCCTTAAATAGGCTAGGGGTGTGGCCAATTAGCCCCAAGCCTTACTCTCGAGGAGACCTCCTCCTGAGGAACCCCTCCTGCCTTTTGGCAGCTCTGCGCGCCCCTGCATCGAGAAGAGGCTCCTCCTCTTCTTCCTCTTCACTTATGGAAGCTTCTGGAGGTTCTGAAGGCCCTGGCTGAATCCCCGCCTCTGGTACCACATTTTCTCCAGCCTCCTCACTGACCGACTCATATGCCAGCTGCACAGGCTGCTGGCGCAGCACCACACCAGCCTCCTCGCTGTCGGAATCAGCTACTAGCTGCACAGGCCGCTGACGAGCCACAACAGGGAGTTGAAGTCCACAAGTCATAAAAGGACCATCGTTTCTCCCACCTCTGGCTTTAAAAGGATAACTTTTGACAAGAAGCTGAGACAGGATGTTTTTAAGTCGTCGCCATTTAAGCGAAACTGTTTGGGTTTTCCTGCTTTGCTCCTTTTCTCTCTCGGCCAAAAATCAGCCTGGGGGAAGCTGCTGGGAAGAACTGTTTTCACCTGATACTGCTCACAAACCTGAAAAATGTTAAGACAATGTGTGTCAGAACCAACCACCAGAAAAAAACTGGCTCCAAGGAGGTTTCCCGCCGTTTCCCTCAATGATTCAGGCGTTTCCATCTCTTTCTTTTCAGACTGAGTCGTTTGTCCATCACGATGCTCAATCCTCAAAATTATTCGTCCCCCGTTTACGAGGTGCTTTCGGAACAGAGACTCATGCAGAAACATAGTGCTAATCCTCTCTAAAGGTGAAGTCCTTTTTTTCCCCCAAGGGATAAAAACTTCCAGTAATAAAAGTCCTTAGGAGCAAAGTGTGTTTTACCTTCTTCCAGAAACCAAAACACAAAGAAACGTCTCGGCATCCGGTACAAGCCGCCATGACACCGGGCACAACATGATGTGCTCAATGTGCAAAGGCCAGGAATTAACGAAGCGACTTCATTTGGATGACCAAACGTGAAGAATGGATGCTGCTTCGTACACACATTGCACAAATTGATTGCCTGCGCATCTCAGCCATCCAAAGTCTGGGGAACATTTTGACCCAGGGTATATTCACAGACGATTGTTAAATACGTGGTCGAACCTCTCTGGCAGCAGCCATGTTCCAACAGAGAGGAAAAAAATGGGACATTCCTGAAAACAAAATATTCTTCCTCAGTCCTCTTCCGACACAACATCCAACACTCCCATCTGTCCTGGCCCCTTTAGCTTATCCACAAATACTGAACGTAGAGAGAAAACGGCCGTATTCTCTTTTTTTTTTGTGCGCCAACCCCTTTCCCCGGTCCTGTTAAGCTGCTAGTCCTCAAGATAAAAGACGAAACACACACACACACACACACAGACAGACAATCTGACAGATAATTTTGCGTTTGCAAGTTTCTGGCGGAAGAGCCCTTCTCGGTGCTCCTTCCCCTCCTTCCACGGTTCCTTTGAGGGCCCTCACTGCCGCCCGTTGTTCTCTGAAGCCTGGCTGGGGGTCCTGCTCTCCGTCTGGGACGAGGTGCCTTCGAAGCGCTGGGCAGCGATGGCTGCCTGGTGGGACATGCTTTTCCTCACGATGTCTCCTTTGCGCCACAACACCACTTCCTGCATCCCGTAGGAGAAGAAGACAAGAACAACTTCAAAAGTGCTGCCCCAAGCTAATCAAGAAGATGAAACTTAGGGGGCCCAACGGATACTCAGGACTACGTCTCCCATTGTTCTGGACCCCGGATGTTCTGAAAAAGTCTGGGCAAGGGCAGCAATGTGCACCAGAAGCCTTGCTGTGCGTTAAACAGGGATATGCTAGAGAGTAAATGCATGGATACCCTTAAATGCCAGCAGGAAACCAAGAGCCTTGGTGGCGCAGCAGACTAAAGTGCTGTTAAGTAGCACTTAGCTGCCAACTGCCTGCAATTACTGCGAGTTCAAAACTCACGAAGGTTGACTCAGTCTTCCATCCTTCCGAGGTAGGTAAAATGAGGACCTGGATTGTGGGGGCAATAAGCTGACTTTGTATAAAAAAGAACACCGCTGGGGGGGAGGGGGGGGCGAAAGCCCTACTAAGCAGGTACATACAGAAGTATGAAGGCTATTGCTTAATGCATTGTAAGCTGCCCGGGAAGAAGGGCGGCATATAAATTGAACCAATAAATAAATAAATAAATTCCGTAAGAAGGCTTAAAGCCTTTTTAAAGATTGAGTATAAGAGGAGAAAGAGGGATGCGGTGGCTCAGTGGCTAAGACGCTGAGATTGTCGATCAAAAGGTTGGCAATTCAGCGGTTCGAATCCCTAGTGCCACGTAACGGGATGAGCTCCTGTTACTTGTCTCAGCTTCTGTCAACTTAGCAATTCGAAAGCACATAAAAAATGCAAGTAGAAAAATAGGACCGCTTTGGTGGGAAGGGAACAGCGTTCCGTGCGCCTTTGGCGTTGAATCATGCCGGCCACGTGACCACGGAGACGTCTTCGGACAGCGCTGGCTCTTCGGCTTTGAAATGGAGATGAGGACCGCCCCCTAGAGTCGGGAACGCCTAGCACATATGTGCAAGGGGAACCTTTACCTTTTCAAGAAGAGAATCTGGCCAGTCTGATTGGGCTGGACTATAAAGGTAGTCCTAATTTAACAACCATTCACTTATGTCAAAGGTACTTATGACTCAGATCCAGAGTTATGATGACGACACGCATCCCCCCAGATACATGACCTCGATAACCTGCTCACATTTACGGCTGGTTGCTGTGTTCTATGTTCACGCAATTTATGTTTTTTCCCCCAGAAAACAAGATTTTTGCTCCAGTTTAGGGCAATAAACGCCCGTAGGATTGCACTGACCCGTTTAACGACTGTGGCTTTTGCTCAACCAGCACAAAAAAGGTCGTAAAATCACATGAATCAGGGTGCTTGACTGACAATCATCATAACGTAGGATGGGGACTCTAGGTTCCATTACGACTGGCTGGCTGGGGAATTCTAGGAGTTGAAGTCCACTCAAGCTGCAAATTGCTCAGGGGGAGAAACATTGCTCTTAAGGCCATGGCGGCGGGGGGAGGGAGGGTTTGGGGAACTCCCTGCCTCAGGATTTGACTCCTGTCCCAAATCCCCTCCAGATAATTTGGTTTTCTCACCTGCTGTTTAAAATAACGACGCTCCTCCTCATCGATTAGCACCAGATTGAGGTAATAGCGCACTGAGAACTTCTTATTGATGTCCCTCATGGTGGGAGTCAGTTCATAGCCAGCCAGGAACAGCCGAATTGGGATGGACTCTCCTGCAAAGGAAGGGAGTGGCAGTTAGCCGACCGAGTATTATTATTAGGCCTTTATCCTTCTTTGATATATCTGAGGAGTCCATGGTGTTCTCTGGGTTTTGCTTTCTTGCAAACGTTTCATTATCAAACTAAGCAACAACATCAGTGCTAGGAGAGAGTGGGGAATTGCTCTCTGTTTATAAACCCCCACTCACTCGTAGCACTGATGATGTTACCTAGTTTGGTAATGAAACGTCTGCAACGAAACAACCAAGCTCAGAGAGCAGCAAGAATTTTACGATCCAGAGCTACAAATATTCTCCTTTATACATACATACACACTCACACACACAGGGAGAGAGAACGCTGGTCTGTAATTGAATAAAAATACACACACACACACAGAGTTATTTTTATTATTTAATTTTAGTATTCATTATTACTGTTTTATTTATTGGTTTCATTATAGTTTTATTATTCAACGTTGCTATTTTATTTTTATAGGCTTCTTTTTGAGTTTGTTTGTTTTTTAAACATGCAACTTTGTTGAGGAATTTTGATTGTAAAATATCAAAAAGTGGTTTTATTTTTCAAATATATATTTATTTTGTTCATGCATCACTGCACTTTTATTCTTGGATTTATTTTAGATTTTACCTATGTAGATGATATTATATAATGATATACTCTCTCTATATATATTTATACATATATATATATATATATATATATATATATATTTATATCTCCAGGCAGTGCACATATCTAACATCCCTACCTCCTATAATCCTGGAGTATGCCATAAACAAGACATTAGAATGGTGTTGTGGCCTGCCAGTGGCCAGCAGAGCTGGCAACAAATTCGGACAGTGAGAAGGTTGGGGAGGAACATGGGTCAGTCCTGGAGTCTGGGGAAGGCTCTGATGAGGGCTCTGCGTCGGAGGCAGAGAGGGGGCCAGGGCCGTCTGACAGTTATCAGCTGCCTTCGGAGTCGGACATCAATGGGGCAGATGAACAGCTGGAGCCTGTTCCCAGTGTGCGCATGCTCAGAGCTGCCGGATGAAGGGAACAGCTAAAGAACAAGGGTCAACTCAGGAGTAAGGCCACAGGTGGACGATGAATGGCCCCTTCCAGAGGGAATAAAAGAGGAGCAAAAGGGGAGTGGAGTTTGCAGGAGACAATTAGTTCGCTTAATTGGTTCTGTGACTCTCCGTGACTCCTTGCCAAGTTTTGAAGATATCGGCCTGGCAGCTCCCCAAGCCAGATAAGCTCTATGACTGTAAATTCACCCTTGAAAGACTTTGCTGGATGTGAATGAGAGGAATTCACAATAAGTTAATAAAAAGGGGGGTTTGTCGGGACAAGGAGTCTGCTTCGTGGTTTGGGGAAGCCTAGGTCAGAACAGATGGAGAGAAGTGAGGAAAAGGGGGATGACTTTCTCTGTCCCCACCACTGGCCACAAAGCCCTTGAAAGCCCCCTCCCCTTCTGCCATGGAGATGGTCCTTCCACCTCACCTCTCACAGGGGCTCCGTCCATGATCTCATATTTGGCAATGGTGTCATTTTCATGATAGACGTTGGGCCCCGTGCCAGTGGTTTCCCTCTTGATGATGTCAATCTCCATGTGTTTGATCTTGATCCGGACGAGAAGGAAGTAGATCTTCCCGACGATCACGTCTTTTAAGTGGTACCTGGAAGAGATGGTATAGAACAGCTCAGCAGGGAATGAGGTTGGTGGATCAGAATAACCTGTTCTCTTCACAGACCTTATTTTAATCTATAGCACCAGCATTTAGACTAATATACCGCTGCACAGTGCTTTACAGCCCTCTCTTAAGCGGTTTTCAGGATTGGTATATTGCCCTCAGACAATCTGGGTCCTCGTTTTACCCACCTCGGAAGGATGGAAGGCTGAGTCAACCTTGAGCCTGGTGAGATGTTTTTGTTTTATATTTTTTTTATGTATAATGTACACTGAAGATGTCATTTAATTTCGTTGTATGAGATGCAATGACAAGAAACGAAACGAAACCTTGGATGTCTTCTAGTCCAACCCCTTGCTCAAGATTCTATACCATTTCAGACAAATGGTTATCCAACATCTTCTTAAAAACTTCCAGAGCATTCACAACTTCTGGAGGCAAGTTGTTCCACTGATTAATTGTTCTAACTGTCAGGAAATTTCTCCTTAGTTCTAGGTTGCTTCTCTCCTTGATTGGTTTCCATCCATTGCTTCTTGTCCTGCCCTCAGGTGCTTTGGAGAATAGCTTGACTCCCTCTTCTTTGTGGCAGCCCCTGAGATATTGGAACACTGCTATCATGTCTCCCCTAGTCCTTCTTTTCATTAAACCAGACATACCCAGTTCCTGCGATTGTTCTTCACGTATTCCTTGGCTGCATCACCCGCCACAAGACTCAGATATCACCCGCTACAAGACTCTAAGAAGTGCACCACAAGCCAACTTACTTGGATTTATTGTACTCAAACTCAATATGTAGGCAATCT
Organism: Ptyas mucosa; assembly: GCA_012654045.1. Classification (NCBI taxonomy): domain Eukaryota; kingdom Metazoa; phylum Chordata; class Lepidosauria; order Squamata; family Colubridae; genus Ptyas; species Ptyas mucosa. The sequence goes on along the minus strand of WNWU01000047.1, from coordinate 8,981,704 downwards.
TCAATCCCCACCTCCATCTTAATGGAGGAGTTGAGCTCCGGATACGTGCTAAGGGTGTGTACCACAATGTCCATCTCTTTCACCACGTCGTTCAATCTGCGGCTTACAGTGGCTCGGAGGAAGTACCTGCAAAAGGGGAAAAGGTGGATTAAGATGCTTCTAACCAGGTGTCAACTCGCAAAACATCCCTGGCCGCTCTCGAGTTGCCATAGACCAGGGGGTATGGGAAACTGGCAAAACTGCACAGCAGTCAAAAACAGATGCACATTCCATGCTTATCTCCCTCAAGGCTGTATCCCAGGGATACCTACAGCAGCCGAAGGTAAGCTGCTCTGTTGATGAATGTGATTGCTGACACACCCTGGGGGCGGGGGGGGCTAAACAGGGTCATAATTGGAGCATAAATTACGTAGGGTCAGAGCCGGCTTCACTTGGGAACGTTCAGACATGAATCTCCTAATAAATAACTGGATTTCTTTTGAAGCTTGGCTCAAGACTCATGATTTAATTAGGGAAGAGGTCGTCAAACTTGGCAGCTTTAAGACTTGTGGACTTCAACTCCCAGATTTCTCCAGCCAGCTAAGTTTGAGGACCCCTGAATTAGGGCACCTATTGGAACCCTGACACCAGGTTTATCTCCTGGGGGGGGAAAAACAGAAAAGACTTGGCTAGAGAAACCCACTTGTGGGAATGGAACTCACCTGAGCTTCACGTTCTGTCCAGTGTAAGATTCGTACGGTTTCTCCACATGGGTGAATTCAAAGTCAAAAGTTTGTGATTGGGTGAATTCACCCGGACGGGCCAAATCTTTTACCAGAGACACAAATTCATGGTGGTTTCCTCGGTCGTAGTATAATTCTAGGAAGGATATACTCTCAATTAACTTCCATGTTAAACAAAATTAAAATAGCAACATCAATAGCACTTAAAGACTCATATTTGATTTTAAAAGGGGTTTTTTAATTGTTGCATTTTTTTAACTTGTGTACGCCGCCCTGAGTCCTTCGGGAGAAAGGCGGCATATAAATACATGAAAGAAATAAAGAAATAAATATACCACTTCATAGTGCTTTACAGCCCTCTCTAAGCAGTTTAGAGTCAGCCTATTGCAGGGGTGGGCTTCAAAAATTTTAGCAAGGGGTTCTCTGCCTGGTTGCTCGGTGGGCGTGGCCTAATTGGCCTCCTGTACCACGGGAGGGCGTTTTTGCCCTCCCCGGGCTCTGGAGGCTTTCCTTGAGCCTCCAGGAGGGTGAAAACGGCCTTCCCAGGATCCAGAGGCTGGAAACGTTCCCAAACTTCCAGTAGGCCCATTTTTCACCGTTGCCAAGCCTCAGCACACTTACTTGCATCCAAAACAGGCTGCGTGGGGACTCCTGGGAGAGGAGAAGTAGAATGGGCAGGGCCAGCCAGGAATGGGATTTGGGGGGGGTTCTCCAAACTGCACAGAATCTTAGCTAGAGGTTCTCCCGAACCCCTGCGAATCCCCCCAGCAGCCCACCCTTGGCCTATTGCCCCCAATAATCTGGGTCTTCATTTTACCGTCCTCGGAAGGATGGAAGGCTGAGTCAACCTTGAGCTGGTGAGAATCGAACTCCTGGCAGTGGGCAGAGTTAATTCCTGCAATATTGCATTCTAACCCACTGCGCCACCACGCCTCTGATGCCACCCTGATGTATCACCGTGATATCCGACCCCTTTGAGAAACGATGTGGGGTGGGGGTGGGAAAAAACAATCCAGAATATTTTGGAGAAAACTTTCTACTAAGTTATTCTGCTGTGCTGATGTTTTTTTCCCCTCCCCCCCCCCAGGTTTAATTTTGGCCAACATGACTAGTGCAAGGAAAGAACAACTACAAACTAGGTCACGCAAATAGATTCAGTTCTGAGCTATTATGTAGAAATGGCCTCTCCTGAGCCACACACACACACACACACACACACACACACACACACAAACACACAAAGCAGGCATTTTGAGTTAAGCCATCGCCAATGGTCTTCTCTGGGAATCCAGAATGCTGCGTGAATAACTGAATGAAAGTCGAAGGTAACTGAGCGGTCGTTATCTTAAATTACTCAGCATTTTAATACAGCAAGCTTTATGTAGTAAGGTTGCTCGCCCATTTCCATCAAGCCCGGTGCAGTTCATTGATCTGAGCAGCTCAGAGTTGTTGGCTACAGTTTTTTTTTTTTTTAAAAAAAGAATGACTACTGTTCCATCTATCTTGATCAACCAGAATCAGTAACCACTTTTGAAGTTGGCATCAGAATTCTTTCCCATCACCTTTCTTTTTTTTTAATTAGGGCCGAGAGGATTTGAATCCTGAACTTCGAAAACACACGCTCTGTTCTTCAGCTAGGACTGCTCCCAGGGGTGGGGCTGCTGGGGGTTCGGGAGAACCTCTAGCTAAGATTCTGTGCAGTTCGGAGAACTCCCAAATCCCACTCCTGGCTGGCTCCGCCCACCCTGCCCCGCCCTTCCCAGGAGTCCCCACACGGCCCGTTTTGGATGCAGGTAAGTGCAGGGTGTGCGTGGAGGCTCGGGGAGGGCGAAAAATGGGCCTACTGGAAGTTCGGGAAGGACAGAACGTCTGGCCTCCAGAGGGCCTCTAGAGCCCGGGGAGGCCGTTTTCGCCTTCCCGGAGGCTCAAGGAAAGCCTCTGGAGCCTGGGGAGGGCAAAAAGCCCCCCCTGCTGTGATGCAGGAGGCCGACTAGGCAACACCCACCATGGCCACGCCTACCCAGCAACTGGGCAGAGAACCCCTTGCTGAAATTTTTGAAGCCCACCCAACTTCCCCCCTCCCTCAAAAAAACCCTCCATATATCCATCATCTGGTGCTCACCTATAAAGCCGTCCATGGCATGGGCACGGGGTATTACCTCCTACTGGCCTCCCACCGCCCAGTGCACTCACATAGGACGGCCCTCCTCCGGGTCCCATCGGCCAGACAGTGTCGGCTGGCGGCCCCCAGGATGAGGGCATTCTCTGTGGTCGCACCGACCCTCTGGAATGGGTTACCCACTGGGCTCTGGACAGCCCCCGACCTCCGCACCTTCCGGGCCGACCTAAAGACATGGCTCTTTCAGCAAATTCCCTGATCTGCCGTTCATTTTAATTTGGGGATTTGGGTTTTTTTTTTAAATCGGAGTTTAACATTTTAATTCTATTTATTGTTGGGTTGTTTTATTCTGTGAGCCGCCCCGAGTCCCTCGGGAGAAGGGCGGCATATAAATATGACAATAAATAAATAAAAACTAAGCCAGGGGGCTCCAAACTCGGCAAATTTAAACCTTGTGGACTTCAGCTTCCAGAATTCCTCAGCCAGCTGGCTGGGGAATTGTAGGAGTTGAAGTCCACAAGGCTTAAAGTTGCCAAGTTTAGAGACCCCCTTGATCTAAGCCATTGACAGTTATTTTACTGTTGCCCAGTTAAAATGCTGTGATACTCTATCAGGGAAGAGTGAAGTAGAATCAAATCTGGTTCATGCAAGTTCTCGTTGACTAAAAACAACAACAGCAAAGAAAATTTACTGGGAGAAAAAGTTCAGCAAATTTGCACTCGGAGTACGCATGACGTTCAAAATTGCCAGTTGGCATTTTCCAGATAATTAATAGGTCCTCGGGGTAAGCTCTCAGATCGGAGATAAAAATAAATAAATATGTGTGGCCACAGTGGTGAGCTTCAAAAATGGATACAGGATGTTATCATTCCACGAATATAAAATAAAAAGTGTCACCCCAAAGTGTTATTTATTTATTTTTTACATTTTTGAACCGTCCGTCTCCTTTAGAGATGAGTTTAGAAAGTTTCCGATCTTATGAAATGTTAACACTATAATTCAACCAAGTCTAAAATTAACGCGACGGGTAGAATGGTGGCTTAGCCTAAAGTGTTATCTCAAAAAGCAACATCCATTTGTGAGATGACATTAAGGTAACCACGAATCATAAAAACCACGAATCATTCCTCCTGCAGCTAAATCTCATAGAAAATTCAATTACAGCTTTCAAGGAAGGTCAGCCATAAACTGACCTTAAAAGAAATAGTTTTTTTCTTTAAAACCAAGCCACCTCTACATCCTAACAAAAATTTAAGACTATCATCATAAAAACACTGAAATCTGAAAACTCGTCCACTCCTTAAAAGTTCAATTTAGACCTGAAGCAAGCCTAATCTAATCCAATAGAAAAGCATTTATTTTACTAAATTAGTCAGAAAGCGATCATCACTCTAATAGGTGACCATAAAAATGACCATAAAAACTCACCTTAAAGCTAATCCAATCCCCATGGCAAATTGAAACAGTCTACAAAGATGCCAAACTCTAAACCTGACTTGATTTTGGTAGGGATGTCCAAAATGAACAAATTTAAGACCAATGCCCAAAATTCCCTAGCCAGCATAGCTAGCTAGGGAATTCTGGGAGTTGAAGTTCACAACTCTTAAAAGTTGCCAAGGTTGATACCCCAGCTCTAAGGCAAAATATTTTTTGCTGCAAAGCAATTCAGAAAGTTACCCTTTCTGTAATGAGAATAAAAAACTGCCAATCATCATAAAAATACACCCCAAACCTCAAAAAACTATTTAAATTTTATCCCAAACACCAAAGATATTTTCCATCCTCAGAGTTACCTACTCTTCTCTGACTGTCCAAACTTTTACCATGTTTAAGTGATGTCCTTTGATGGTATGCCAGAAGACACCAAAAGCTGGCTTCAGAAGTATCATCCAGGTTCTTTTACAGGTAGTCCTCATTTAGTGGCCACAATTGGGACTTGGTTGTTAAGCAAAGCGATAGTTAAGCAAAACGGCAACTGTGCTTATCACCTGACTTCAGCTTTCGTTTGTTCTGCACACCTTGCTTTACCCTTTGCAGTAAAGTTACCTTTTCATCTCTCTCATAACAATGATTGGTCACTAAACAAGTCAGGTGCTAAACGGGCACTTCCTGTACTTGTACTTGGCTTAAGGGACTATTGAAATAAAGCATCGTGAATGCAGTTTCTGCTTATCACAGGCACCTGTAAGGTAAAGGTAAAGATTTCCCTCGCGCATACGTGCTAGTCGTTCCCGACTCTAGGGGGTGGTGCTCATCTCCGTTTCAAAGCCGAAGAGCCAGCGCTGTCCAAAGATGTCTCCGTGGTCATGTGGCCGGCATGACTCAACGCTAAAGGCGCACAGAACGCTGTTACCTTCCCACCAAAGGTGGTCCCTATTTTTCTACTTGCATTTTTTACATGCTTTCGAACTGCTAGGTTGGCAGAAGCTGGGACAAGTCACGGGAGCTCACCCTGTTATGCGGCACTAGGGATTTGAACCACTGAACTGCCAACCTTTTGATCGACAGGCTCAGCGTCTTAGCTACTGAGCCACCACATCCCTAGGGCAGTGGTGGGATTCAAGTAATTCAACAACCGGTTCTCTGCCCTAATGATTTCTTCCAACAACCAGTTTGCCAAACTGCTCAGAAAGTTAACAACCGGTTCTCCCGAAGTGGTACGAACCGGCTGAATCCCATCACTGCCCTAAGGGCAAAGAGAACCAGGATGAATTCCCTTCCCACCGTCATGCCCACTGGCCAGCATTAGCCCATCTTACCAATTTGCCCAATGAATTCCACTTTGATGCCCTGGTGTTCCAGGCGTTTGTTGGGGTGCTTGAGAGTTAAGATGACCCTCCCGGATACGGTTTCGCCATCATAAAAGAGGAAGTATTTCTCCTTCTTGCCTTCCTCCGTCTTATGTTCCGCCCGGCGCCTGCTCTCGGCATCGCTCAGGACCAGTTCCAATTCGGCGCTCTGTCCAAAGCCAAAGAAGCTCATCTCGGGGGCCGGGAGGGGGGGGCGGGGCAGAGGGCACCACCCCTACCAAGAACTCCAACAGGACCCCAGCCCAAGCCAGGGAAAACGGGCTCTGCCTAAAAGATGCTCAAGGTTGGTGAAGATGCTGAAACCCGCCCTAGAAGCAACCTGGCCTTTGCTGGACCAGTCAAGCCAGAGATGGGGATGCAGGAGCCAAAGGAGATGCTGACTGGCTGGGGATAAAGGTGACGATGCTTTTAGGGCCGGGAAAGGCTCAAGACCAGAAGGGACCCCCGCTTGCCTCTTGAGACCAAGGCAGAGCTGGACATAAGGGAGCCTAAAAGGGGGGGGGACAAGGGAGACCCCGAGATGTAGAGCCCAGCTGCAAAGGAGAGCCAAGGCAAGGTGGGTGGGTGGGAGGGGCCCTGCCTAAAAGATGCTCAAGGCTGGGAAGATGCTGAAACCCACCCTAGAAGCAACCTGGCCTTTGCTGGACCACTCAAGCCAAAGGAGATGCTGACTGGCTGGGGATGCAGGTGACGAAGCTTTTAGGGCAGGGAAAGGCTCAAGGCCAGAAGGGACCCCTGCTTGCCTCTTGAGACCAAGGCAGAGCTGGACATAAGGGAGCCTAAAAGGGGGGGGACAAGGGAGACCCCGAGATGTAGAGCCCAGCTGCAAAGGAGAGCCAAGGCAAGGTGGGTGGGTGGGAGGGGCCCTGCCTAAAAGATGCTCAAGGCTGGGAAGATGCTGAAACCCACCCTAGAAGCAACCTGGCCTTTGCTGGACCACTCAAGCCAAAGGAGATGCTGACTGGCTGGGGATGCAGGTGACGAAGCTTTTAGGGCAGGGAAAGGCTCAAGGCCAGAAGGGACCCTCGCTTGCCTCTTGAGACCAAGGCAGAGCCGGACATAAGGGAGCCTAAAAGGGGGGGGGGGGACAAGGGGGACCCCGAGACGCAGAGCCCAGCTGCAAAGGAGAGCCAAGGGAAGCAAGGCAAGGCGGGTGGGCGTGCGAGGAGGAGAAGGCGCAGCTTGCAAGCCCGGTTAGAAGATGCAAAGGAGGGGGGCGCGTGGGGTTCCCCGGGAAAAGCATGCAAGGAAGGGCATGCAAAAGAAGCAGTCGGGAAAAAGCAAGAGACGGGGGTTTCCCCCCACTTAATATTATTATTATTATTAATTATTATGGCTCGCCTTCCAAAGGCCGTGCAAAGAAGGGGATGCTTGCTTTGCACGGCGGAGAAGGGGAAAAGGGTGGGGGTGAATGTGTTGCACCGGGGGCGTTGCTCCTTGCGGCGGCGGTTGCAAGGAAGGCCGCAAAGCAGCGGGGTCAAAATGCAAAGGCGGCGCCTCGCCCGAGCAGCCGGCCCCGGCTTTCCTTCCAAGCGATGACAAGCAGCCCGTCGATGCGGCAGCCGCCCGTCGCTTCTTCCTCCTCTTCCTCTTCCTCCTCCTCCGCTTTGCAAGGCAGCGCCGGCTTGCAAGGGCTTGCAAGAAGAGCTCGCGCCGCGTCCCGGACCTGGGAATCGGGAACGGCGCATGCGCTAACCCCGGTTAAAAAAAGGGGAGGGGGGAAAAGGGAAAGCGGGAGGCGGTTCTTCGGGGAGCGCCTTGGCACGGCGCATGCGGGCTTCCTCCCTCTGGCCTCGCCCGCCCGGGAACGCCCCTTCTTGCCCTCTTTTTTTTGGCGCGCAGGCGCGGCGCGCGAGGGGGTCCCCCCAGGCCGGCGGGGATTGGCTGAAGGGCGGCGAGCTCAGCGATTGGTCGGTTTGAAGGCAGCGGTGGCGGCAGGGATGGAGCCGCGCGCGATGGCGGCGAGGGAGCGCTTGGAGGGCGCGGTGGATCGCTGGGGATTCCGGGACGTCGAGCGAGGTGAGCTGTGGGTGGGAGGGGAGAATTCGAGCTTCTGGGGTTGTGGGGGGAGGGCGTGGGAAAAATGACTTCCAGTGATCGGGAGGTTAACCCGGCTGGGACTTTGCTCTTCCTTGGATGGGAGACCACCAGGAGATCACAGGGAGGGAAGGAGCATGTCACTTCTGGGCTCTGTTTCTTAGCCCTGGGATAGGGGACTACCAGGAGATCACAGGGAGGGAAGGAGCATGTCACTTCTGGACTCAGGTTCTTAGCCCTGGGATGGAGGACCACCAGGA
>WNWU01000047.1:8948495-8959241 GCA_012654045.1 Ptyas mucosa | reverse complement strand
GCCGGCTAATCCTTCCCACACTAGATCTTCCCACCCAGAACCTGGGTGCTGATTTAAAAGTAAGTTATCATTGTCTGAAAGGTGACCCAGTAGAGATAACCCTATTAAAGCTAAAGACAGTTTGTTTGATGTTGGACCTCCTGCCCTCCATCTGTTCCAGGGATGGCTAACCTTTTTGCCATCGCGTGCCAAAAGCGGGGGTCGTGCGGGGGGTTGCGTGTGCATGTGCCCACACCCATAATTCTATGCGCCCCATCCCCCCTACGCATGTGTGTGCAACCCCCCATGCTCCCCCCTCCCCCATTTTTGGCACGCGGTGGCCACGTGAGCCCAGTAGGTCCCGTTTTTTGCCCTCTCCAGGCTCCAGAGGCTTTCTAGGAGCCTGGGGAGGGCAAAAACTGCCTTCCCCACACACATACACACCCGGAGGCCGGAAACGGCCCATTTGCCGATTTCTGGTGGGACAGAGAGGCCCGAAAATCAGTTGGCCAGCGCACGCATGCGCGCCGGAGCTGAGCTCGCGTGCCCGCCGATATGGCTCCACATGCCACAGGTGCCATAGATTCGCCATCACGGATCTATCCCCCACCCCCACCCCAAATCTGATGTCTGGGATTATCAGGAAAGCAGATATGTGGTAACGATTTATTTTATTTTTTGGGCCAATTTTTTTTCAATCTCTTTCCAAAGCCAAAACTCCTACTAACAATTCTTTGGTTTTCCTGCTAGATGGAGCTTTAATCCTGCTCCACAGGCTTGGCTGGTGGGTGTTTTACAACCAGGGAAACAGTGCTAATTTTCCAGAAGCATTTTTTTTTTCGTGGCCTTTTGACTTCAACAAGCCTTCCAAAAAATTCTTTTCCTTGACTTCCCGCACAAATTCCCTCCCCCTCAAGGCAGAAATGCTGAAATAAATGCTTCCTTTTGAAAAATGTTTGTCTTGATAAAAGATCGCTTTAATAACGGGGAGTGCGTTGATTTAGGGATGGGGACATTGGACAAGAACAGGGCTAGAAATAATCGTGTTTTTTCTCTTTTTCTCCTTGGTTTCCCCCCCCCCCCTTCAAAAAAAAGCAGAACAGGTAGAGCATGCCAGCTGAAACCTGTCATACAGAGCTTTCTAAAATAGGCTAAATAAAACAGATATTATGCTTTTGTCTTCTGCCTGTATCTCAATAAAGTCTCAATCAAGGTGTCTAAATGTAGAAGGTGACTCTTGTAGCAAAGCGGCTAATTTAACTGAGATAAGTGGGACTTTTGTTGTTGTTAGTCACGAAGTTGTGTCCGACCCATCGCAACCCCATGGACAACGTTCCTCCAGGCCTTCCTGTCCTCTACCATCCTCTGGAGTCCATTTAAGTTCATGCCTACTGCTTCAGTGACTCCATCCAGCCACCTCGTTCTCTGCCGTCCTCTTCTTCTTTTTCCCTCAATCTTTCCCAGCATTAGGCTCTTCTCCAGTGAGTCCTTCCTTCTCATTAGGTGGCCAAAGTATTTGATTTCATCTTCAGATGGCCTTCTAAAGAGCAGTCAGGGTTGATCTCCCCTAGAACTGACCAGTTTGATCACCTTGCAGTCCAAGGAACTCGCAGGAGTCTTCTCCAGCACCAGAGTTCAAAGGCCACAATTTTTTGGCACTCAACCTGGGATTTTTGTTACCTTTGTAAAAAGAACTCCCGGCTGTCCGTACTCCCATTTTTTTTCCCCTTCCCTTCCTTCCCTAGACTTTGCGCCAAGTATTCTATCAACTTCTCAGGGTCATACTGATGCTGCCAGGGAAAGAAGGCGGCGTCTCTCTCCCCATCCCTTCTCAGCTCATCGATGCAAGGAAACTGGCCCTCAAGTTCCTCAGGTAAAACTCCACCTGCCTGTTTTCACTTCTTCTGCATCTGTGCAGAACTGCTTTTTGGGGAATGGTAGAATAGAATAGAATAGAATAGAATAGAATAGAATAGAATAGAATAGAATAGAATAGAATAGAATAGAATAGAATAGAATAGAATAGTTGGAAGGGACCTTGGAGGTCTTCTAGTCCAGCCCCCTGCTCTAGCAGGAGAACCTATACCATTTCAGATAAGTGACTGTTTAGTCTCTTCTTAAAGTGAGTTTCGCTCCGTTTTACGACTTTTCTCGCTGCCGTTGTTAAGTGAATCATTTCAGTTTGTTAAGTTAGTAACACGGTTGTTAAAGGGAATCCGGCTTCCCTGCTCTCCCCCCCCCCCCCCCCCCATTGACTTGGCTTGTCGGAAGGTCGCAAAACGGGATTCGCACGAACCCCGGGGATGCCGCGGCCGTCATAAATATGAGTCAGTTGACGAGCATCTGAATTTAGATCGCATGACCATGGGGATGCTGCTACAAGGGTTGCCAGTGTGAAAAGCGGCCACTAAACGAACTGTCGTAAGTCAAGGACTACCTCTATTTGCACCTCTCCTATCTAGCTCTCTGACTGAAGAACTGAAAGAAGTTGCCTTCCCCGTACTGAGGATTTTGCTGCAGCATATTTGTGTCAAGGTGAGGTGTGTTCTTTACCTCTCTATGAACCTGTCCGTTGCGGGTGGGTGGGACAAGGATGGAGGAGAATTTTCCTGACAGCGGCAGTCTACTGAGAACTGATGACTTGGAGTAAATGTTGGAGAAGTTTGAAGATTTTTCTTGGGCATCTTTCAAGTTTCTCTTCTGGCTATCTTTGCATCCTGAACTCGGGTCTTGATTTTAGAGTTGTCCTTTAATATATGTGAGGCAGCAAACTCCAAAAATGGGGGGAAAAAATAATTCAGAACAGGTCTCTGGTATTTCAATATTTCCATTAGTGGGTCTTTTGATTTAAAAAAACCTCTGTCCCATCAATCCCTTTTATCATTCTGGCTCTGCCATTTGCATGGTTCTTCTTTTATCCACTGTACTAATCAGGGATTCGCATTAAAACTATTTTAATAATTAAATTGAAATATTCATTATTTCAATTATTTGTAAGCCGCCCTGAGTCTCCGGAGAAGGGCGGTATATAAATCAATTTTTTTTAAAAAAGTATTAAAACGGGGATTCCCTAGAAAACCATAGAGTCTTGGTGGCGCAACAGACTAAAGTGCTGTTAACTAGCACCAGCTGCCTGCAATCTCACCAGGCTCAAGGTTGACTCAGCCTTCCATCCTTCCGAGGTAGGTAAAATGAGGACCCGGATTGTGGGGGCAATAAGCTGACTTTGTATAAAAAAGAACTCCGCTTAGGGGGGCTGAAAGCCCAACTAAGCAGATATATACAAAAGTATGAAGGCTATTGCTTACCGCATTGTAAACCGCCCTGAGTCTCCAGAGAAGGACGGCATATAAATTGAACCAATAAATGGCTGTTCACCGCCCTGAGTCCCTCGGGAGTAGGGCGGTATATAAATTAAATAAATAAATAAAATAAAATAAAAAATAAATAAACAATTCATTTGAGGTGGCCATCTCACTGGGATCTTCTTTCATGAATCAGTTGTAGCAGAATGCAGTCTATCAACATCCAGTAACCAACTCCACGTTGAGGTAACTGTGACGGAACATCTCGCTTCAGCTAAAATTGATCTCTCTCTTTATGTCTTTTCATTCCAGGTTCCAGATAAATCCGAATACCGGACCTACGCAGCATTGTCTTTGTCCCAGTTGCTTTACAAACTCCCTTGCGCGGAGCATGCCAGATTCATTGCTTGGCTGTATGGATACTCCCGCAATAACAAGGTAAAGAAATGAACCGAATGAACAAATTTTGGAATTTCCAACCTCATCCAAGACAATCGAAAGGTTAACCAGAGTGGATTCTGCAGCCGACAGAATTTATCCTTTAACTGATCAGCCTCTTTGCTATGCCAGGGGTCCACAAGCCACGGCCCACTACCGGGGATTTGGAACCGGGCCATACAAGTAGCAGGCCAGTGCATAGGCAGCTCAGAGTTTTGCAAATGGCGGACCAGCACACTTATACATCAGAGGTGGTATTCAGCAGGTTCTGACTAGTTCTGGAGAACCGGTAGCGGAAATTTTGGGTAGTTCGGAGAAGCGGTAAATACCACGTCTGACTGGCCCCGCCCCCATCTATTCTCTGCCTCCCAGCTGATCGGAAGGAAATGGGGATATTGGAGTGGAGTGGGAATGGAGATTTTGCAATATCCTTCCCCCAGGAGTGGGGAGGGAATGGGGATTTTGCAGTATCCTTCCCCTGGAGTGGGGTGGGAATGGGGATTTTGCAGTATCCTTCCTCCAGGAGTGGGGAGGCAATGGGGATTTTGCAGTATCCTTCCCCTGGAGTGGGGTGGGAATGGAGATTTTGCAATATCCTTCCCCTGGAGTGGGGTGGGAATCGAGATTTTACAGTATCCTTCCCCTGCCATGTCCACCAAGCCATGCCACGCCCATCAAGCTATGGCCACAGAACCGGTAGTAAAATTTTTTGAATCCCACCACTGGTATACATACATGCGCAACTCAACTTCTGCAAGCCAGAGTGTGCACACAGGTACATGCTGGCCCGTCACTTGCACAAATCGAGATGCGCGCGCTGGCCAGCTGCTCGCATAGCCCCTTTCCCCTCTCCGCACCTGTCGGGCCACCAAGCCACAGAGGTTGGGGACCGCTCCGCTATGCGACTTCCGAGGGGGATGAGGGGTTCAAAAATGTGAAAAATAAATGAATATGAGCCACGGTGGCGCAGTGGTTAGAGTGCAGTACTGCAGGCTACTTCTGCCGGCTGCCTGCAATTGGGCAGTTCAAATCTCACCAGGCTCAAGGTTGACTCAGCCTTCCATCCTTCCGAGGTGGGTAAAATGAGGACCCAGATTGTTGGGGGCAAGAGGCTGACTCTGTCAACCACTTAAGGAGTGCTGTAATGCACTGTAAAGTGGCATATAAGTCTAAATGCTATTGCTATTGTGGGCAAACTCTACTCACAGCCACAGTTCGATTCTGATCAGTTCAAGGTTGACTTGGCCTTCCATCCTTCCGAGGTGGGTAAAATGAGGACCCAGATTGTTGGGGGCAAAGATGCTGACTCTGTCAACCGCTTAGAGAGGACTGTAAAAGCACTGTGAAGTGGCATACAAGTCTTAAGTGCTATTGCTAATATACCTCTTATTTCCTTCTGTAACAGACTTCCTACAGGGTATTTGCACTCGATGTGGCCTTGGCTTTGTTAGAACATCCAGAGCGGGTTCAGGACATCGTTTTGACCGAAGAGGTGCAGGTGTTTCTGAAACACAAATTCCTGGTTCAGGTCATGATCTTCGGACGGTGTTCAGACAAAGTGCCCACCGTTCGCAGCAAAGCCCTGTCCAGCTTCGCTCAGTGCCTGGAAAACAAAGTTGTCTCAAACGTACATAACATTCAAGAGCTGTTGCATGGCAGTAAGTATGAGCTCTCAAAAGATAACCGTTACGCATATAGCAATAACCCTTAGACTTATATACTGCTTCACAGTGCTTTACAGCCCTCTCTAAGTGGTTTACAGAGTCCGCATACTGCCCCCAACAATCTGGCTCCTCATTTTACCCACCTCGGAAGGATGGAAGGCTGAGTCAATCTTGAGCCAGTCAGGATCGATCTCCTGGCCATGGGCAGAGTTTGCCTGCAATGCTACATTCTAACACTGGGAGGGAGGGAGGGAAGGGAAGGAAGGAAGGAAGGAAAATAGCAATAGCGCTTAGACTTAAATACCGCTTCACGGTGCTTTTACTGCCCTCTAAGCAGTTTACAGAGTCAGCATATTGTCCCCACAATCTGAGTCCTCATTTTACCCACCTCGGAAGGATGGAAGGCTGAGTCAACCTTGAGCCAGTTAGAATCAAACTCCAGGCTGTGGACAGTTTGCCTGCAATACTACATTCTAACACTGGGAAGGAGGGAAGGGAAGGAAGGAAGGAAGGAAAATAAATAACAATAGCACTTAGACTTATATACCGCTTCACATTGCTTTACAGCTCTCTGTAAGCGGTTTACAGAGTCAGCCTATTGCCCCCAACAATTTAGGTCCTCATTTTACCCACCTCGGAAGGATGGAAGGCTGAGTCCACCTTGAGCCTGGTGAGATTCGAACTGCCAAATTGCAGTCAGCCGGCAGTCAGCAGAAGTAGCCTGCAGTCCTGCACTCTAACCACTGCGCCACCTCGGCTCTTACACCCACATACACACACATATACGACACCGAGAAACATCACGGTCTCGTTCGGATGTAGGCATATACATGGCGAAAAAGAAAAAGCATGCTGCAAAATTACAAGACGGATGGCATCAGGTCACATGACCCTGCAACCGTCATATATACATGCCAGTTGCCAAGCACCTGAATTTCGACCCAGTGCAGTGTAAGCTCGGAAAATAATAATGAGCCTTGGTGGCGCAGCGGACTAAAGTGCTCTTAAAGTAGCATTTAGCTGCCAGCTGCCTGCAATTACTGCGAGTTCAAATCTCACCAGGCTCAAGGTTGACTCAGCCTTCCATCCTTCCGAGGTAGGTAAAATGAGGAGCCAGATTGTGGGGGCAATAAGCTGACTTTGTATAAAAAAGAACACCGCTTAGGGGGCCCCCCAAAAGCCCTACTAAGCAGGTATATACAAAAGTATGAAGGCTATTGCTTAACACATTGTAAGCCGCCCTGAGTCTCCAGAGAAGAGCGGCATATAAATCGAACCAATAAATAAACAATAAATAAATAAATCATAAGTCACTTTTTCGGCGATCATGCAACTTCGAACCGTCACTGAATGAATGAGTGGTTGTAAGTCAAGGACTACCTGTTCAACTCCCTGCCATGAAGGGCTTTTGAAGTTTGTCGCTGCTCTGATGTGAAATTCACAGGTGAACGGAGTAACTCATCCTTTTCCTTTGTCTTCCTCTACAGCAGCTTGTTCTTCGGTCATGGACTCAAACACCCCTGCTGAAACATTCCTGACCAATGTGGAAGGTAAATAGTTTAGCCCCGTGATGGCAAACCTATGGCATACGTGCCAGAAGTGGCACAGTTCAGCTCTGCTGTGCATGCACGCGTGCCTCCTGCCGGCCAGCTGGTCTGCCGTGCATGCGCGGGGGCGCGCATGCGTGCATGGCAGGCAGGGTGCATGCAGGGGTTTGCGCATGAATGCACAGAGGGTGGGACACATGCACAGGGGCGATGCGCACATTGCACTTTGCGGTTTCAGGCGTGTGTGCATTCCCGCTCACGCACGCTCTTTGGGCACTCGGTCCGGAAAAGGTTAGCCATCAGTGGTTTAGCCTGCTAAGAAACCAGCCACCGTGCTGGGTCATTCTTTGCTCAATGTTGAGGGCTGTTTGAAATATTTCCTGGTGGAAAGAGATATCCAAAACAAAAATCAGCTTTGTTAAATGCAGAAAAACAGCATTTATATATTACCATATAATAAGTAACACAGAGAACATGAACAAGAATAAACAGCAGATTTATTATATATACATATACAGATAGTTAGATAGTTAGATAGTTAGATAGATAGATAGATAGATAGATAGATAGATAGATAGATAGATAGTTGGTCTTTGGTCAGAAAACAAATATATATAGCTATATATATATTTCAAGCTTTTGCAAAAGGGTTCTCCCATGAAGGGGAGGACGTCTGACCACTTCGATTACACGGTTTAAATACAGTTTTCAGGATACAGAAGCCCGATACAAACGGTCCACCATTTCAGGTCTTATATAACATATTTGGCTCCTCTTCTCATGTTCTGCCCTGGAAATTCCCCTCCAACATTACCCTTTGAAAATACCCTACACAGATGTTTCCATGCTAAACGCTATCATTATTTGTAGGCTTTTCCTCTTGTGAATCAGGCAGGCCCATTCCGGAACGTACCAAAACATTTATTTCCTTAAAAATATGCATCATATATCCTGTATGCAACAAGCATCACAGGAACAACACAGTTTCCTTTCTTATGTCCTCACTACCAAGTTATATAATCAGGTTATATCAGGTAAAACATGGCGTTTAAAATGGCGTTACTCAGGTTATGCTTTTTACAGGAATAATTCATTTTTCTCTCAAGCTTCTTTGAGCGATTGGTTTGAAAAATCCAAACCCTGAAAACCTGAATTTTACGATCTTCAAGAGGGAGCCATTTTAGGATCGTTCGGCACCGTTAAATAACTTTTGGAAAAAAGTAGGAACTCGGTTTGCGTTTATAATCGTTCTGGGAGCATCCGTTAAGACTCTTCTGTTTCATTTAACCCACCCATCAAGTCTCCTTGAGTAAATATAGCATCGTTTGAAATAATGTGGCTGGTGGTGCAGTCAGTGGCTTCTTCATCTTCGCCAACTGTTTCCCACCTTTAATTCTTTCTCTTGAAGATGTGTCACAGTTTTGTCACTCTAGCAGCAGGATAACGCAACATCGGTTTCGTTTCCGAGGCTGCGGCATCATATTTCTGCCTACACCTTTGAGAATTTTCCCCAGTTGGTTTAATCCCTGCCCACTCCTGTGAGCAATAAATCTGCTTGCCTCGATTCTCGGTTTTCCAAAATAACTTATTGAGGGGGCTTCCTCTTTAAAGGTCGTACCAGCCATCAGCTGAAGACATTCCCAACCTTCAAAACCATCGAAGTGACCCACGAACGAGACTCCACCGAGTTTGACGGTACGCCGGGTTTAAAATGGGGTGTGTCTTTTCCTGTATTGTCTTTAAAGAAAGAGAGAAGGAGGGAGACGATAATTTTATGTGGTGTTTTAATTTGGGTTTGCAAGAAAGAAAGAATGTCAGAAGATTGAGGAAAGGGGAAAGGAGGAATTTAGGAAGAAAAGGACTGAAAAAGATGAGGGAATGTTGTCCCAAAGGTGCTTTTTCAAGAGGCAACTGGACTTTCTGGTTTTTCTTTGAAGATGTTTCACTTCCCATCCAAGAAGCTTCTTAAGCTCTGACTGGATGGTGGGAAATGGAAGGATTTATACTCCTTGAGTATAAATATAGTATAAAGCATAAAGCCTTCCATTCCCCACCATCCAGTCCGAGCGGAAGACGTTTCTTCGATGAGAGGAGAAACGTCTTCAAAGAAAAACCAGAAAGTTCAGTGGCTTCTTGAAAAAGCACCTTTGGGACAACCATGACCTGGATGACTGAGAAGCTCCATAGACATGAGAGAATGTTGAAGAGCAGATCCAGATCTGGAGTTACATGAGTTGTCCAACATACCAAATTTGAAAAAAAAAAAAGAAATAAAAAGTAAATAAATAAAAAAAGCTGTAGGTTGTATTTTTTTTTTTTTGCCAAAGATTTGAATTATTAACTTATAAGGTAAACGTAAAGGTTCCCCTTGCACATATGTGCTAGTCGTTCCCGACTCTAGGGGGCAGTGCTCATCTCCGTTTCAAAGCCGAAGAGCCAGCGCTGTCCGAAGACGTCTCCGTGGTCATGTGGACGGCACGACTAAACGCCAAAGGCGCACGGAACGCTGTTACCTTCCCACCAAAGGTGGTCCCTATTTTTCTAGTTGCATCTTTTACATGCTTTCGAACTGCTAAGTTGGCAGAAGCTGGGGCAAGTAACAGGAGCTCACCCCGTTACGTGGCACTAGGGATTCGAACCACTGAACTGCCAATCTTTCGATCGACAAGCTCAGCGTCTTAACCACTGAGCCAGTGTGTCCCTTTTTGGGCCATTAGTCCCCTAATATTTTTTCTACTTGCATTTTTTACGTGCTTTCGAACTGCTAGGTTGGCAGAAGCTGGGACGAGTCATGGGAGCTCACCCCGTTACGAGGTGCTAGGGATTCGAGCCACTGAATGGCTGACCTTTCTATTGCCAAGCTCAGTGACTTAGCCACTGAGCCACCGCGTCCCTTTTATTAACTTATAGACAGCTTCAAAAATTGGGTTCCAGGGCTGGAAGTCGCCCACCCTGTAAATGTTAAATGCTTCTGATGCTCCTCTATTGAGCACATGGCAGTTTTGAGAAATCTCCCGTTTTCCCTATTCAACAGGAAAAGAAATCATGGCCATCCTGAGGCAGAGAGCTATAGACGAGAAGACCAATGTGAGGAAATCGGCCCTCCAGGTAGGCATCTCACCTCTTCTGCTCCTGTCCAGGCCGATCAGGGTTCCTGAAAAGTAACGTCGTAGAACAGACAACAAAAACCTGCAAGAGGGTACAATTTTTCCATGGTTCCTTTTAACCAGCGGTCACCAACTGGTGGTCCGTAGACAGATACGTGCAATGAATGGTTGTGTTGCTGCAGAGAGTCTCCCGCTTCGGGGTCTTCTTGTGTGGGTCGGAGGGGGACAGAAATTCCGACTTAGGGTCTGCTTCAGCCTCCTGGTGTGGGGCTTTGGGCGAAGGCTGGAGGGAAGTACCACTGGTGGCGAAGAGCCGGAGGACCTCGTTCCAGTGGGACTGCATCATGGCCTGGAACTGGCTGACCATCTCATCCTGCTGAGCCTCCAGGCGCCAGTACCTGGCCTTGCACTCCCGCAGGTCTTCCCTCTGCTTGGAAAGCCTATGCTCCTAGTCCTCAGTGAGATGCTTCTGCTGAGCCTCCTTCTCCGTCAGATCCAATTTGAACTGAGCTGTTTTGCCAACTCTTTCTCGTTGTGGCTGCTTAGCTCCATCCTGTTGGGGCCGTAAGGAGCCCAGGCGGGGAGGCGAGGAGTGGCTGGGAGGGGAGGGGCAAGTACAGGCCCATAGCTACAATTTTTCAATTGATTCGTGTCTAAGGGTGGGACTAGAACTCCCAGTCTCCTGGTCTCTAGGCCAGCACCTTCA
>WNWU01000047.1:8905493-8917332 GCA_012654045.1 Ptyas mucosa | reverse complement strand
TTCTATTCTATTCTATTCTATTCTATTCTATTCTATTCTATTCTATTGAGTGTAACTTTGTTGCTTGCATCCTTATGATTTATATTGATATTGACTTTCCTAATATGATTTGATGGCTTATTTGTACTCTATGACTATCATTAAGTGTTGTACCTTATGATTCTTGACGAATGTATCTTTTCTTTTTATGTACGCTGAGAGCATTTGTACCAAAGACAAATTCCTTGTGTGTCCAATCACACTTGGCCAATAAGGAATTCAAATTCTAATTCTAATAAGCATTGAGTTTTTCCTGTCAGCATGCACTCAAGGTTGTGCATTTTTGTTTTTCCAGAGTCCATTAACAACGTGACCTTCGGAGCCGGAGTCAGCCAAATTAGCTTGAATCTCACATCACCTTCTTGTAAAGGCAGGTGCAATTCCAATTTCGTTATTGTCTTTTTCTTTTTCTTTTTTTGAAAATCTAAGCGTGGAAAAAAGAGGCAACCTCACTATAATACCTCTTCTGTTCCTCCTGCAGTCAAAGAGGAACCAGAAACCTCACAGGAACAGATCATTTGCTTGACCTCCCCAGATAAGTTGTGAGTATAAATGAAATTGTACGTGTCTTTTTGCGCTGCCCTTCTTCCCCACGATCAGGGTGTGTATGTGTGTGGCTAAGGGTGGGTTCCACTTTAAAAAGTAAAACTAAGAAGCCTTCCCCCATCTCATAATTCTTATTAACCCCAATTTTATATTTCTTTTAGGTATGCGGTCATCTTATGCTAGTTCTAGAGTGTAATAGGATTAGCACTTGAGATTTATATACTGCTTTACAGTGCTCTACAGCCTTCTCTAAGCAGTTTAAAGAGTCATCCTCTTGCCCCCACAATCCGGGTCCTCATTTAACCGACCTCGGAAGGAGGGAAGGCTGAGTCAACCTTGAGCCTGTCAGGATTGAACTGCTGGCTCTGGAAGGGAAGGAAGGAAGGAAAGAAGGAAGGAAGGAAGGAAGGAAGGAAGGAAGGAAGGAAGGAAAAAAAATAGCAATAGCACTTCGTCTTGTTGGAGGATCTTAAAAACCAACGTGTAGATTTCATTTCAAGGAGAGAGAGGGAGATTCTAAGAGCCATAAGTGGCGCAGTGGTCAGAGTGCAGTACTGCAGGCTACTTCTGCTGCCTGCAATTTGGTAGTTCGAATCTCATCAGGCTCAAGGTTGACTCAGCCTTCCGTCCTTCCGAGGTGGGTAAAATGAGGACCCAGACTGTTGGGGGCAAGAGGCTGATTCTGTAAAACCGCTTAGAGAGGTCCGTAAAGCACTGTGAAGTGGTATATAAGTGCTATTGCTATCTATTTTCCTTCCTTCCTTCCTTCCTTCCTTCCTTCCTTCCCTTCACAATAGCACTTAGACTTATATACCACTTCACAGTGCTTTACAGCTCTTTCTGAGCAGTTTACAGAGTCAGCCTCTTGCCCCCAACAATCTGGGTCCTCATTTTACCCACCTCGGAAGGACGGAAGGCTGAGTCAACCTTGAGCCTGGTGAGGTTCGAACTGCCAAATTGCAGGCAGCCGGCAGTCAGCAGAAGCAGCCTGCAGTACTGCACTCTAACCACCGCACCACCGCAGCTCATGATGGGTCTCCACAGGTTCTCCTGGAACCCATGGGCGTTCTTTCTTTCTTTCTTTCTTTCTTTACTTCTTTTCTGCATTCTCTCGCAGGTTGCCCCAGCCTCCACAATGGAAGGTGAATTCTCCAAGAAGAAGCAGTCCATCCGGTTTAAGTGTGCGGCGATCCAGCCGTAGAACGCCCCGACGGCCAACGAAATGACTGTTTTCCTCCCCAGCAAGAATGCCTCTTGCCTTACAAGCAGAATCATGTTTCTAGAGCACTCTATGCACCTTTTGGAAGACCATAGATCGATGCCTCCTAACTCTGTTTTTTATTCTCCCCGTGTCACGCGTTGCTTTTATAATCGGTGTGCTATAAATAATCTGTTTAGTAGTACTGCAACTGGAAATAACCTATTGCTGCATGGCTAGACAAACCTCCTCCCCACTATTTTGTTTGATACGTGGATGTCCTCTGGAGTAATTGTGTCGATTGGGATCTATAGGTCTGGCCGATTGACTCGTATTGGCCCACCATTCTAAGTCTTTCCCGCAGCCAACGTCTAAGCACTAAGCTTAATTTCACATCCTCGTTTTGCATCGGTGGGAGGATGGTGAAATCTCAGGTCGTACGGAAGAAAGACATCGTTCCATACGGCAGCGTCTCCGGTCTAGGCCAGACCACGCGAACCTGGGGGGAAGCTTGGGGGATGAGTCTCCTGGAAGGATTGCAGAGTTGAAATTTCACACCGTAATTCCTCCCCCATGAAAACGATTGCACAGTCCAAAGAGAATTGCAACCTCATAAAATATCCCTGGAATTGAATCCATATCTTCCGCGGAGAAAAAGATTGCTGAGTCTCCCGAGAGCGGGGGTCTCCAACCTTGGCAACTTGGAAGATTTATGGACTTCAACTCCCAGAATTCCTCAGCCAGCAAAGCTTTGCTGGGGTGAGGAATTCTGGGAGTTGAAGTCCACAAGTCTTCAAGTTGCCAAGATTGGAGACCCCTGCCTTAGGGACTCACTGTCCGCTGACAAAGCCTTGAGGAGTTGAATCCAACAGGTTTCCAGGGGGGCAAAAAAAACCCACCTGTTCTTGTAAATACCATTTAACCTAAACCAGGAATCTCCAAATCTTGGCCAGTTTTAAGACTAGTGGACTTCCAACTCCCGGAAATCCTGAGGAATTCCGGGAGTTGAAGTGCCACAAGTCTTAATAGTTGCCAAGTTTGGAGACGCCTAGCTAAACCATCATCACATGTCAGGGACTATATGACTAGCTTAACCCCGGTGTGAGGATTATTACATTCGTACCATGTCCTTAATTTTACTACATACAGAATAAAATACTTTTACGAAACTCCAAATGCCACCGCTTGCTTTGAGTCACAGCTTCGTGTCTCCTTTCCTTCTTTTGTTAATCTCACTGGGAAAGAGCTTGAGGCCCAACAGGAAATGCTCGTCCGAGGGGCCCAATGAATTTGTGAGAATTTGAGAGGGTTTATCTGAAGGAGGGGATCCCAGACGTTGAGTTGTGTGGTGGTCCAAGCAATGTTTTGGGATGGAGATCAAAGCATTCTATGTAAATGTTGGGATTTGTTTCCTTCCTATCATTGTCCCACTAGTGGGGTCCATTTTTGTTTAATCAACTGAGTTGATTGATTGGTTGAGGCAGGAATTGACTGGCCAGCTTGTACCCTGAGCTTGACATCATGAGCTGACAGTGACTGGCCCATTAACCAGCTGACTTACATGCCTAAATTGAGACTAGAACTCACGGTTTCCTGGTAATTGGCCCAAAGACACCCAGTCAGCTTTCATGCCTAAAGTGGGACTAGAACTCATGGTATCCTGGTGATTGGCCCAAAGTCACCCAGTCAGCTTTCATGCCTAAGGTGGGACTAGAACTCACGGTCTCCTGGTGATTGGCCCAAAGACCCAGTCAGCTTTCATGCCTAAGGTGGGACTAGAATTCACGGTCTCCTGATGATTGGCCCAAAGTCACCCAGTCAGCTTCCATGCCTGAGGCAGGACTAGAACTCACCATCTCCTGGTGATTGGCCCAAAGTCACCCAGTCAGCTTCCATGCCTCAGGGAACACTAGAACTCACCGTCTCCTGGTGATTGGCCCAAAGTCACCCAGTCAGCTTCCATGCCTCAGGGAGAACTAGAACTCACCATCTCCTGGTGCCTTCACCATTAAACCAAACTCTATGTAAACACTGAATAAAAACTCATCTCCAATTAGAAGAATTATAGAGAAAATTTTAGTACGGAAGCCTAGAACAAAGTTCCCTAATCCCGCATTACGAAAACTGCACCTAGACTTTCATCCTCTGCAGTTTGTTGGTCCTTCAGAGTTCCTCTCGGAAATCTTTTAAGTGCCAAACATTTTCAAAGATTCTACTTTAGGATTAATCCTTTCAAGAGCATCTTGTCAAGTTCCCTGGTTTTATTCTATTTCCATGTGGTCAAATTGGAATTTAGGCCAGCGCTTCATTTCAAGGTGACTCAGTGGCTAAGACGCTGAGCTTGTCGATCTAAAGGTCGGCAGTTCAGTGGTTCGAATCCCGAGCGTCGTGTAATGGGGTGAGCTCCCATTACTTGTCCCAGCTTCTGCCAACCTAGCAGTTCGAAAGCACGTAAAAAAATGCAAGTAGAAAAATAGGGACCACCTTTGGTGGGAAGGGAACAGCGTTCCCTGCGCCTTTGGCGTGGAGTCATGCCGGCCACATGACCACAGAGGCGTCTTCGGACAGCGCTGGCTCTTTGGCTTTGAAACGGAGATGAGTACTGCCCCCTAGAGTCAGGAAGAACAAACATATGTGCAAGGGGAACCTTTATCTTTTACCTTCATTTCTGACAACAGGGACACGAGTCTCAAAAGCCATGCCTTTTTTCTTCCTTTCTTTTTCCTCTTGACATATGTACATTTAAAGCAGGAAAATTTTGAAACCGTCTTTCGGAATCCAATCCACCTTTTCCAATTGTGTGACATCTGGGTACGTGAAATATATTTTTTTGGGGAAAAAAGAATTGCTTTACAAGGAATGCAATGAAGAGATGCATTAGCTCGGTAGACAAATGTGTGACAGGGAAAGCATCTTTTATTATTAACATACAGGCTGAAACCCTTTCTGGCGATAGCCTTCCGTCTTCCTTCTACTTTCGCATTACAAAAGAAAAGTTTAAGACAGGTGTCAGCAACCTGCGGCTCGAGCCGCATGCGGCTCTTTGGGCCCTCTGCTGTGGCTCCCTGTTGGATGACCCTACCATTGGCTGGCCCCACCCCCTCGCCCTCCCCTCCCAGTCACTCCTCACCTGGCCTGAGAAGGGCGATGGCGGGAGATGGAGAAGCGGCCGGGACAGAGACAGAGAGATACAGAGAGAGGGGGAGGAAGAGAGAGGGAGGGGGGAGGGAGGGAGAAAGAGTCAAAAGAGTTTTATGGTTCCCGTTGTTTTTTAACAACCGTTCTCTGCCCTAATGACCAGCTGGGTAGGTGTGGCTAGGGGGGGGGTCATGTGACTGATGAAAGTGAGTGACGTCGAGTTGGCCACGCCCACCGTGGTTTTGTGGCTCCCGGTGTTTTGTTTTCTGTGGGAAACAGATCCAAATGGCTCTTTGAGTGTTTAAGGTTGCAGAACCCTGGTTTAAGAGAATGGAAGATTTCCCTTGCCCCACGGGTCTTGTAAGAACCACCAAAGATTTGATGGAGATCCCCTCGAGTTTGAGAGATTTACTCTTTGTCGAATCTCCCCTGGTGAAAGATGACCATGCTGAGGTTGGAGAAATGATCGCGAGTCCATTGGCTGCAATTTATTGCTTAAAGGAAAGGAGCAAAGTACTGTCACCACTTACCCGTGCTTTTAACCGATCCAATGTCTCAATTTTTCAGTTGTTTTATGCAGTACTTTGGTGAAGATTTAGCGGTCTGGAGATAGTTCTTAAATCTTTGCTTTCCCCCTTTTAAAAACAATTCAGCCGGACGCAAAAAAAAAAATAGACCCTTGTCAACCATAGTTCTTACTTATAAGGGAAAATAATGCTCTTTGAAGACATTTCACGGAGTTCTTTTCATCCATCCACCCACATCAACCCATAACTGCACTCTGTCCATCACATATTGCTCATTGTATCGTTAGAGGGCAGGCCAAGGCATGTGATGTTGTGACCCAGGCCCAAGTAGGTAGTAGTCGACGCAAACAGATCCAAAACAAACAGGCTTTATTAGAACAGCTGAGAACGAACTCATTCTCAGCGTCGTCCAAACTAAATCAAAACAAATTCTTCATAACACAAATTCTTCAGTCTAATCGCCAACCTTGGTATAATTAGGCAAACTGCCAAAGGCTTCTCGCGGCAAAAGTTCAAAAGCAGAAGACGCCGACAAGAGATAAGTGCAACAAGACTATCGACGTTGTTTTCCGACAAAGAGCCCAAGAGCCGTTGCTGGTCTTTTAAGCCTCATGGGAGGGGCCAATCATCTCTTGGCCCTACTCCCGAGTCATCCTCTTTGCTGTAGCTGCTCTTGCCTTCTGGCAGCTTTTCTCATATGTGCATTAGGAACAGGCTCCTCCTGTTCCTCTGCTTCTCTACTGTCAGCCTCTGGAGGCTCCGGAAGTCCGCACCTCACTCCCCGATGGCCCTGGCCCCATCTCTACCTTCAACGCAGAGCCCTCATCCGGGCCTCCCCCAGCCTCCAGGACTGGCGCATGTTCTTCCTCAGCCTCATCGCTGTCCGACTCCACTGCCAGCTCCGCAGGCTGCTGGTGAACCACAACATATGAAGATACACCAGACCAACATCCATCTAGGTCCCATTTGCTGATGGAAGCATTTTTAAAATTATTTTAACAACCCTGTAAATCCCCAGCATCGGAGTGGAATCAGAGCAATTGAATGGAGCTAAGCGTTTGCTAGCCGGATGCCCTTCCTGACACCAATGTGGGGTTCACAACAGGGATTTTTCACGTTGCGCTGACGAGAGAGAAATATCTGCCGCTACCTAGGATCGAACACACAGCCTCCTGATTGTGGGGTAAGAACTCCACCTCTAGGCCACCACATCGCTCCAGGTGATGGAAGCAATGACCAAGATAAAACAGATCCAGGTTTGTGATGTGATGTTCACCTGGAGGCACACCTCTCCTATCAAAGGTTGGTGCCCGTCAGCTTTACATCCTCCTGTAGCACACAAAATCGATGCGCCAGGACAGAGATGGAAATAATCTGAACTTGCGTGTGCTTTTTCCTTAGGTGTGTGTACCAATATGGCTTCAAAGTCCTAGTGAGATTTGGTTCTCATCCCATAAAGGATTGGCAATAAATCAGAGGTGCTATTGAGCAGGTTCTGACCAGTTCTGGAGAACCTGTAGCGGAAATTTTGAGTAGTTCGGAGAACCGGTAAATACCACCTCTGACTGGCCCCGCCCCCATCTATTCTTTGCCTCCTGAGTCCCAGCTGATCGGGAGGAAATGGGGATTTTGCAGTAGCCTTCCCCTGCCACACCCACCAAGCCACGCCCAGCATGCCATGCCACACCCACAGAACCGGTAGTAAAAAAATTTGAATCCCACCACTGGAATAAATACTTGATTGTTCTTAACTACTGTTCAGGAGCTCATGCTAAAGATAAGGAGAAGAATATAACCACAGGTACTCCTCATCTTACAACCGTTCACTTAGTGACTGTTGGATGTTACAACAGCATGGAAGAAGTGGCTTCCGACCAGTCCTTGCACATATAACTCCCCAAAGTCGTATGAACAAAATTCAGATGCTTGGCAACTGGCATGTGGTCCTCAACTTACGACCTCAGTTGAGACCAAAATTTAAGAGAAATCTGTTAAGCGAGTTTGGCCACACCCATTTTATGATTCTTTTCGCCACGTTTGTTCCGTGAATCGCTGCCATTCTTCAATTAGTAACCCAGTTGTTAAGCGAATGAATCACTGCAGTTGTTCAATTATGTCAAACCGTTATTAAGTGAATCTGGCTTCCAGATTCATTGACTTTGCTTGTCAGAATATTGCAAAAGGGGCATTATCTGACCCCGGGATACTGCAACCATCATAAATGTGAGTCAGTTGTCAAGTGATCAAAAGTACATCATGTGACCATGGGGAAGCTGCAATAGTTGTAAATGTGAAAAACAGGCGTAAGTCGCCATTTTCAGTGCTGTTTGAACAGTCCCTAAATGAACTGTTGTATTGTGGTCCGTCAGCAGCCTGCAGAGCTGGCAGTGAGGAGGTTGGGGAGGAACATGGGCCAGTCCTGGAGTCTGGGGAAGGCCTGGATGAGGGCTCTGTGTCGGAGGCAGAGATGGGGCCAGGGCCATCTGGGAGCGATGCACAGACTCCGGAGCCTCCAGAGGCTGACAGCAGAGAGGCAGAGGAACAGGAGGAGCCTGTTCCTAGTGCACGCATGCGAAGAGCTGCCAGAAGGCAAGAGCAGCTAAAGCAAAAAGGACAACTCGGGAGTAAGGCCAGGAGATGATTGGCCCCTCCCATAAGGCTTAAAAGAGAAAGAAAGGCACTTGGGCCTTTTGCAGGAAAGCAACGTTGCTAACTCTGTTTCCAGTCAGCATCTCTTGTTTGTTTCTGAACTCTGTGGGGCTTTGCCAAGTAATGCCTTTGGCAGGGTGTCAAAGAAGATAAAGGTTGGTGATTATCTCGAAGGACTTCTTCCGAAGGATTTTTTTTGCAACTAATTGGGACTCAGCTGGGAATGAATATAATTCTCAGCGGTTACAATAAAATAGGTTTTTTGGGGGGACTAATTGTGTATTGTAATGACACAGTAAACCTAGGTCACAACATGTTGTAAATCGAGGACTATATGTACTTACAACAACTGCATTTCCCGGGGTCAAGGGGACCTTCCCAGCCAGCTTCTGATGAATAAAATCAAGCGTGGGGGTGGGGTGGGAGAACTGGATTCACTTAACAACTGTGGTGATTTGCTTAACAACCATGGCCAAAAAGGGTCATAAAATCAGGTGTGACTCACTTAAACCACCTCGCTTAAGAACCCAACATTCTGTTGGTGCTCGTACGTTGAGGATTAACCATAGTGGTTCAAGGTTGACCCAGCCTTCGGAAGTCGGTCAAATGAGGACCCAGATTGTTGAGGGCGAAACCGCTTAGATAGGGCTGGAAAGCATTGTGAAGCAGTATACAGTAGCAGCCAAAATTGTGGAAACCTTTTGGGAAAATGTATTTTCTAAAATTAGCTCGTAACACCACCTTTTTTTTTGGGGGGGGGAGTAGTATCATAAAATTATATATCAATGGGAAGATAATTTAATCAAGGATGTAATGCAATAACCTTTATGAAGGATTTGCTATTAGAATAGCCGTTACAGTAGAAAGAAGAAAAGTGAAACACGTAGAAAAAAATGAGATATACAAAAATAATCACCATAGAAAAAACGAGATATACAAAAAATGTCAGTTAATACTTAGTTGGGTAACCTTTAGCATGATCGACGGCCTTACGTCGTCTTCCCATGGAGCGAACCAAGTATTTTCGTTCTGCAGCTGTTATCATGTGAAACCAAGATTGAATGATGGCGTCTATGAACTGGGTTTTATTGCTGGGTCGATTCTGACTAACAAGTTTCTTTAGTCGGCTCCATAGATTTTCCATTGGGTGAAGAGCTGGGCTATTCCCAGGCCATTCCAGCAGTGGAATAGGATTATCTTGAAAAAATGGTGTTATTAGCCATCAAATCTCAAAAATACATTTTTCCCGAAAGGTTTTCCACAATTTTGGCCAGTACTGTATAGATCTAAGCGCTATTGCTAAGTGAGAAGAGAGGGAGGAAGGAAGGACCGTGATGGCACAGGGGTTTAGAATACAATATTGCAGGCTAACTCTGCCGACTGCCAGCAGTTCAATCCTAACTGACTCAAGGTTGACTCAGCTTTCCGTCCTTCCTCAGTCACTAAAACGAGGACTCAGATTGTTGGGGGCAAATATGCTGACTCTGTAAACCGCTTAAAGAGAGCTGGAAAGCCCTGTGAAGCGGTATGTAAGTCTAAGTGTTACTGCTACTAGGCAGCTACAGGGAATAACTAAACTTCATCCATGCACAATCAAAATAACCTCACAGCTCTACCCCTATGCAGGGGTCCTCACCATCACCATTAGCACAAAAATTGTCCAGAATGACAATTTTTTTAATATATATATATATATATATATATTTATGAAAAACATTCTCAGCAAAGTTATATGCAATAACATTAGTACAAACTGATTTTAAGTATTTACAATGTGTTTTGCGGAGACCTGTTTGCTAAAAGAGATTCCACTGGGTGCATTTTTGAGACCCAAAAGACTCCTAATTCTCTGGAAAGCGTTTCTAACCAGCATAACCAAGTCGTTTTTGAAAGCGTTTGCGTCTGTTACAAATTTAACTGGGATTAATTGACCCAACTTCGGTGGAAGAAATTTTTAATGGACTCAATCCATGCCACTAACAGTCCTTCCCAGAATCTGAAATGCATCACTCCCTGTTCATTAAACAAATACGTTACCAATACAAATACGTTAGTGAGCCTTGCCAACTCTGGCACAGATTGAGGGTTTGTAGTACAAATTATGCCACCTTAAATTGCCAACCTGTTTTGGGTTCCTATGGACAAATCTCTGCAGCTAACCAATTGGCACTTCAAACCTTGAAGAAACTTCCCCATAGGCCAGGGGTCAGCAACCCGCGGCTCTGGAGCCACATGTGGTTCTTTCATCCCTCTGCTGCAGCTCCCTGTTGCTGGTCGGCTCCACAATTGATAGGGCTTTTGGTTAGGACAGGTAGAGGAAAAAGGATGCTGTGCTAGGAGAAGACTCTATGGTGGGGGAACCGACTTCCAGTCAGGACGCAGTAATAGGAGACTATGATGGAGGAACTTGACTTCCGGTCGGTTCCAGAATTGAACGTGGGCTTCTGGTTTGTGGTTCTTTGAGTGTTTAAGGTTGCCGACCCCTGCCCTAGACGATGAATAATTTTGCCGAGCAGTCCCCATCCTCTTCACTGCCAAACAATCCTGTGTGACAACAGGCATCCTAACTCACCGCTGACCTTCTGGGATCTTAAGTTCTCTAGCAACAGATAACTCTTCTAAAATATTCTGCCACTCTTTATCATATTCAGCATTGAGTGGAGCTCAAGACCTGAGAGCAAAATGAGAAGATCACGCTGCGGCTCAAATTGAGTTGACCTTCTCAACTTCATCCTGGCCAAAAAGACCGTGCCTAGACGCCCTGATCCTGCTTAGTCAACGAAATTTTGAAAGTCTACGGAGAATCGAAATTCCTTGAACCTGCTCTCTAGCATTCAACACTTACAGTTTTGCAAAGAGGATGATCCAACTGTTAGATTAAGTCTTCTTGGACTTCTAATTTAGCCCCTAGTGGTCAACCATACCTGTTAATCCAGGTTAGGAGTGTAACAGCGTAGATTATGTTATGTACAACAGTTATGCTGGCTAGGGAATTCTGGGAGTTGAAGTCCACAAGTCTTAAAATGGCCAAGGTTGGACACCTCTGGTGTAGACATATCCCAAAGACAAGAGGTATTGATTCTTCGTTCTCCATTAAATATTCTTCATTTTCCACTAAATATTCAAGGATTTTCTTCTTTCTTTTGGGTGTCAGAGAGGCAGCCTTGGAAAAGGGTTAGTGAACACACTAAGGCAGAAGAAGGGAAAGCCATTTTGATCCAGAAGGCAACCTTAAAAGTTGACAGGGAGAAAGAAAAAAATTTGGCAGTGGATAAAACACCTTGCTTTGGTCGAATGCCGAGGTAGCCACGGTTAAAAAATCAAACCACGTTTGCTGGATTGGGGCACCTTGTGAAAGCTTCCCCTCCTCTTAACTTTAGTGCCACTTTACCCTTGGAATTTAAAACTGTTGAATAGAAACGAAATGCACCAATGACTTCTCAACTTCCTTAAAAAAGAGAGAGAGAGAGAAAGCAAAACGATCCAGTGTGTTGGATATTCTAAGGCAGATTAATACAGGAGGTCAACAAACCCAGTCCTACATCTTTGTAGGTAATAAACAAAATAATACTGTCTCCGTTCAGAATTAAGACTATGAACTTGGAGGCTGAAAAAGTCATCCCTAAAAAATAGACTGTGTTTTGGGGGAAGGAAAAAGACACTTTTTCCATCACAGCAAATCATACGAAACCTTCCTGTAGAACAGAGGGTATCCAAGCTTGGCAACTTTTAAGACCTGTGG
>WNWU01000047.1:8849229-8877480 GCA_012654045.1 Ptyas mucosa | reverse complement strand
CCTTCCTTCCTTCCTTCCTTCCTTCCTTCCTTCCTTCCTTCCTTCCTCCCTCCCTCCCTCCCTCCCTCCTTCTTCCTTCCCTCCCTCCTTCTTCCTTCCTCCCTCCCTCCTTGCCTCCTTCCTTCCTTCCTCCCTTCCCCATCACTGTAAGTTTTTAAGAAGAGATGGGACAACCGTTTGTCTGAATTGGTATAGGATCTCCTGCTTGAGCAGTGGGTTGGACTAGAAGACCTCCAAGGTCCCTTCCAACTCTGTTATTCTGTGCTGTTTTTCCATCTGCTTCCCCTCCCTCTTTTTTTTTTTTTTTTTGGTAATTGTTCTTGCAGTGGGTTGGCTGATATTTAGCGCAAAGACAGGCTGTGCATCTCTTCTGACCGCACACATTCAGGAGCGGGCTAAAAGGAGAAGCGTTGTGTTGCAGAAAGAGCAAAAAGACATTTAATGAATTAGGCGCTAAAGAAACTCAAAGAGTTTAAGCTGACTTTGGAGAGTCCTTGTCGTGGGAAGCTCTAACCACAGTCAGCTGAAAAAGCACATTATTGTGCTTTTTGCTGGACTCACTGCCAAGGGTCTGGCAAGGCAAAACATATGTTCTGAAGCCCGATTGGCTGCGGCAATCAAACCCCGCCTTCCCGTGCAAGCCTGGCCAACAGGGAGGAGACTTGTGACATCACGAAGCCTTGCCAATACTTGCCAAGAACAAGGAATCATGGGATACCAAGGCATCGTTGAAATCAGTGGCCTTTTTAAACTTTCTGCTCTTCTCGTCCCACTTTTAAAAATTTTGGAGCTTTGGCTTACGTAGGGGTATGTTGATCCACAATTACCGTCTTCAGAAATAAAACCGGTGCATTCACGGAATATATGAATTGGTTGAATCATATAAAAAAAAATAACCCAACTAAACCCCTTAGATATTAGCCTAAATAGATAAAAGACAGCTCGTAAAAAAAAAGTTATGCATTTGCTTGAGAAAAATAAATAAAAAGGAGAAGATTAAAAGTTTTTTTTTAAAAAAAACTTTTTTCCCCGCAAATATATTTAGCAAATATCTGACCGATAATTTTGATTTTGCAGATCTCTTTTGAGACGGAGTCCTCCAATCAAAAAAGGTGTTTTTGGTGGTGACTTGAGTCCAATTCATTGGCTGCCGATAAGAAAATCTGGATGGGGTTCAAAGTCCTCCCCCTCAAAAAAAAAAAACCCTCAATGGGTTGAGCACTGACCTTTGATAAGATTTCTGCATGAATGCTTCCTACAAGAGCCTTGGTGGCGCAGCAGAATAAAGTGCTGTTAAGTAGCACCAGCTGCCTGCAATTACTGCGAGTTCGAATCTCACCAGGCTCAAGGTTGACTCAGCCTTCCATCCTTTCGAGGTAGGTAAAATGAGGACCCGGATTGTGGGGGCAATAAGCTGACTTTGTATAAAAAAGACAAAACCGCTTGGGGGGGGGGGGGCAAAAGCCCTACTAAGCAGGTATATACAAAAGTAGGAAGGCTATTGCTTAACGCATTGTAAGCCGCCCTGAGTCTCCGGAGAAGGGCGGCATATAAATCGAACCAATAAATAAATAAATACCGGTCATCCTCAATTTACGATCATTCAAAATTGCGGGCTACTGCTTAAAAGAGAACTTACGACCCGGATCCAATCCGGATGGTAACCCTGCCACTTGTAGTCACATGACTGGTCTTTGGATGCTTGGCACCTGGGACTAAATTTACGCCTATTGGTAGCATCCCATGTTGATGACCGGACCACATTTTAGGACGATTTTGCAGAAAACAGGCCTTTAGTTCTGGGTTGTTTTTTTTAACCAAACTGCACCGTAGCAAACAATGGGGTTCACTCACTTCACGATCCTGGTGCTCACACTTACGACCGCCACGTTCATTTAAAGACCACCACCACACACACAAAAAAACCCATAGTAAAATTAGGCCGGTGGCGAGACCCAACCATTTTACAAGCATAAAAATAGGATCGGCAACATGATCGGGAACGTCCCGATGACGGATAGGGCATAAGAAGACGAAGATTAAGTCTCCTGGGGAAATTTATACAAGGGAGCTCCCCCAAGTCTCGAAGATGAAAGAATCTCCACAGGGAGAAGTGAGGACAAATCCTCAAATGCATGCATGAAGTTCAAAGCCACCTGGCCACCTAAAAATCGCCCTGGGGGAGACCGGGGTGGGGGGTGGGGGGTGGGGGAGGAAGTTCCCCTCCCCAAAGCCTCCCTCCAGGCAGGACCTCTGCAAACTGCTTCCTCAGCAGCTACGTGAAATAATAATCATGCAATAATAATAATAATACCTTTCTCGGTGTGGCTTTCTCGGATTTTATTCCGTGAGATCATCCCTTTCTGGAGATAAACAAGAGTTCTCTGGAAGGGTGCGTTATGGAGATTTAGTAACCCATGGAGCTCAGCAGGCACACCTTTCAAAGAAACTCGTACCGCTGTTAAGCGAGGACTAGCCGTACCCTTTAAATGGCTTGGCTGGAGAGCAGAGGAGCATCTAGACAATCGTCTCTGCTTTTCGTCTTACCGCAGAGGGGGTCCAATCTCGTAGACGGGTGACAACCTGACAACATGTAGACCTCCTGGCTGGAGTTGAAGACCTGCGGACGTCAACTCCAGCCAGCCATGCTGCGGAAACCTGGGAGTTGAAGTCCACAAGTCTTAAAGTTGCCAAGGTTGGAGACAAGGATGGGCCAAGGTGAACCTCAATCCTGTAGACCAGGGGTGTCAAACTCGATTTCATTGAGGGCCACATGAGGGTTGTGTTTGACTTCAGGGGGCCACGGGGGGCGTGGTCAAGGTTGGCGTGGCCAGCTCGACGTCACTCATGTCGGGGGCACCTGTGGTTGCCAAGTGCTAAGGCAGGATTTCCCTCAGACCCTCCCTCACTCTCATTATAATCTCCTTCCTTCCTTCCTTCCTTCCTTCCTTCCTTCCTTCCTTCCTTCCTTCCTTCCTTCCCTCTTCATTCTCCTTTCTTCTTCCTTCCGCTCTTTCCCTATTTTTCCTTCCTTGCACTCTTCCCATCTTTCCTCCTTCTTTTTTGTCTTTCCTCTTTCCCTTTCTCCTTTCCTGTCCCTTCCTGCATGCTCAGATGCAAAAGGGGAAACATTTCTCTTTTTGTTCCGAGTTTGTTTTGCCAGCAAAAACGGAGCCACGCATGCCTCCCCGAGCTCTCTTTTGGCTGGCAACAGGGTGCAGGAGGCCGTCACGGCCGAAAACGGGGCCTCGAGCTCTGTTTTAGCTGGCAGAGGCTTGCAAGAGGCCATTGAGGCTGAAAACGAGCCCGGGATGGCTGTGCGTGGCCCTCCCGAGCTCCGTTTTGGCTGGCAGAGGTACCGTGGGCCGGTCCTTTGCTGTTTCCAAGGGGGGGGACGTGGACCAGATCGCCGTGGGCCAGATCTAAGCACCTCGCGGGCTTAGACCCTCGTAGACCCTCCATGGTTTTTCTAGCGCGAATTCGCCTTTGCATCTTCTTGTCGGCGAGAAAGCTGCTTTTCCAAACTTTTTCCTTCTCACCTGACGCTTCCGAGGGGTATGAGCAATTGCTGAGTTTTTCCTCAGCTGCCTGCGTCATCGTCAAGCGAGCATTTTTCTCCCTTTGTAATTATCTTTAACCCAAACAGTGGCATATGTTCTTAAAACAACTCTCTGGGATCCACACCTCAGTCTTCATGAGGTGAAGGACCCAATTACCAACTCTTTCCCAGGCTAATCTCTCTCCGAAATCTACAGACGCAGCAACAAATTTGCTTTCAAATACCTGCTCAGCCTCCAGGCTAGAAGCTTTGAAGAAGAAAAGAAAACAAGGTTTGCGCCGCCAACAACCCATCACAATCAGCCGTTTTTTGCACCGTCGGACGGGTTGAAATGCAGAGATTAAAAATGTAAGAAACCGCCTTTGCCAGTTCAGGCCACCCACAGCATCTAAAGAGGGGGAACCCCGTTTTCTGTTTCCCTCTTGGACACCCCCCCCAGGCACCCCGATGTGGAAACAACTTCCCGACGGGCAATTTCCCCTTAGAGCGGTAGCCCCTTGCAGGTAGAGTGCTCCTGCATTTGGAAGTTCTACTCCCTCCGAGCGGAACTGCCCCCCCCCCCAAAAAGGAGCGTCAAAAGAGAAATGTTTTGAGAAATGTTTCCCAAAATCCTTTGGATCTGGAGGAAAACAGCGGGGAGATAATAATTATCTGCTTCTGGAGAAGGTTTGCCGGAGATAAAAATAGGCACCGCCGGCTTGCTAGCATGGGGGTGGGGGGGGAGAGTTTATTATGAAATGCTAATTTTAACTGTGGTTCGAGCTGACCAGTTTTATTTTCTTCTTCTTCTTCTGTCGGGCAAAATCCTGTCTTCTGCTTGGCAGCAAAACCTGTGCGGTTTTATCAAAAAGTAGGGCTTCTCCAAGAATGAGATCCTACCTGGGGGGGTTACAAAAAGCTGAGGAAGGCTTATTATTTTTTGTTTTGTATCGGATCCGGTTAAAGAGGGAGTGGTGCCAATTCAAACTTTCTTCATTATTTCGCCTACGGTGGGGAGCGTTTGCATGGCAAACTGTGGGAGCCCCTGCGCAAAAAATACGGACTAAAATTTAATCCCCAACCATGGCAGATGTCTTGCTTGCTCATCTAAATCAGGGGTGACAAACTCAAGGACCGGATCTGGTCCACGTGGTGCCTTGGGCAGCCAAAATGGGGGGTGGGGTTGTACACGGTCTCCACGTGCCCCGTTTTTGGCTTGGACGGCCTCCTGGAGCACTCTACGGGTCAAAATGGGGTCGGGGGGTTGTACACGCCCCCCCACCGTGCCCCATTTTGGCCCGCAGAGTGCTCCAGGAAGCCGTCCGTCCCTTCTCTACCCACCCACCCCTGCGGCTGGCCAGCGGAGAACAACAATGCTGATCCAGCCCTCGAAGAAATCCAGTTTGACACCCCTGATCTAAACTTTTAGCTTTATTCCTGGGGCATGGGGAGCGATGACACAAATTTATTTAGAATTTTAGGGAATTGTGGTCGGATCAGAAAGGTGGCAGCTTTTAACTTTCTCTATTCTGAGTCTACGGAAGCCTCTCCCTCTGATACAGGCAGTCCTCAGCTTACCACAGTTCATTTAGTGACCGTTCAAAGCAGTGGTGAAATGTAAAATTTGTTACTACCGGTTCTGTGGGCGTGGCTTGGTGGGGGGGGAGTAATGTGACTGGGTGGGCGTGGCCAACTTTTTTTAAAAAAAAACTTTTAAAAGCATTTTTTCTACAACCTTAAGAGGTTGTAGAAAAAATGCTTTTAAAAGCCTCTGACAATCAGGCAACTCAGCTGGGATCGTCAGAGGCTTTTAAAGGCATTTTTTTTCCTACAACCTCTTCGGCGGAAGAAGTTGTAGAAAAAAGGCTTTTAAAGGATATCTTACTAAGTTGGGTTCAATATGAAGAACCTGGTGATGAAGAAGGAGGAGGAGGAGGAGGAGAAGAAGGAGAAGGAGAAGGAGAAGGAGAAGGAGAAGAAGAAGAAGAAGAAGAAGAAGAAGAAGAAGAAGAAGAAGAAGAAGAAGAAGAAGAAGAAGAAGAAGAAGAGCCATCAAGTCCTTGTTGACTCCTAGCAACCACAAGATAGATTGCTACAAGATCGGGCGATCCGGTCCGAACCGGAAGCATTTCACCCCTGGTTTGAAGTTGCAATGGCAGTGAAAAAAGTGGCTGTTTATCACATTTACAACTGTTGCAGCATCCCCGTGGTCACGTGGTCAAAATTCAGATCCTTGGTGAGTGGTTCATACCATATTTATGACGGTTGCAGTGTCTCGGGGGTGGCGGGGGGGAAACTCACCTGATCCGCTTTTACGACCTTCTGACCAACAAAGTCAATTAGGAATCCAGATTCCCTTAACAACCCGTGCTGCTAACTTAACCAACGGCCAATGTTTCACTTAGCAACCGCGGCACGAAAAGTCGTAACATGGGGCAAACTCAAATTAACAGTTGTTTCACTTAGCAACATAAATTTGGGGGTCAATTACGGTCGGAACTGGAGGACTACCTGTATATTTCCCAGATGATGGAATGTATTTCCTTGGTCGCCCCCCCCTCCCCCGTCGTCCCCAGTTCCAGCTACTCTTTATTTTCCATTCATTTTTTCACTTCGGGGATATGGGAAGAATGTATAAATTTATGTAACTGTGTTAGAAATATTTCAGATTGTAAACACACACAAGCAAACGCCCAAAACTCAATTAACACAAAGTAAACATAATTATAACGCTCACAGATCACACGAAGGGACTCAATGCACATCACTTGATTTAATCAACCTCTTCTCCGGGGTCAACACATACACACGCCCACACCTCCTCAAGTGTCACCCTAAAATCGGCACGTGCACCCACTTCCACACCACCCGGGACACGCTCCCCTATAAAACAACCCTTCTGTACCCCATTTTCTCTGCAGCTTCCCTCCCATAGGCAAAGCTCTTTGCTTTGCAGAATAAATAATTCTCCTTTCCTTACAGCTGTTCTGGATTTCATTTTTATTTATCCTTGCGCAACCCTGGCTCGAGCGGGAACCCCAAATTATTCATCTGACAGGGAGTTTAAAAAATTTGGCAAGGGAAAAAAAAGCACAGCAAGTATTGAAGTATTGAAGCGGGCAAGAGACGATGGATAGATGATTTTTCTTGTTCGTTGTTGTTCTGACTTGCTTTTCTTTTTCTCTCTCTTTCTTTTCTTTTTTTTAGGTAGGTGACATGACTGGAAGTTAGGTAGGATAGAAAGAATTTTTTTAAAAAAAACAAAGGGTGACATTTATTTATTAATTGATTGATTCATTGGTTCGATTTATATGCCGCCCTTCTCCGGAGACTCAGGGCGGCTTACAATGCGTTAAGCAATAGCCTTCATACTTTTGTATATACCTGCTTAGTAGGGCTTTTGCCGCCCCCCTAAGCGGTGATCTTTTTTTATACAAAGTCAGCTTATTGCCCCCACAATCCGGGTCCTCATTTTACCTACCTCGGAAGGATGGAAGGCTGAGTCAACCTTGAGCCTGGTGAGATTTGAACTCGCAGTATTTGCAGGCAGCTGGCAGCTAAGTGCTAATTAACAGCACTTTAGTCCGCTGCACCACCAAGACATGATTAAAAGTAGGAATAAGAGATAGAAATAAGAGAAGGGGGAATATTAGTGCATACATTTTTATATAATAAAATAAAAGCAATAACAAGAGAAAACGTGGAATAACTGACCAATGATAGACCATAACTTAATATAAATGTGTATTATTATTATTAGAAATATATAAGTTGATTGAATGTAATAACTATGTTTAATTCTACTAGTTTTATTTGTATTAGACTGGATGACACCCAGGTGCCACAATGTTCATGCATTGATGTTTGTAAAAAATAAAAATAAAAACTTAAAAAAAAAAATTTGGCAAGGCACGTTGAATATTTGCCAAAATAGGGAAGCCAAGCGCCACTTAAAAATAAATCAAACTTAGTGACGTAAATAAAATTGGAAAAGATTTTTGCACCACCTTCTTTTATTAGAAATCCAGCAGGGGGAGAAAAGGGGGGAAGGGTTGGGGCAGAGGAATGGGACGTATTTCTAAACTATGCACCATCGGCCTAATTCTCTGGGAGCGAAGAATCGGGAAACTGAGCAAAGCTAATCTAATCTTCCATGAATTTACAGCAAAGAAAGCATTGTTTCTGGGGACCAAGTAAAAGGAGACTCTTATCTTTTAGATTTTTTTTCCCTTTCCCTTTTTTTTTTTTTTTTTGGAAGCCTTGAAACAGGAGACGGGTCTGTCCAGCAATGCAAATGTGGAAAAATCAAGACTTTAAAATGCATACGCTACAGGAATGCATTTTAAGGACGCCCTTCCGAGGGTATAATCCAAATATATTTGCAATCCTGCGAGGAACGTTAATTTGGTAGTATTGCCCTTGAGTGGCCTTGAGGCCTTCTGCTGCGGAAATAGACAGGTCATTATTTTTATTTGCTTTTAGCACTGATGACCTGAAAATTAATGGATGTCCATCCAGATTTATTTCTGTAGGACATCTGGGAGCCACTTCCTATATCTTTAAAAAGTACTGCCACAACTCATGCCTTCTTGTTATGGGGTCTCCTAAGGCTAATGGGGATAATGGTTAGGATGCCGGACTACCGCTGGAGAGAGCCAATTCACAGGGTTACTCTTAAGAAGACAACATGGCAACTTTGCCTAAAGCAGAACTAGAACTCACAGTCTCCTGGTTTCTGGCCTAAAGTAGGACTAGAACTCACAGTCTCCTGATGATTGGTCCAAAGTCATCCAGCCAGCTTTCATGCTTAAGATAAGACTAGAATTCAGGGTGTCCTGGTTTCTGGCCTAAGGCAGGACTAGAACTCACAGTCTCCTGATGATTGGTCCAAAGTCACCCAGACAGCGTTCATGCTTAAGATAAAACTAGAATTCACAGTCTCCTGGTGATTGGCCCAAAGTCACCAGTTTGTTTTCATGCCTAAGGCAGGACTATAACTCTAAGTCTCCTGATAATTGCTACAAAGTCACCCAGCCAGCTTACATGCTTAAGATAAAACTAGAATTCATAGTCTCCTGGTGATTGGACCAAAGTCACCAGTTTGTTTTCATGCCTAAGGCAGGACTATAACTCACAGTCTCCTGGTGATTTGTCCAAAATCACCCAGCCAGCTTTCATGCTTAAGATAAGACTAGAATTCACAGTCTCCTGGTGATTGGCTCAAAGTCACCAGTTTGCTTTCATGCCTAAATCAGGACTATAACTCACAGTCTCCTGGTGATTGGCCCCAAGTCATCAATTAGATTTTCATGCCTAAGGCAGAACTAGAATTCACCATCTCTGGTGATTGGCCCAAAATCATTTAACCAGCTTTCATGAGTAAGGTGGGACTAGAACTCACAGTCTCCTGGTTTCTAGGCCAGCGCCTTCACCACTACTCCATACTGGCTCCCCGATACCATTCCAGAAATTGTTGAACGTTTATAAAGTACAAAGAGATCTCTTTGTCCTCAACCCTTCTGCAACCCAGGAGAATTTTTTCGGCACAGCGAATCCCAGGAAAGGCATTCCAAATCAGAGCAAATAGCTTATCCTACTCTCCGTCCTGGGCTACAACTCAAACCGGGCTTTAGAAAATGTTTGAATGCATTCCTAGCCGGACAGGAGTGCAATCAGCTGTGAAACGGGACTTTTGAATTTACAACATCCATTTCTGCCTCAGCACACACGCACACAAGACT
The DNA here is from genome assembly GCA_012654045.1 of Ptyas mucosa. NCBI lineage: Eukaryota > Metazoa > Chordata > Lepidosauria > Squamata > Colubridae > Ptyas > Ptyas mucosa. Next base: position 8,868,201 of record WNWU01000047.1, on the reverse strand, counting down.
AAATTGTAGGAAAGCCGGTGGGGAAAGGAGGGGAGTCTGGGTGGGAGTGATGACAAAGGATGCCAAGAGAAAGAAAGGCAGCATTCGCTAGGAAGCAAAACTTAGCACAACTTTCGCCAAGCTCCTTTGTTGTTGTAAGCTCCTATTGTTTGTTTGTTTTTCTCCCAAACTTTGTTGTAGGTGAATTTACCAGTTTAGGGGCGGCTACTCAAGGGAAGACGAATAACCCAAAGCACCTGAAGGCCAGACAAGGAATAATGGATGGAAGCTGATCAAGGAGAGATTCAACCTAGAAATGAGGAAGAACTTTCTGACACTGAGAACAATCAACCCATGGAACAGAAGTCGCCTTCGGAAGTTGTGGGAGCTTCATCACTTGAGACTTTCAAGAAGAGACTGGACTGCCATTTTTCAGAAATGGTGTAAGGTCTTCTGCTTGAGCAGAATTGGACTAGATGACCTGTAACATCTGTAAATTCACAGGCCCAACTTCTGCACCACGCCAAACTTTATTCCTCATGGACATCCGAAGCCGTGTGGGACGTTCAAGAGGGTGTAACAATGGTGACGAGGATCCGCAAAGCCCAACCGTTAAGTCTCGGGAGGGATAGAAAGAAAAGACACCATCGGGGAAAGAAAGTTGAGCAGTTCGAGGGACGGCTCTTCCGACTTCGCTCCTTAATTGCACCAGCAAAGACTTGGCACAAACACGCACGCCATTCTCCGTGAACTCAAAGCCATTTACATAATAAAACAACACAGCTTGGAGAAGATGTCCAGAGACAGCTTGTTAGTATCACACATTCTTCACCAGAGCTAGGAAGGGGGTGTGGGGAGGGGGGAGGAATCAATTCTTACACAACGTGACAAGCTTAGAGTTGTTTACAACTCTAGGAGAAACTTCACATTTTGCTTTGGAATGGAATCAAAGCAACAATTCCATGCAACCGATTTGGGCCTTTTATCAACCCTTCCCGTTCCCCTTTTTAATTTAGGAGCCTGAAGCAGGCCATGAAAATCCAGTAGGCCAGAAAAAGCCAAAAGGACCGACCACAAGCGTGGACAGCTGGCTTTGGACCACTTGCTTCCTTGAGAGACAGCTGGATCTCTGTAAAAAGAGGGGATTGTCTCGGGATATTCTGACGAGAATGCTACAAAAAGGCTTTTGTGGCCACAAAACCTATTTGGGTCTTCGGAGAATCCCAAAACTCTCAGCTATTTGAGGGGGATGCGACCCACAACGGAATCTGGAGGAGCAGGTGACGTTCTCAAGAAGTTAAGACTCATCATGAAAGAGTTGCGTGGTTGGATTTGACCGGGCAGGAAAAAGGTTATAAAAAAAAAACAAACCCACAATTTTTAAGATAAAAAGATGTCCTTAAATACGTGTGTACGTATATATTCATGTAGTTGTCACGGCAACACAACAGAAGCAGCTTCTTTCGGCTTCTTCTGGGATGTCCTTTGCTTGACTACATCTTAGGAATTCCTACTGGTGGTTCCCACATCCCTGGGACTAAACACATCTGACACTGCTTGGCTTCCAAGGCCAGAGAAATCTCCCTAAATAAATTATTTATCCCTTTATTAAATTTGTATAAAGTGACCCAGTGATCTTGAGTGGTTCATAAAATGAAGAAGAAAAAAAAAACCACAGGGGGAAAAAAGTCATAATTTTAAATTTTTATTTTTAAATTTAAATTTTAAATTAATTTTTAAAAAAATTAAAAATAAAAAGGAATAGGTGCAAAAAAGGCTGGACACCCACAAAAAAATAAATAACACACATTTACTCGGAAGGGGCTTGATGTACCTGAACCAAATTAACCTGCTCGAATTAAGACTGCAAACTAGAGCTCCAGGGATAATAATCACAAATGGTTAAAACTTTAGAAGAGACTGAAAGTCAGAAATAACTTTCCGCAAGGAGTTTCTGATCATCAACTCGGTTCCTTCCATTTTTATCAACTTTTGGTCTCGTGTTTTCATCGCAACAAAACTTCTTCGCGCTCGATTGATTTAAAAGAACGATCGGGGAAACGGGTTAAGAATGATTCCCTCTATGTTTTTATTAGGGATTTTACCAGAAATGTATAATAAAGAATTGAGGCATTTAATTGTGAATGTTTTAACAGCGGCTAGAATTGTTTTTGCTAAAAATTGGAAAGGGGGAGAAGATACCTACAGATGATGAAGTTATTAAGAAAATTATGGACTGTGCCGAAAGGAGTAAATTGACATTTGAAATTAGAGAATAGGAAGATAAACAATACTATTTGATATGGGGTTTGTTTTACCAATGGCTAGATAATAAAGCATGGAGATGAAGTATGAAATATGAAATTAATGTAATGATAAAATATACGAAACGTTTTTCTTATGGGAGTTAAGCCTTTGCTGAATAATGGCTAAATGTGTATAATAATATAAAGGGATAAACACAATTGTTAAGTAAGAGAAATTAAATAATTGGTAATCTTGGATATGGGATTGTGCACAAAAGAATTTTAACCGATTGACACACTTTCTGTGATTGTATTTGAATGATGGTGGTTTTATGTTTTGTTTTGTTTATGTTTAAATAAAATAATAATAATAAAAAAAAAGAATGATTCCCTCTGAAATCAGCAAGTCAAAAGCAGATTTGTCATATCTGAAACCGATTCTCGCATAGCTCTTGTTTTTTCTCCCCGTTTTATCAGCCTACAAATAAGAGTTCTCGGATGTTACGTCCCATTGATTTTATTACCATAAAATGCTTTTTTTTGGGGGGGAAAGAAAAACCAGCATAAACAAGCCTCAATTAATTTTTAATTGCTTGTGCCAAAGCTTTTTTCTCTCTCCATCTCTCCCCTGATCGCATCCAAACACCATTTGCTCTGTTTTAAAAACCAGAGATGCCTCACCTTATCGCCAGACTGGGTGTTCGAGTAGCGAACAGCTCGCTTAAAACAAGCCTAAAATATCACATAAAAGGCTAAGCCAATAATAACAGCAGACAAGCAGCAGCCGTGAAATTAATAAGCACGATCTTTATGCCTCGACATCAAAGGCCTGGGAGATTAGCAAAGTTTTAACCTGATGCCCAAAGGATTGTGGTGTTGGGCCAGACTAAGGTCTCTGGGAAGGAATCCCACACAACTCAAAACTGGGTTTTCAAGAGCTGCGGTGAAGCTGGAGGGATCTATGTGGTGGCTTTTAAGTCCCAGATCACTATGTGGGTGGCGATTAAAACCAGCACTGCAAATTTTGCAAAGGAAGAAATTAGAAGCCGGTAACACAATCCATAAAGGGACGCGGTGGCTCAGTGGCTTAGACACTGAGCTTGTCGATCGAAAGGTCGGCAGTTCAGAGGTTCAAATCCTTAGTGCCGCGTAAACGGGGTGAACTCCTGTTGCTTGTCCCAGCTTCTGCCAACCTAGCAGTTCGAAAGCACGTAAAAAATGCAAGTAGAAAAATAGGAACCGCCTTTGGTGGGAAGGGAACAGCGTTCCGTGCGCCTTTGGCGTTGAGTCATTCCGGCCACATGACCATGGAGACGTCTTCGGACAGCGCTGGCTCTTCGGCTTTGAAACAGAAATGAGCACCGCCCCCTAGAGCCGGAAACGACTAGCACATATGTGCGATGGGAATCTTTACCTTTACCTAACACAATCCATCCCGACAAAATATATTGGACGGATCGGTTAGGAAAATAGTGCACAATTCAAAACTCAGAACTGGGCAGTAAATCCGCTCGGAAATTTGTTCTAACGATTAGCCTGCTGGAGGAATTAAAGAAGAAAAAGAACATTTCCCTAGTCCACAGGGTTTTTGCCATCATACCTTTGTTCTCTGACTCAGGTGATGCTTTAGGTCTATCTTACGATAGCCTGGCAAATCAGGATTGGTTAAGGAGAAGCAAGAACTGGAAATCAACATTTCAATATTTCATCAGTTGGATATTAAAGAGCTGCTTCCTGCTGTCATGTTCATTATTATTATTATTATTATTATTATTATTATTATTATTATTATTATTATTTTTACAGAGAGCCATTCACAGTCCCTGTGGATTTGGATGGCCACCGAACTGAATAAATATGTAAGTGCTTGAAATGTATTTGAATATAAGTAGTTCGGGTTGGTAGTTGGGCTGTTGAGCTGAGCTCCGAGCAATTTGCAATTTGGTGGCAAACGTTTCGTCACCATTCGAGGAGACGTCGTCAGTGTCCTTTGAATTGTGCTCGTCTACCTGTCCGAGCGCAGGTCTTTCAATACCTTTTTATGTGATGCAAATTACATAACACCCACACTAGTTTGCATCACGTCAAAAGGTATTGAAAGACCAGCGCTCGGACAGATGAGCACAATTCGAAGCGCACTGACAGCGACTCCTCGAATGGTGACGAAATATTTGCCACCAAACTGCAAATTGCTCGGAGCTCAGCCCAACTATGTAAGTAAATAAATGAATTCATCTCCCATTCTCCCCAAATCATCGTGTTGGTAGGAAGCTGTGTGAGATTGTGATCAGGCAGTCATACAGTCCTCTGTAAATTTTGCAAGGAAATATATAAACGTCTGGTCCCTGGAAGTGACCATCAGGAAGTCTGGCCTATTTCCTTAATGCACTCATTTTCTCAATAGGAATTGGCAAATTCCAAACTGCAACACTAATCTCATCTATTTGTTGTATTTACCCAGGGACATCTGTCCTCTGAGCAGAGGTGGGTTGCCCCCGGTTCGGACCAGTTTGTTAGAACCGGTAGTAAAACCGGCAGGAGGCCCCGCCCACCACCCCGGATGTCATCATCAGCAATCTGCACATGTGCAGAAGCAAGGCACACGTGCAATCCCGTTGCAAACCGGTAGTAAAGGTAAGTAGAACCCACTCCTGCCTCTGAGGTAGAAAGTGTGTACAGTAATGGCCAAAATGGTGGAACCTTTTGGGAAAAGTGTATTTTTGAAGTTTGATGGCTAATAACACCACTTTTTTGGGGGGGAAGTTTCAAGATAATCCTATTCCACTGCTGGAATGGCCTGGGAATAGCCCAGACCTTCACCCAATTGAAAAATCTATGGAGCCGATTAAAGAAACTTTAGCGACCCAGCAATAAAACCCAATTAATGGAAGCCATCATTCAATCTTGGTTTCACATGATAACAGCTGCGGAACTAAAAGACTTGGTTCACTCCATGGGAAGACGTCGTAAGGCCGTCATTCATGCTAAAGGTTACCCAGCTAAGTATTAACTGACGTGGTGATAAATTTTTGTGTATCTCGTTTTTTCTACGGTGATCATTTTTGTATATCTCGTTTTTTTCTACGTGTTTCGCTTTCCTTCTTTTTACTGTGACGGCTATTCTAACAGCAAATCCTTCCTAAAAGTTATTGCATTACATTCTTGATTCAATTATCTTTCCATTGATAGATAATTTTATGGCACTACTCCCCCCCCCCCCCCAAAAAAAGTGGTGTTATGAGCTAGTTTTAGAAAATACACTTTTCCCAAAAGGGTTCCACAATTTTGGCCACTACTGCATGTTAGCTGAACACTCCTCCCCCTAGAGCAAAACCCATCCAAGCTGCCTTATCTGGCCCTTTATTAATAGCCCCAAACCCCAAGCAAGTCCTAACTCATTCATGAATGGAATTAGCAAATGTTTTTGCAATTAAAGCTGCAAGCATTTGCATGGGGCCCCCCAGAACAATGAGTGTCTCTGTTGCCAAGTGAAGAAGGATCCAATATCAGCTACTACTCTGAGCTGGCCAAGCTGCACATTCCTAAATCTGTCCTCTTCAAGATAAGCACAGAAACACTAAGAAGATTGGGGGGTGGGGGGGGAGAGAGAGATGGGGAAATCCACGTTTTTGTATAACGGGACAGGAGCAAGGATTGTCTCCTGCAAAGATGATAAAGATCGGGAGGGACCAAATACCATCCACACACACATAGATAGCACTTCTTTGCGTCCTCCCGAGTGTTAAATATCTGTACATTCGAAATGGCGTACAGATGGAGGAAGGGTGGCCTTAGTTCAAAGTTTCCAGTCTTGTTTTTTTTTTTTTTCTCCTGGCTTTGCTTTTTATTCCAACTCCCCAAAATAGTTTGGAGCGAAAGCAAATGGACTCCGTGTGCCAGCTGTTCTTTTTTTTTTTTTTTTAAAAAAACAAACCTGATTTTTTTTTTTTTTTTTACATTTATGAGACTTGCTGAAGAATAAAATACAAATGAAAATGAAAAATAGTGCGAAAATGAGGGAGGGAAAAGAGGAAAGAAAAACGTGTAGGATTCGGGGGTGGGGGTGGGTGGGTGGGAAACCGAAAGAAAAGTATTGACGGTTTTGTAGTACGGGAGAATCTCACAACAACATTACAACCTTGATTTTTTTATTTTTTACATACTTAAAATGTAAAGTCCTCGACTTACGACCACAATTGAGCCCAAAATCTCTGTTGTTAAGTGAGACATTGGTTAACTTGAGTTTTGCCTGATTTCACGACCTTTCTTGCCATAGCTGCAGTTGATAAGTTAGTAACAACAGTTGTTAAGGCTTCCCCACTGATTTCGCTTGTCAAAAGGTCGCAAAATGTGACCCCAGGACATAGTAACGGTCATAAGTATGAAGCAGTTGCCAAGCCTCTGAATTTTGATCATATGAGGATGCTACAAAGGTCGTTAAGTGTGAAATAACGGTCATAAATCACTTTTTTTGGGTGCTGTTGTAACTTTGGTAATGGTCACTCAATGAACTGTTGTAAGTTGAAGACTACCTGTAGTAGCCACTTCTATAACAGCCTGTGCCAGCTTGTAAGTGGCCACACTCAGAGTAAAGGACAAAAAAAGGGGGGGGGTGATTTGGGGCCACTTACTATCGCTTAGCCCTATTTCTCGAGGCTGCTGTTGCAAACACCATTCAAAAACAATTTTGGGATTTGATAAAGACAGATGGGAGAGAAAGGTTAGGAAAATAATAATCTTAGTTCAACCATTCCTCCACCCTTTGCACGCAGTTACGGGAAAAGGGGAATAAACTGGTGGGGAGGAAGACGCCTCCAAAGTACTTTACAACTCCACAAAATCCACAATAAAAAAAAAACAATTGAACGGAAGCACAAAAGGGTCTATCACCAAACCTTCCATCTTCCTTCCTTCCTTCCTTCTTTCCTTCCTTCCTTCCTTCCTTCTCTCCCTCCCTCCCCTATTCCTTCCTTCCATCCATCCATCCATCCACCCTCCCTTCTTTCCTTCCTTCCTTCCCTTCCTTATTCTTACTTCCATCCATCCTCCCTCCCTCCCTTCCTTCCCTCCTCCCTCCCTCCCTTACTTTCTTCCTTCTTTCCTTCCCTCCCTCCCTTATTCCTTCCTTCCTTCCATCCATCCATCCACCCATCCTCCCTTCTTTCCTTCCTTCCTTCCCTCCCTTATTCTTTCTTCCCTCCATCTATCCTCCCTCCCTTCCTTCCCTCCTCCCTCCCTCCCTTCTTTCCTTCTCTCCCTCCCTTATTCCTTCCTTCCTTCCATCCATCTATCCTCCCTTCCTCCCCCCCTCCCTTCCATTCTCCCTCCCTTTCTTCCTTCTTTCCTTCCCTCCTTCCCTTATTCCTTCCTTCCATCCATCCATCCTCCCTCCCTCTCTCCCTTCTTTCCTTCACAAGAATGTACATTTTCTACCAAACTCAGGAAAAGCTCCCGAGGACACCATCCAACAGTATAGTTGAACAACTACGGAGGACGGTGTGGGTGTGTAGGTCTGGCAGCTACTTTAGGAGTTACTCCTGAGCCAGGCAGCAGGCTAAATATTACACGGCATTCAGCGCCTTTGTTTTGTTCGAAAACCCACAATCGCCCAACTCTTTTTTGTTTAGGCCTTGAAAAGAGAGAGAGAGAGAGAAAAAAAACTTTTCCTTTTTCTTTCCAAAGCAGCTACAGTTCCTTTCCCTTTGTCCCAGATGCTGGACCCGAGAAAAGTTTTCCTCCCGCCTTGTAAGACACACAAACACACACAAAACAACACAAAACACACCCCAACCCTTGGGGGGAAGCACGCCTAGGGCCTATTGTCTCAGGAACTCTCTGCCCAAGGATGATGGGTTAGGGAGGAAAAACTCTCCAAAGACCCCCACCCCCCCCCCCACACCCCCCCCCCCCCAAGTCCCGCATCGCCTAACTTTGCAACTGGCGGATGCTGCAAACAATAGGAACTCCTGGGTTGGGGGGGGGGGAAGGGGGCTGTAAAGCCTGGGAAAGAATGAGACCCCCCCATCCTCCCCTTTTTCTTCCCTCCCCGCTTGGAAAGACCCCGCCCGGGTTCTCATTTGCGTCCGGCTCGCCTCCTTTCCCTCCATCGAGGGATCCCCCCGTTTCCCACCCATCCGCATTACACACAGCCACCCGAGCGAGACTCACGGAGCAGGAGGAGGAGGAGAAGGAGCAGCAGCGCCGGCCGCCAAAGCGCCATGATGCCGAGGGACTCGGGGCGTCCGTTCTCGCCGGGCCGAGCTTGCGCATTCCCCGCCTGGCTTGATCCCAGCGCCGGGTGGGAGGAGAGACAGAGAGAGAGAGAGAGAGAGAAAGAGGGACGGCGCAGAGCAGGCGGGGAAAGGAAGCCCGGGGAGAGCCGGTTGCTAGGCGACTAGAGATGCTGGGCTCCGTTGCCCCGGCAACCGCATCCCCGGCCGCGCGGCGGGGATGGGACCGCCGGGAGAGGATGCGGGGAGGGAGGGAGGGAGGGAGGGAGGGCGGCGCGGGAGCCAGCGCAATTTAAAAGCTCGGTTAATTAGTTAGTTAGTTAGTTAATTAATTAATTATTAATTAATCAATTAATCAATCAGATTCCCCTGGCCCTTTCCTTCATTAATTAATTAATTAAACAGATTCCCCCAGCCCTTTCCTTCATTAATTAATTAATGAAGGAAAGGGCGGAGGGGGGGATCTGTTCTTATTTGGGATCTCATCTTGGTTCCACCCCCTCCTTACAAAAAAACGGACTTGAAAGCTTCCTAGCAAATTATATATACATATACATATACATATACATATACATATACATATACATATACATATACATATACATATACATATACATATACAGAAAGAATATTTGTACCTGTGGGTTGAAATGAGGGGACTTTGGGTGCTCTCTGAGTTTGGTGGATTTTTTTTGGGGGGGGGGGCAGACGTTTCACGACCCAAGTAGGTGGCATCATCAGTGCTAGGAGGATGCGGGATTTTCTGTCTGTCTCACTATCTCCTAGCACTGATGTTACCTAGTTTGGTCGGGAAACTTCTGCAAGAAAAACCATCAAGCTCAGAGAGCACTAAGGATACCTCAGTCCTCCTCCTCCTCCTTCTTTTCCTCCTCCTCCTCCTCTTCCTTCCTCCTTCCTTCTTTCCTTTTCCTCCTCCTCCCCCTCCTCCTCCCCCCTCCTCCTCATATCACCAGGATACAGTGAGTTCTAGTCCCACCTTAGCCAGGAAAGCTGTCTGGGTGACCCTGGCACAATCACTCTCTCTCTGTCTCTCTCAGTGTCCAACCCACCTCGCAGGGTGGTTGTTGCGAGGAAAACGGGAGAATAAAGGTGCATTGTGTATGTCTGCTGCCTTGACTTGTGACTTCATCACTGTAACTTTGTTGCTTGTATCGTTGCGATGTATATTGAAATTGATCATTTTCTAGTATGATTCGATTGCTTATTGTACCGTAGGGGTGTTGTGCCTTGTGATTTTTGACGAGTGTATCTTGTCTTTTTATGTACACTGAGAGCCTCTGCGCCAAGACAAATTCCTTCTGTGTGTTGTGACCTAGGCTTACTGAGTCATTACAATACACAGTTAGTCCAACCCCCCCCCTATTTTATTGTAACAGCTGAGAATTACGTTCATTCCCAGCTGAGTCCCAATTAGTTGCCAAAACCAAGTCCTTCAGAAGAAGTCCTTCGAGATAATCACCAACCTTTATCTTCTTTGACACCCTGCCAAAGGCCTTACTTGGCAAAGCCCCACGAAGTTCAGAAACAAACAAGAGATGCCGACTGGAAACAGAGTTAGCAACGTTGCTTTCCTGCAAAAGGCCCCAAGTGCCTTTGTTTCACTTTTAAACCTTATGGGAGGGGCCAATCATCTCCTGGCCTTACTCCTGAGTCGTCCCTTTTGCTTTAGCTGCTCTTGCCTTCTGGCAGCTCTGCGCATGCGTGCACTAAGGAACAGGCTCCTCCTGTTCCTCTGCCTCTCTGCTGTCCGATTTTGGGGGCTCTGGAGTCCGCGCATCACTCCCAGATGGCCCTGACCTCATCTCTGCCTCCGACGCAGAGCCCTCATCCGGGCCTTCCCCAGCCTCCAGGACTGGCCCATGTTCCTCCCCAGCCTCCTCACTGTCCGACTCCACTGCCACCTCCAAAAGCTGCTGTTGGACCACAAGAATGTGTCCAATCACACTTGGCCAATAAAGAATTCTATTCTATTCTATTCTATTCTGTTCTGTTCTGTTCTGTTCTGTTCTGTTCTGTTCTGTTCTATTCTATTCTATTCTATTCTATTCTATTCTATTCTATTCTATTCTATTCTATTGAGTTACTTATAAAGTAATAAAGGCAGGGCAAAAAAATATCATAAATAAATAAATGGCATACATTTCAAAAGTAACATGAGATCCAATAAGCTTGCCTGCTGGAGAAAGAATATGGGATGACTTGATGCTACAAATACATTTTCTTTGACATGTGGCTTTCAAAAGAGATCATATAAACAAGTGTAGTCCTTGGATTGAAAACAGTTCTCCACCGTTGTTCTAAAAATACATAAAGACTTATCTGTGGGAGTTGTGTGATGCTTAAAAGTAAACCAGCAGCTCCTTAAATGGGTACTTTCGATTATTTATCAATGGCGGGAAGCAAAGGGGCTATAAACAGAAGTCAAAGGTTAAGAGCTCTGAGTTAATTCAAGAGACAAGATCCTAAAATCCAGTCGTCGTACAACAGGGCTTACGATTGCAAGCCTTGTTGTACTCAAGATATGTGTGAGTCTGATAGATACCCAAGTTGTACTCAAAGCAGTGCAAAATAAACACATTAGATCTGAATGTTTACGTGAGTAAGATCTAACAGAATAGCTGAGAATTTTCACTAACAACATTCCTGGGTTTTGTCACTGCGCAAATAAATCTACGTTACAGAAACATGAATAAAAGGGGGAAAAGGGGGAAGCCTCTCAGACTGGACTTATTGATTATATTGTCAGACGCATGTTTTTGAAGAGTTCCTAGTAAACTTCAGAAAAAAGGATACTAAGACTTACTGTATGTTCTTCGATCCTCTCTCTCTTTCTCTGCTAAACACCTAATTCTCACAGAGCTACCTAATGTTTGCGTATACTTACCCGTGTAGCATTCTTATTTATTCTTATTATCTTCTTTGTTCACACCTTTTATTGGTATTACATTATTATTATTATTATTATTATTATTATTATTATTATTATTATTTAATCTTTAGTGAGATTCACAGCCTTTGAGGCTGGTTAACAGCTCAGCAGCTCGAGTCCTAACCAAGGACCTAGGAACTGTTAAGGTATCATCGGAGGATGTAAGCTGTTCCGAGTAAGGTGGTTTTTTGTAGAGTCAAAATGTTCAAGTCCGGTAAATTTAGAATTTCTAAATAGCGGGGTAGCCCTTTGGGTATTGCTCCAAGGGCTCCAATTACAATCGGGACAACACACGATTTCTTTTTCCACAGTTGCTCAACTTCAATTTTCAAGTCCCGGTACTTTGTGATTTTTTCTTGCTGCTTATCTTCAATCCGTGCATCACCAGGTATTGCAATGTCAACGAACCGGACTTTCTTCTTTTCAACTATCGTTGTGTCAGGTGTGTTGTGGACCAAGTGCCTGTCAGTCTGAATCCTGAAGTCCCACAAGATCTTGAGTTTCTCATTCTCTAAAACTTTCTCGACCTGATGTTCCCAGTGGTTTTTGCTGTACTCAAATCCAAACTTCTGGCACAATTTCCAGTGAACGATCTTAGCAACGCGGCCATGGCGTTGTAGGGAGTCAGTTTGTGAAATTTTGCTGCACCCACTGATCAGGTGGTCCACTGTCTCATCCTTCTCATTACAGAGGCGGCATTTGCTGTTGGTGGTGACATGTTGAATTTTTGCCTTCATGCAGTTGGTGGCTAGGGCTTGTTCTTGATGATGATGATGATGATGATGATGATGATTAGCATTAGCATTAGCATTAGCATTATTGTTTTTCTGTTGCTTTGCATGTATACTGAGAGCTTCTGTACTGGAGACAAATTCCTTGTGTGTCTAATCACACTTGGCCAAATAAAGTATTCAGTTCAATTTCTCTCTCTCACCCTCTCTCCCTCCCTTCCCCCCTCTCCATAGGTCCCAGCATTTTGTAAGCTCTATCTATCTATCTATCTATCTATCTATCTATCGATCTATCGATCTATCGATCTATCGATCTATCGATCTATCGATCTATCGATCTTATCTATCTATCTATCTATCTATCTATCTATCTATCTATCTTACCTACCTACCTACCTACCTATCCTATCTATCTATCTATCTATCTAGCTAGCTATCTATCTATCTTATCTATCTATCTTATCTATCTATCTAATCTATCTATCTATCTATCTATCTATCTATCTATCTATCTATCTTATCTATCTATCTATTTCTATCTATCTACTCACCCACCCACCCATCCATCCATCCAATCCAGGGATGGGTTCTACTTACCTTTACTACCGGTTTGCAACAGGATCGTGCACGCTCGCTTTTGCACATGTGCAGACGCTTCCACGCATGCGCAGATCACCGATGACGACATCCGGGGCGGTAGGCGGCACCTTCCACCAGTTTTACTACCGGTTCTTGCGAACCGGTCCGAAACGGGGTCAACCTACCATTGATCCAATCCCTTCCCCCCCCCCCCCCCGTCCTCTTTTTACACTGCTAAATTTTGACCTAAACTCTGCTGCTCTCCCTGTCTTTTTGCTTATCTATGTTCTAACAAACAGACTTCTCATTTCTCCAATGAATGGAATGACAGTAGCTGAAGTTATCTGGATGAAAGGGCCGGCGGTAAAGATGCTTTAGTAATTGTCTGAGATATCCCATCACCGGTCTTTTCCCGATCTGTCACAGCCTCTATAGGAAACCTCACCACAGCGGGCCACAGTAATTGGGAATTCTGCATCTTGCAATCCATCAGGAGAATAAGATAAGACTGCCTGGATAATGAATGATTTGATCTCAGCGAACTAACGGGGTCAATAAGAAAAATGCATCCTCCCACCCAACATTCCAGTGGTGGAATTCAATTTTATTTATTTTTTTACTACCGGTTCTGTGGGTGTGGTGTGGCTTGGTGGGCGTGGCTTGGTGGGAATGGCAGGGGAGAGATACTGCAAAATCTCACCCCACACTCCAGGCGGGAAGATACTGTAAAATCCTCATTCCCTCCCCACTCCTGTGGGAAGGATATTGCAAAATCTCCATTCCAGTGGTGGGTTTCAAATTTTTTTACTACCGGTTCTGTGGGCGTGGCTTGGTGGGCATGGCTTGGTGGGCGTGGCATGGGAAGGATACTGTAAAATCTCCATTCCCACCCCACTCCAGGGGATGGTTACTGCAAAATCCCCATTTCCTCCCGATCAGCCGGGACTCAAGAGGCAGAGAATAGATGGGGGCGGGGCCAGTCAGAATTTCTACTACCAGTTCTCCGAAGTACTCAAAATTTCCGCTAGGAGTTCTCCAGAACTGGTCAGAACCTGCTGAAACTCACCTCTGGTCTATACTGTTACTTGTTTCCTTGTACTTGTTGACCAAATAAATAAATAAATAAATAGAAGACCTCCAGGGTCCCTTCCGACCCTATTATTTTTTATTTATTTATTTTATTAGTCATATTTCTATGCCGCCTACTCTCCGAGGACTCTGGCCAGCTTACAACAATCGACAGTATACTAAATAGCATATTGCCCCCCAACAATCCGGGTCCTCATTTTACCCACCTCGGAAGGATGGAAGGCTGAGTCAACCTTGAGCCGGTGAGATTTGATCCGCTGATCTGCTGAACTAGCTTGGTGGGCATGGCATACCACAAAATCTCCATTCCCACCCCACTCCTGGGGGAAGGATACTGCAAAATCCCCATTCCCTCCCCAATCCTGGGAAAAGGATACTGCAAAATCTCCATTCCCACCCCACTCTGGGGCCAGCCAGAGCTGATATTTTCCGGTTCTCCAAACCGTTCAAAATTTCCGCTACCGGTTCTCCAGAACCTGTCAGAACCTGCTGAATTTCACCCCTGCTACCCACCCACCCATCCCTCGGGCTTCGAATTCTTGGCACCGATTCTCCAAAATATTTCACAGCAAATGTGATAAAAAAAAAAAAGCAAGCCAAAAATATGGCACCAATGAAAGGGACGGGCGAACTATCAGCTGTTACCTCTCTGTCCAGTGAAGGAAATAGACAGGTTGAGTTTCATTTCTTGATCTCGACACGAAGCAAACCCCCCAAAGTGCAGAATTCTCCAGCCGTTCCTTGAATTTTTATTTTTGTTTTAATTAACATGCTGTGCTTTGATAAGAAAACGGCTTCCCAGGCAGCCTGACCTGAGGTCAGGCTGAGATATGAAATCCTGGGTGTTTCAACAAAGCCTCTTGAAGGGTACTTCATGGCAGATTCAAGTTACAAAACGGGAGTGATGAGAGGCCCAAGATTAAGAGAGACCGCATAACTCATTTGTTTTTATTTGGTTTATCTTCATTTTATAACAAACGCCTTAGGCTGCCTGAATCATCAGAGGAAAATATGGTTTGGTATTGTGTAGCTGTTCAGAGCCCAGGAAGAAATGCCTCTCTCTATGCATCTCTCCGCTAAGTAAGAAAAGAAGTAAAGGCAGGGGTGGGATGCTGTGGGTTCGCAGGGGTTCGGGAGAACCTCTAGCTAAGATTCTGTGCAGTTCGGAGAACCCTCAATTCCCACTCCTGGCTGGCCCTGCCCACCCCACCTTGCCCCTCCCAGGAGTCGCCATGTGGCCCGTTTTGGATGCAAGTAAGTGCTGGGCGCGCACAGAGGCTCGGGGTGGGCGTGGCCTAGTTGGCATCCTGCGCCATGGTGGGGGGGGGATGAGTGTTTTTGCACTCCCCAGGCTCCGGAGACTTTTCTAGAGCCTCCGGTAGGGCAAAAATGGCCTCCCCAGGCTCCCAAGGCCCCCTGGAGGCCGGAAATGGCCCTGTTTATGGTCTTCCCGAACTTTTGGTAGGCCCGTTTTTCGCCCTCCCTGAGCCTCCGTGTGTGCCCTGGTGGGTGTGGCTTGGTGGGCGCGGCAGGGGAAGGAAACTGCAAAATCTGCATTCCCACCCCACTCCAGGGAAAGGCTACTACAAAAACTCCATTCACACCCCACTCCAGGGGAAGGATATTGCAAAATCCCCATTCCCTCCCCACTCCTGGGGGAAGGATATTGCAAAATCCCCATTCCCACCCCACTCTGGGGCCAGCCAAAGGCGGCATTTGCCAGTTCTCCGAACTACTCAAAATGTCCGCTACCGGTTCTCCAGAACCTGTCAGAACCTGCTGAATTTCACCCCTGCTCCAACTCCACAATTGTGTGACTCTGTGAGTAGATCGGAGTCTTAGTATGACATCTCAGCCTTCTTAGTGCATTTCAGCCTATCTGTCAGCCTTAATGCTCCCCCATGTGGTCGCCTCTTGTCATTCATGCTCTGCTCCAAAGCATTGATGCTCCTTCTTTCCTTCATGTCAATGGAGGGATGACCAAGCTCAACTTACAACAAAGTTACAACAGCACTGAATACACCAATTAAACTGATAACACCAATGGATGGACTTTGGAAAAGAATTTATAAATGTGATTAAGACGATATATTAAAAAACTAAGGATGCGGTGGCTCAGTGGCTAAGAAACCGAGCTTGTCGATCGAAAGGTTGGCAGTTCAGCGGTTCGAATCCCTAGTGCTGTGTAACGGGGTGAGCTCCTGTTATTTCTCACAGCTTCTGCCAACCTAGCAGTTCGAAAGCAGGTAAAAAATGCAAGTAGAAAAATAGGGACCACCTTTGGTGGGAAGGGAACAGCGTTCCGTGCACCTTTGGCATTGAGTCACGCCAGTCATATGACCACGGAGACGTCTTCGGACAGCGCTGGCTCTTTGGCTTTGAAATGGAGATGAGCACCGCCCCCTAGAGTCGGGAACGACTAGCACATATGTGCGAGGGGAACCTTTACCTTTATTAAAAACTAAACAACTGAAGTAATTGTAAATTGAGACTAGACAGAGAATTTTGGTATAAAGAAAGGAACAAGACAAGGATGCCCGCTATCACCTTTACTATTTATAGTGACTTTGGAAATTTTAAATAGGAAAACCAGACAAAATATACAAATGAAAGAAATGGAGATAAGAGAGGAAAGATATAAACTACAAGCGTCTGCAGATGATTTGGCATTTGTCATAGAAGATCCGTTAGAGACAATTCCCAAATTATTAAAAAAGATAGAGACGTTTGGAGAGGCAACTGGTTCATACTTATGACGGTCGCAGTGTCCCCTTTTGTGACATGTTCCCCTTTTGTGACCTTCGGACAAGCAAAGTCAATGGGGAAGCCTGATTCACTTAACAACCATTTTACTAACTTAATAACTGCAGTGATTCACTTAACAGCCATGGCAAGAAAGGTTGTAACTGGTTCACCTCAGTTCGGGCAAACTGATAGCGGCGGTGGCGGGAGGCTCTGTCCACCTGCCCGGATGTCTTCAAAAATGCTCTGCACATGCACAGAATCTTCTGAGCATGTGCAAAAGGGCCACGCGCTCGCAAACCGAGCGCGCACACTCGCAAGCTCCCAATAGCGAACTGGTAGTGCCGAGATTTGAAACCCACTATTGCCCCCCCACCCAAGCAGGAGACCCTACACCGTTTCTGACAGATGGCAGTCCAGTCTTTTCTTGAAAGCCTCCAGTGATGAAGCTCCCACAACTTCCGAAGGCAACTTCTGTTCCATCGGTTGATTGTTCTCAGTGTCAGAAAATTTCTCCTTATTTCCAGGTTGAATCTCTCCTTGATCAGTTTCCATCCATTATTCCTTGTCTGGCCTGCAGGTGCTTTGGAAAATAGCTTGACCTCCTCCTCTCTGTGGCAGCCCCTCAAATACTGGAAGACTGCTATCATGTCTCCCCTCGACCTTCTCTTCACTAGACTAGCCATGCCCAGTTCCTGCAACCGTTCCTCGTATGTTTTAGCCTCCAGCCCCCTAATCATCTTGGTTGGTTGTTTTTATGTGATTGTTGTTATGTGATGACAATCCAGTATGTGTTTGTGTTCCTGGGTTGTGTGATCACCCATTTGCATCTGGTTTCAAACAAGCAAAATCAATGGGGGAGGGAATGCTAGTTTCGCTTAACAGCTGAATGTTCACTGAACAATTGTTGTGATTTGCTTAACAGCTGTGCCAAAAAGCTCGTAAAATCGGGTGTGACTCAAACCAAAAACCGCCTAGAAATTCTGATCCCAATTGTCGTCATAAGTGGAGGGCTACCTGTGTGTCAACTCGCAAAGCATCCCTGGCCTGCTCTCGAGTTGCCATAGGCAAGGGGGATGGGAAAACAGTGAAGCAGCATGGCAGCCAAAAAACAAAAGCACATTCCAGACATAGCTCTCTCAAGGCTGTCTGCCAGGGTTACCCACAACTGCTGGAGGGGAGTGATCTCTGCAACCCATGAAACTGCTCCGTTGGTGAATGTGACTGAGGACCCCCCCGGGCGGGGGGGGGGGGGAGAGTCAAGTCTGGGCTGTAAATTATGTGGGGTCAGAGTTGGGTTCACTTGGAAGGTGCCGACATGAAGCTCCTAATAAATAACTGGATTTCTTTTGAAGCTTGGCTAGAAGCTCATGATTTAATTAGGGCATCTGTTGGAATCCTGACACTGTAGTTTTCGGCTAGAGAAACTGAAATGTAATATTTTCAGCAACCAGCGGTAAGACTTCCGAGCGGGTTTAAGCATCTTTCTGTGTGTTCTTTCCAGATAAACTAAATGGCTTCTCAAATGTGCCGAGTCCCAAAATGACCTCATTGTACCTTTTGTTGCCTTTCTGAATAGGACTTGCAGCTTGAAAAGATTGACAGTTCTCTTCTCATCAATGCACTTCAGATACTTGTATTGCCATTTAGCTCCCTCCTGAAAATTCCGGCCAGTTTATAAAAGACCACGAGTGAATCTTCAAATGTTTGTACAGAACTCTTTGTCTATCTTTAGCAGCTGTCAGTCATGGAGAAACATTCACCAAGTCTCTGAAGTGCTTTTAGTTACTGATTTTCTTTGATAGCATCTGGATTTTTCAAGCGTTAGCATGAAAACAGCTGGTTGACTTTGGGCCAATCACCAGGAGACGGTGAGTTCTAGTTCTGCTTTAGTCATGAAAGTCAGCTGGGTGGCTTTGGGCCAATCACTAGGACACGGTAAGTTCTAGTGCCACGGTAGACATGAAACCCGGCTGGGTGACTTTGGGACAGTTTGTCTCAGTCCATCCCACCTCACAGGGTTGTCGTTGTGATGAAAATAGGAAGGAGGAAGGAGTTTTAAGTATGCTAGCTTCCTTGAGTTATTTACAAAAAAAAAAAATACAATAAACTTGGGTTGAAAATTAAATGACATTAGAAAGAAGAAAGAAAGAACAAAATGAAGAAAGAAAGAAAAGGAAGGGAGGAAGGGAGGAAGGAAGAAGAGAAAGAAAGAAAGGAAGGAAAGAGAAAGAAAGAAAGAAGAGAGAGAAAAGAGAGAGAAAGAAAGGAGAGAAAAAAGAAAGAAAGAAAGAAAAGAATAAGAAAGAGAGAGAAAGAAAGGAAAGGAAGGAAGGAAGAAAAAAGGAAAGGGAGGGAGGGAGGGAGGAAGGAAGGAAAAAAGAAAGAAAGAAAGAAAGAAAGAAAGAAAGAAAGAAAGAAAGAAA
>WNWU01000047.1:8810168-8822059 GCA_012654045.1 Ptyas mucosa | reverse complement strand
TGCTGCAACCTGTCCCTTTTAAGGTATAGTCCCCAGGAGGGAGGGGGACGGGTGGGTGGAGCTGTTTTTGTAAGGTAGTCCCCAGGAGGGAGGGGATGAGGTGGAGTGGAGCTGTTTTTGTGAAAGGCAGGAAAATGGGGAAGGGGATTTTCCTGCCTGTCATCCATTCCTCAATCTCAGCACAGACTGAGGGAAGGATGGTAGGCAGGAATATTCCCCTCCCCTTTTTCCTGCCATTCATGACAAGGCGTGGCTGGGAGGGGAGGGGCCGGTGAGGAGCCCCTCGATGTGAGTGATGCCGAGTTGGCCACACCCACCCAGTCACATGACCTTCCCCCAACAAGCCACGACCACAGAACCGGTAGGGGAATTTTTTAAATTTTACCCCTGGGGTGAAGGTGTGGGGCAAACAGCGAGGGAAAGAGGAGAAGCTTGTTGGGTTACATTGGATTAATTTCCTGGTCCAACCTACCTCACAGGGCTGTGGGAAGGAATGGGAGGTCAGAAAGTCTCTGTATGCTAGCTAGAGTTATTGGTGGAAAGGCAGGAAGTAAATTGGACAATTGACATTTTCTATCCGGGAGTGTTAGATCCCTCTTAGAAGATGCTCAGCATTAGGAATGCAAGCACTTCTCCTTCTTTGTACAGTTGAGTTTAGGAGTTGCTCCATCCATCCATCCATCCTTCCATCCATCCATCCATCCATCCATCCATCCATGCCTTTATGTAATTAATGCGAGTCCAAGCATTTCCCAGGATTCCAAAAGGCCAAATTTCCGATAGTCACAGGCCACACAGAAGAAATGTTTCATGTGAATGTCTGTAGAGATTCTCAGTCATCCAAGTCAGGATTGTCCCAAAGGTACTTTTTCCAGAGGCAACTGGACTTTTCGTTTTTTTCCTTTGAAGATGTTTCGCTTCTCACCCAAGAAGCTTCTTCAGCTCTGACTGGATGACGGGGAATGGAAGGATTTATACTCCTTGCACCTGAAGGTTTATTTGTGTCTTCAGGGTCACCTCTAAAAGATTCTCCAAAAGGATGCAAATGACCAGCTGTCTGCAAGGAGTATAAATCCTTCCATTCCCCACCATTGTTCTGCCCCAGCTACGGACCCCAAAGAACGCAGCACACACAAAGTCTGTACAAACCTTAGTTTACTAAATCAAATCAGTCTTTTTCAAACAAAGGTAGTTAATTAACTTTCTTAACAGCCTCCAAGAATCCAAACAATAAATAATCGTAATCTTACTAGGGTTGGCGGAAAGCCCAGAAGCAATTTGCAGGAAACTGATAAGAGAACTAAGATCAGGACGTGAAGGAGAATGAACGAAGTTGTTCCCTGCAAATTGCTTCAGTCGGCATCCTTCCTTAAATAGGCTAAGGGAGTGGCCAATTAGCCCTAGCCTTACTCTCGAGCTACTCTCCTCCTGAGAAGCCACTCCTGCCTTTTGGTAGCTCTGCACACCCGTGCATCGAGAAGAGGCTCCTCCTCTTCTTCCTCTTTTAGGAGCTTCTGGAGGTTCTGAAGGCCCTGGCTGAATCCCCACCTCTGGCACCACATCTTCTCCAGCCTCCTCATTGTCTGACTCGAGTGCCAGCTGCACAGGCTGCTGGCACAGCACCACACCAGCCTCATCGCTGTCGGAATCAGCTACCAGCTGTACAGGCTGCTGACGGCCCACAACAACCATCCAGTGAGAGCTGAAGAAGCTTCCTGGATGAGAAGCGAAACATCGTCAAAGGAAACCCAGAAAGTCCAGTTACCTCTTGAAAAAGCACCTTTGGGACAACCATGACCTGGATGACAGAGAATCTCTACAGACCTTTAGCTATCCAATTGGGGATGGACACCCTTTGAACGGTGTGGGAGTAGGAATGGATTTCCAGAGGGAAAAAAATTGCAGACTACATGAACCTGAAGCACCTCTCAGGTGACCCTGAGGACATAGATAAACCTCCAAGTGCTTCAATGACCCTCTAAAAAGGATGCAAATGACCTGCTGTCTGCAAGGGACATAAATCCTTCCATTCCCCACCATCCAGTCAGAACTGAAGAAGCTTCTTGGATGAGAAGCGAAAGGTCTTCAGAGAAAAACCAGAAAGTCCAGTTGCCTCTTGGGAAAAAAAAGAGCACCTTTGGGCTTCCCGTGAATCTGAGCCTCTGCTCCATCTTCCCATCTTCTCCTTTCCCTTCATCCGATTCCCCACCCACCCCCCTGTTTATTATTCTGGCTGAGTATGGCAATGAGTGCAAGATCTCCGTACTGCGGCATAAGAAAGTTACTCTTCAAGCAGAGCGTAGGTTTCTCTCGGCAACTTTGCCAGCTCAGCCTCCAAAAATCTGAGCAGGCCACCTGTTAGGCGCTGATGCCTTTACAGGTGGCGTGAGCCCTCCCCTCTCCCTCTCCCACTTTTATTCAAGGCGAGAAACGCAGGAGCGCAGCTGTCATTCTTTTTCTTCCTTTCTTGGGGTGAGGGGGTGGGGGGGGTACCCCGTGCTTTGTACGGAGCCTGCTTGCGGGGGATTGAATTTGAGTGAGTTTTCATCGTCTGGTGGAGAAATGTTAGGAAGCCACCAATCTGCAACGGGAGGAGACCAGCAGATGTTCAACGAGGAGGAGCCTTCTACGAAGGAGCCTTCGGGAGTCTTGCAAGGGTGGCATCCTTCTCTCCAGGCTGAACACAAGTCATTGATGGCAGAAGAAGGATGAATTGTTAGAAGATTTCCTTCTTTTTCCTCCATGCACCAACCTGTAAATCCCTCCTTCCTTCCTTCCTTCCTTCCTTCCTTCCTTCCTTCCTTCCTTCCTTCCTTCCTTCCTTCCTTTCTCTTTCTTCTTTCTTTCTTTCTTTTCTCTTTCTTCTTTCTTTCTTTCTTTCTCTCTCTCTTTTTTTAAAATTTGATTTATATGCCGCCCTTCTCCAGAGACTCAGGGCGGCTTACAATGCACTAAGCAATAGCCTTCATATTTTTGTATATTTATACAAAGTCAGCTTATTGCCCCCACAAACTGGGTCCTCAATTTACCTACCTTAGAAAGGATGGAAGGCTGAGTCAACCTTGAGCCTTGGTGAGATTCGAACCTGCAATAATTGCAGGCAGCTGGTGTTAATAACAGGGTGCTTTAGACCATTGTACTATCCAAGGCTCTTTCTTCTTTCTTTCTTTTTTCTTTCTTTCTTGTTTTTTCTTTCTTGCTTTCTTTCTCCCTCTCTTCTTTCTTTCTTTCTTTCTTCTTTCTTTCTTTCTTGTTCTTTCTTTCTTTCTCTTTCTTTCTTCTTTCTTTCTTTCTTTCCTTCCTTCCTTCTTTCTTTTTCTTTCTTTCTTTCTTTTTTCTTTCTTTCTTTCATTTGACAAAGCAGACTCTTACCGATGAAATGAAAGAAAACACACAAAGAACGGTTGCAGGAACTGGGTATGTCTAGTTTAATGAAAAGAAGGACTAGGGGAGACATGATAGCAGTGTTCCAATATTTGAGTGGCTGCCACAAAGAAGATGGAGTCAAGCTATTCTTCAAAACATCAGAAGGCAGGACAAGAAGCAATGGGTGGAAACAAATCAAGGAAAGAAGCAACCTAGAACCAAAGAGAAACTTTCCTGATGGTGAGAACAATTAATCAGTGGAATGACTTACCTCCAGAGGCTGTGGATGCTCCATCTCTGGGGGTTTTAAGAAGACATTGGACAACCAGTTGTCTGAAATGGTATAGGGTTTCTGGCTTAAGCAGGGGGTTGGACTAGAAGGCCTTCAAGTTCCCTTCCACCTCTGTTATTCTGTTAAATTTTATAATACAGTAAAATAGTAAACCATCATGACCCCCCAAGATCTTACTGTACTAACTCTCTGAAAGGATGGCCATTTATAAGGGGCCTTCAGAAATATTTCTGAGAAGAAGGCTCTTTCTTAGCTTCATGATGAAATCCGTGCTTTCTTGCATGCAAAAAAATTCCAGGATTCAAATCTTACCATTAGCATTTCAAGAGGATTTCAGACAGCAAGAGATGGACGGACTCCTACCTTCGGAGTAGATCATAGTAACCAAGACGCTAAGTTCAACTCATGATGGTAACCCATAATGTGATGTGCTTGGTTTTGGCTTGCTATATTACACGAAAACAGCCATGGTGGTGATTTGTAAATTACTATGAAGTTTAAACCCCACCCTACATGGCAGTCTTCCATTATCTGCACATGTCGCTTCGTGCCACGAATTGCAGTTGGCTATGCTCACGCAACAGCCTGCCTTCTGAAGCTGTGGGTGTGCCATCCCTGGACGTTTTCAATCTGTCTGGGATGGTATGAATATTCCTGTGCTGTTGTGGCCCATCAGCGGTCTGTGCAGATTGTAGCTGATTCTGACAGCAAGGAGGCTGGTGTGGTGTTGTGCCAGCAGCCTGTGAAGCCGGTGCTCAAGTCGGACAGTGAGGAGGCTGGAGAAGATGTGGCAGGGATTCAGCCAGGGGCTTCAGAACCTCCAGAAGCTCCTTTAAGTGAAGAGGATGAAGAGGAGGAGCCTCTTCTCAATGCACGGGTGCGCAGAGATGCCAAAAGGCAGGAGTGGAGGAGGTCTCCTCTAGAGTAAGGCTTGGGGCTAATTGGCCACTCCCTTAGCCTATTTAAGAAGGAATGCCGATTGCAGCAAGCTGTAGGGAACAACTTTAGTTCACTCTCCTTCGCGTCTGGATTCTCTGCAAAATTGCTTCTGGGTTTTCTGCCAACCCTAGTAAGACTGTGATTACCTTATGCCTTTGTTTGAAAAAGACTGAGTTATTTGAGTAAAATAAGCTTTGTATAGATTTTGTGTGTGTTGCGTTCTTTGGGGTCCGTAGCTGGGGCAGAACATGTGCTGAACAGGGGGGTTGGACATGTTCAAGACCCCATAAATCCTACGGTTTTGTGAACGCGCCAATCCAATCCAAAACCTTGTTGTAATCTATGGGTCGTTCAGAATTGACAAAAGTTCCCAGTAACATTCATTAAATTCCTTCCTTCCTCCAACCCCACAACCAAGTTGCCCGGAAAGCTTGAATAAAAGCATTTTCCACCGTGGCACATGCCACTATTTGTAAAGGAATACCCAAGTATGACGAACGGTTGCAGGAACTGGGCCTGGCTAGTCTAGTGAAGAGAAGGACCAGGGGAGACACGATAACAGTCTTCCAATATTTGAGGGCCGCCACAGAGAGGAGGAAGGGGGTCAAGCTATTTTCAAAAGCACCTGAAGGCCAGAGAAGGAAGAATGGATGGAAACTGACCAAGGAGCGATTCAACTTGGAAATGAGGAGAAATTTTCTGACAATGAGAACAATCAACCCATGGAACAGAAGTTGCCTTCAGAAGTTGTGGGAGCTTCATCACTGGAAGCTTTCAAGAAAAGACTGGACTGCCATCTGTCAGGAATGGTGTAGGGCCATGATGGCGAATCTATGGCATGCAGAGCCATATCTGTGGGCATGCAAGTGTTGCCCTACTCAGCTCCAGTGCACATGTGCACGCCGGCCAGCTGATTTTTGGGCCTTCCGGGCCACTGGAAGTTGGGAAAAAGGCTGTTTCCAACCTTGGAGGGCCTCCGGGGGGGGGGGAGGGGAGGCCATTTTTGCCCTCCCCAGGCTCCAAGAAAGCTTCTGGAGCCTGGGGAGGGCGAAAAACGGGCTTACCGGGCCCACTGCACCATTGTGAGCCTAAAGTAGGGGAAGCCTGGGGATGGGGAGGTGGGGCAGATTGAATTATGGGTGTGGGCACGCGCATGCACGATCCCCTCACACTTCCCCTGCTTTTGGCCCCGCAACGGCAAAAAAGGTTAGCTATCCCTGGTGTAAGGTCTTCTGCTTCGGCAGCGGGTTGGACTAGATGACCTACAAGGACCCTTCCAACTCCGTTCATCGGTAATCTGTAATGTGCTGTATAAATATACAATCAGGCGGCGCGCCTTCAAGCCAGGAAATGCTCAACCTCCCCCATGCACACATCAAACACACTTATTCACCAATCTCATTGATGACATCACAGCTTGCAGGGCCTCTGAATTGGATTGTGTCTAATTAGCAGGGAAGGACTGCATTGCAAGATTCAAGGACTTTTGAGGGTCTCTCCAGGATGCTGAAATGATTCTTTGGTCATTTCCTTCCCCCTCTCTCCTTCCCTCTCCCAGGTCATCGGCTGCTTGATCTAATCTAAAGAGGCTCTGCGATAATGTGCTTGAGATATTCAAAAGTGTTTCGATGTCTTTGTGGTCTAAAAGGAAGGGGGGGAGCCTACACATGGGGCATGCCATCCTCCCCTCCCAAAAAACCCCCTAACCCAGGATTAGAATATGTTTACAATTTCCCTCTTATCCGTTTGACTTCATTGGCGTTTGATTCCAGTGTACAAAAATCCTGCAGAAATTCTCCTAAACGTGGGATATTTGTTTTTCGGTTTCAAATTTTAGCGAGAAGGAGCGGAGCCCGTCAGCACCTTTCCAAATATAGGTAGACTGCCTTGCCCTCTGCTGAAATAGATCAAAACACATGAAAGGCACGAGTGTATTTTTAGCATCCTCCTAATCCGAGGTTCTTTTTTAGCTGCAAAACTGACTCCTCCATTCTTTCAAAATTTCACAACTCCCCCGGAAAACACATTTGCAACCGTCGGAAAAGCATGGGTCTGAAAACAGTGCTTATCACTTTTCTTTTTTTCTTTACGAAATGGATAGGCTCTTGATCGTTGGCCGTCAGACTTATGGACCGTTCCATCCAGGGGTGGGTTCTACCCATTTGTTTTTGGAGGCACCGGTCTACCCATTTGTTTTTGGAGGCACCGGTCTACTTATTTGTTTTTGGAGGCACCGGTGTACCCATTTGTTTTTGGAGGCACCGGTCTGCATTTGTTTCTGGAGGCCCCAGTCTACTCATTTGTTTTTGGAGGCCCCAGTCTACTCATTTGTTTTTTGGAGGCCCCAGTCTACTCATTTGTTTTTTGGAGGCATTGGTCTACCCATTTGTTTATGGAGGCACCGGTCTACTTATTTGTTTTTGGAGGCCCAGATCTACTCATTTGTTTTTGGAAGCACCAGTCTACTTATTTGTTTTTGGAGGCCCCGGTCTACTCATTTGTTTTTGAGGCACCAGTCTACTTATTTGTTTTTGGAGGCACCAGTCTACTTATTTGTTTTTGGAGGCCCCGGTCTACTCATTTGTTTTTGAGGCCCCAGTCTACTTATTTGTTTTTGGAGGCCCCAGTCTACCCATTTGTTTTTGAGGCACCAGTCTACTTATTTGTTTTTGAGGCACCAGTCTACTTATTTGTTTTTGGAGGCCCCGGTCTACTCATTTGTTTTTGAGGCACCAGTCTACTTATTTGTTTTTGGAGGCACCAGTCTACTTATTTGTTTTTGGAGGCCCCGGTCTACTCATTTGTTTTTGAGGCACCAGTCTACTTATTTGTTTTTGGAAGCACCAGTCTACTCATTTGTTTTTGAGGCACCAGTCTACTTATTTGTTTTTGGAGGCCCCGGTCTACCCATTTGTTTTTGGAGGCACCGGTCTACTTATTTGTTTTTGGAGGCCCTGGTCTACTCATTTGTTTTTGGAGGCACCGGTCTACCCATTTGTTTTTGGAGGCACCGGTCTGCTCATTTGTTTTTGGAGGCACCGGTGTACCCATTTGTTTTTGGAGGCACTGGTCTACCCATTTGTTTTTGGAGGCACCAGTCTACTCATTTGTTTTTGGAGGCACCAGTCTACCACCAGACTGCCTTTTAACACTGATTTTTTTACAACATGGCAACCAATAACTTCTGGAGGCAAATTATTCCACTGATTAATTGTTCTAACTGTCAGGGAATGTCTCCTTAGTTCTAAGTTGCTTCTCTCCTTGATTAGTTTCCACATTAATTTTTAAATTGATATGAAACTCCTAAAGAGGTTTTACTCATTGATACACACATAGCCTGCATCAGAAGTATAGGGGAAGTACTTGTCCACCAACCCTGATTAACAAAGCTCCCTTCAACCATTAAAGGGTTAAAATTGCCTAGTCAAGTCTTGGCTGTTGCTTCAATTTTAAAACCTAACAGCCAAACTTGCGGATCGGTGCTTTGGCTGATAGAATAGCACATATACATTACGCATCTCTCTTCAAGAATTGCTCATGGAGGGACTCCAGAAAGAACAAATGTTGTCCCCTATAAAAACGTGAAAGCTGTATTGATTATTTCAATCAGGCACATTTGTAGATTCCTTGTTACACTTCGGCTAAGCAAAATAGCATGCGGAAGGTGCTAGAAAGATATTGCCAGCTTTTTTTTTTTTCTTCCCCCACTTGTTTTTATAGCTCCACTAATTAGCAACAATTTAGGACTTCATTATGCTGATTCCCATCTTCTGGAAGCCATTTTTTTTGTGTGTGTGTGTCGGATACTTGGCAAGCGCCCTAAAACTGAAAAGGAATTCCTTTCTAAGCATAATTCTCAGACTTCTCTTTAGCGAGATTTGTTGAAATGAATGGGACAAGGTTACAGCAGTTCCAGTGCTTTAAGCTGTCTGCTGGGGACATCACCTCTGTCACAATGGCAGGGCTGGGTGCACTGTCCCATTCTATTGTTGTAGTCCGTACGTGGCTTGTGCGGCTGGTGGCTGATTCGGACAGGGAGGAGGCTGGTGTGATGCTGCTCCAGCAGCCTGTGCAGCTGGCACTCGAGTCGGACAATGAGGAGGCTGGAAAAGATGTGGTGCCAGAGGCGGGGATTCAGCCAGGGCCTTCAGAACCTCCAGAAGCTCCCTTAAGTGAAGAGGATGAAGAGGAGGAGCCTCTTCTCGATGCACAGATGTGCAGAGCTGCCAAAAGGCAGGAGTGACTCCTCAGGAGGAGGTCTCCTTGAGAGTAAAGCTTGGAGCTAATTGGCCACTCCCTTAGCCTATTTAAGGAGGAACACCGACTGAAGCAATTTGCAGGGAACAACTTCGTTCACCCTCCTTCGTGCCTTGATCTTAGTTCTCTGTAAATCGCTTCTGGGCTTTCTGCCAACCATAGTAAGATTAAGATTATTTATTCTTTGGATTCTTGCAGGCTGTCAAGAAAGTTAATTAACAGCCTTTGTTTGGAAAAAAAACCCCTAATTTAATTTAGTAAACTAAGGTTTGTACAGACTTTGTGTGTGCTGCGTTCTTTGGGGTCCGTAGCTGGGACGGAACATCTATACATGTCTGGTGCATGAAACATAACCCGTATTTTATGGAGTATAAGATGCACTCCCCTCCCCAAAGATGGTGGAAATGTTGGTGCATCTTATACACTGAATACAGCCATTTTTGGCCTCCCCAAACCCCTCCCCATGCGTCCCATTTTTGCCAAAAACTGGCCTGTTTTTTTGCAAAAACAGGATGCGCAGAGAGTTTGGGAGGCTTGCAGAGCAGTGGTGAGTTTCTACTGCTAAGATAATAAAACAACCCAGACAAAAGTAACCAAATGTAAACAATGGGCAGCAGAGTGCTTGCTGGTCTGCCAGAAAAAAAAGCCTAGAAACTAGTGGATTGTGATTTCACTGAACTAGGGCTGCATAAAAATCTCGGTTTACGTAGGAAGAACCTGGCTAAAGAGAAAAACACATAAAGGCCTACGAAAAGAAAAGAAAAGAAAACGTATATATATATATGTGGAATAACGATCTCCATTCAGCTAGAAGCGGGTTGCAAAATCAGCGTTGTCTGGGGAATTCTCCCAAGATGGGGTCTACAGGGGCTGCGAAAGAATGACAGAGATGATGGCTACACGAAGATCTGTCTACACTGGAACATATGTATGCCTGTCTGTTTCATGCCTGCTGCTGCTTATCTGATTCCTCACAGTTAACTTATGTTCTCACTTCTGTCCATCTGTCTCTTTCGCTAGGCCTCTTCCATTTCTCACTCCCCCCCACCCCCACCCTTTCTTTTCATTCCTTTTTTTCCCCCCTTCTCCTTTGGATTCCTATTTTCTTTCATGTTTTAGCTAACAGGCAAGCAGGAATTCCTGTTTCGGAGTCTCTAATAACGACAACAACGAAAATTTGTTCGTTGACCTTGAATCCTGGCGATTTCATGGACACACGTCTGTGTGTGTAGGGCTGGCACCAAGACAAAAATGGTTTTTTGCCTTTGTCTGTTTTTCAGGATTTTATTTTATTTTATCAGTCTAATCTACAGCCTTGGGACTTCAGTGTGCCTGAATAGAAGGGGGGGGGGAACCCAACAGGATGGGCAATACAAATAGACAAAGAGAGAGAGAGATGGAGGGAGGGAGAGGGAGAGAGACAGAGAGACAAAGAGAGAGAGGGACAGAGAGAGAGATTGAGAGAGAGAGACAGAGAGAGAGAGAGACATAGAGACAGAGGGACAGAGTGTGAGAGAGAGATGGAGGGAGGGAGAGGGAGGGAGAGAGACAGAGAGAGAGACACACACACATAGAGAGAGACAGAGGGAAGAGAGAGAGAGGGAGGGAAGGAAGGAGAGAGAGGGAGGGAGAGAGACAGAGAGACAGAGAGGGACAGAGAGACAGAGAGAGGGAGGGAGAGAGACAAAGGGACAGAGAGAGGGAGGGAGGGAGGGAAGGAAAGAGAGGGAGGGGGAGAGAGAGACAAAGAGGGTGAGAGAGAGAGAGGGAGGGAGGGAGGGAGAGGGAGGGAGGGAGAAAGACAGAGGGATAGAGAGAGACACACACAGAGAGGGAGAGATAGAGAGAGAGGGAGGGAGGGAGGGAGAGGGAGAGGGAGAGACAGAGACAGAGCTAGAAGGACAGAGAGAGAGAGAGAGAGATGGAGGGAGGCGGGGAGAGGGAGGGAGGAAGAGAGACAGAGACGCACACAGAGAGAGACAGAGAGACAGAGGGACAGAGGGACAGAGAGAGAAGAGAGAGGGAGGGAGAGAGAGCGGAAGAGAGAGAGGGGGTTTCATTCAATCATTCAAGCACTTGTACCGCTGCCCATTTCAAATTATAACTCTGGCTGGCTACCAATGAATAAAAAAAAAGAGATAGAAAGCAAAACAATAAAGATCACACACAACGGCCAAGATAAAAAAAAAGTAATCAAGAACATTGAACGTAATCGTAAGATGGGCTCCACCACCTACCCGGGCCCCCCAGATTCAGTAACAAAACCAGATCTTTTTGACCTTCAGGAAAGCCAGCAGGTTTTTCTCACCGTCATAGAGTTGAAATTCTCTTCCCCACTCTGGAGCAGGCGTGAGCAGGAACAAAAGTGCTTTTGAATTTGATCGACATCGCCAGTCATTGTGTTCCGAGGCTGCCATTGTGGAACACGATTCTGCGACGCCGTAGACAAAAGTTGAACTCGGACGTTACGGAACACGACACATTAAAAAGGCGCTTGCATGCTTGGTGGGGTTTGTGCAGGAAATGAGTTTAGGGCTGAGTGTGTTGTAGTCAGGAAGTTGGGTTTATTCAGTATGTTTTAACTGGGGTAGTTAGAAAGCCAGATAATGCATTCACACAATATACCAACTTCCATTAGCTTTAACTGTCTAGTCTTTTTAAAAACCTACAGGGATCGTGGGCGCTCCATCGTTGGAGGTTTTTAAGAAGAGATTAGACAGTTACTTATCTGAAATAGTATGGGTCCATGATGGCGAATCTATGGCACACGTGCCACAGGTGGCATGCGGAGCCATATCTGTGGGCATGCAAGCGTTGCCCTAG
This sequence comes from Ptyas mucosa, assembly GCA_012654045.1. Taxonomy (NCBI): domain Eukaryota; kingdom Metazoa; phylum Chordata; class Lepidosauria; order Squamata; family Colubridae; genus Ptyas; species Ptyas mucosa. Next base: position 8,810,382 of record WNWU01000047.1, on the reverse strand, counting down.
CTCAGCTCCAACGTGCATGCGCGTGCCGGCCAGCTGATTTTCAGGCCTTCCGGAAGTTGGGAAATCAGCTGTTTCCAGCCTCCAGAGGCCATTTTCAACCTCCCCAGGCTCCAAGAAAACCTCTGGAGCCTGGGGAGGGCGAAAAATGGGTCTACCGGGCCCACTGCTAGAATAGAATAGAATAGAATAGAATAGAATAGAATAGAATAGAATA
>WNWU01000047.1:8789601-8802052 GCA_012654045.1 Ptyas mucosa | reverse complement strand
CTCCCGGTGTTTTCTTTTCTGTGGGAAACGGGTCCAAATGGCTTTTTGAGTGTTTAAGGTGGCCGACCCCTCTTCTAGTCCAACCCTCTGCCGAGCAGGAGACCCTATATCCGTGATGGCGGATCTATGGCATGCGTGCCACAGGTGGCACACGGAGCCATCTCTGCAGGCATGCGAGCCGATGCCCAGGTCAGCTACACCACGTATGCCCGCATGCCTCCCGCCGGCCTGTTGATTTTCGGGTCTCTGCCAGGAGGCATGCATGCATGCACGAGATGAGGGGGCGCACAGGCCTCCATGAAGCCTCCTGGGACCAAAAACGGGGGGGGGGGGGGACACGTCGCACCCCTCCCATTTTTGGTCCCAGGAAGGAGACCTGCTAGCACCAAAATGGAGGGCATGCAGGCATGTATGTGTGTGTCGGGGCTGTGGGGGGCATTGCATTATTGGTGTCGGCACAGGCACGTACAGTGTCAAGCATACATGCGTGCTTTTAGAAAACCCTCCCCCCAAAAAAAAGGTTGGCCATCACTGCCCTATATCCTTTCAGACAAGTTTCTTTTTGAAAGCCTCCAGTGAAAACCCACAACTTTTGAAGGCAAATTGTTCCATTGGTTGATTGCTCCCACTGTTAGGGAATTTCTCCTTAGTACCACGTTGCTTCTCTCCTTGGGTAGTTTCCATGCGTTCTTTCTTGTCTTGCCTTTGGGTGCTTTGGAAAAGAGTTTGAGTCCCCCCCCCTCATCCTTGTAGGAGCCCCTCAAATATTGGGACAGTGCAAGCATGTCACCCCTGGTCCTTCTTTTCATTAGACTATACATATCCAATTCCTGTAACCGTCCGTCGTGTGTTTTAGCCTCCAGCCCCGTAATCTAATTTACAGATTAACAGAGTTGGAAGGGACCTTGTAGGACATCTAGTCCAACCCCCCACCAAAACAGGAGACCCTACACCATTTCTGACAGATGGCAGTCCAGTCTCTTCTTGAAAGCCTCCAGTGATGAAGCTCCCACAACTTCTGAAGGCAAGTTCTGCTCCATTGATTAATTGCTCTCAACTGTCAGGAAATTTCTCCTTATTTCCAGGTTGAATCTCTCCTTGTTCAGTTTCCATCCATTCATTATTCCTTGTCTGGCCTTCAAGTGCTTTGGAAAATAGCTTGACCCCCTCCTCTCTGTGGCAGCCCCTCAAATATTGGAAGACTGCTCTCATGTCTCCCCTGATCCTTCTCTTCGCTAGTCTAATCGTTTTTGTTGCTCTTCTCTGCACTCTTTCCAGAGTCTCAAACATCTTTTTTGGATTGTGGTCACAGAAAGAGGAAGAAATGATGATATTTGCTGACCCTGGATCTGATGAAAGAATCCTCTGAAGATCAAGCAGAGCCAATGGATCCTTCTTAATGCCCAAACGGATAGCAAGTAACTTTTAAAAAAATGGACTCATCTGAATTTTTCATACCCGAGGCATTGAAAAGAAAAATATGGGAACATTTGCAAGGGAAGCTTCATGAGATGTCACAGATCTAATTCAGGCTTAAGTTCCTATTTTTAAACAGTCCCTTCAAAATACAGCATCTAACACTAAGTCGTAGATCCTTTGAAGGTTGAAACTCAAAACCATGCTAAAGCTATTTTTTTTTTCTCAGTTGCCCAGTCCTTGTCTATTGGATTCCTTGAGATACCAGCTGGAGTTATTTGCTTAATTTCTGCTCTCTGGCACTTGCTGTCTCTGAGGGTCGTGCCTTTATCTTTGCATGTTGTGGCTGGATTTGCAAGAAGGCTAACAGAACTGGTGAAGAAACGCCATCAATCTTAGGAGAGCTTGGGTGCTATCCACCGTCACTTATCTGTGCTTTTTCTGGCTCAGAGTCCTAGATTGGCATGAACAGCAGGCTCTGCTTTTTTGTTATTCTTCTCACCCTCAAGAAGAGCAAGGACAAATATGCTGAAGCGGCCGAGAAAGTAAATCTTGGTTTAATCCCCTCTTCTTCTTCTTCTTCTTCTTCTTCTTTTAACCTTGTAGTATATATCAAACGCGTTTCCTCGGTCCTTAGGGGGAATGACACCGGCATGACTGCGCAATTCCAGCTGTCTGCCGAAGAGCTCCATGAAGCTCTTCTAAGGGTGAAAAATCAAAAAAGCTGCCTTAGTCATCGCCAAGGGGTGAGGTGGGGGTGGGAAGCAGACTCAGCTGTGGATGACAAAATGTGCTTAGTCAAAAAAAAAAAAAAAAAACAAAACCCCACCACTTCACAAGTTCTTCCAGCTGCCAGCAGAATCATCATCATCTCACCCATCGTCCCCTCCTTCCCACTCTCAGGTTTTGTTCATGTGACAACAAGATCTGCTGTACCAAGGATGGGGTGGGGGGAAGAGGGCTGAGTCAGCTTTGCTCAGGTTGTGCGGAGCAAGGTGAAGGCAGCCGAGGGGGGAGGAAGTTGAGGGGTGATGATGAAGCAGAGCTATCGCGTAAGGCTGGCATGGTGGGAGGGGGTGAGAGGCGGTTCTGAAGCCAGACCTGTCAATCAGGCTCAGAAGGAGGGGGCCGGCTCTCGGTATGTACTCCTACTGTCCTGTTCTTTACAAATTTTTTTCCCCTTAGAAGTGCTAATTGGTGGTGATGAATCTAGTGAGGGAAGGCTATCACGCAGGCAGTGCTGATTAAGAGTTTGTAGGCTCCTTGGATCGACTCATCGGATCAAAGTCAAGAATAGGCTCCAGCTGTCACAAAAACCAAGTGGGTACCAAGAAAAGTTTGCCAACAACAACAACAAAAAGTTTGCCATTTTGTGCTTCATTGCCAACGGGCAAAACATAGTGGGACAAAAGTAGATTTGTGATTTATTTATTTATTGGTTCGATTTATATGCCGCCCTTCTCCGGAGACTCAGGGCAGCTTACAATGCGTTAAGCAATAGCCTTCCTACTTTTTTGTATATACCTGCTTAGTAGGGCTTTCGGCCCCCCCTAAGCGGTGTTCTTTTTTATACAAAGTCATCTTATTGCCCCCACAATCTGGGTCCTCATTTTACCCACCTCGGAAGGATGGAAGGCTGAGTCAACCTTGAGTAGGTCAGGATCGAACTGCTGGCAGTCAGCAGAGTTAGCCTGCAATACTGCATTCTAACCACTGTGCCACCATGATCCCTTCCTTCCTTCCTTCCTTCCTTCCTTCCTTCCTTCCTCCCTCCCTCCCTTCCTTCCTTCCTTCCCTCCCTCCCTCCCTCCCTCCCTCCCTCCCTCCCCACTTATCAATAGCACTTAGACTTATATACCGCTTCACACTGCTTTACAGCCCTCTCTAAGCAGTTTACAGAGTCAGCATCTTGCCCCCAAAAGTCTGGGTCCTCATTTTACCTACCTCGGAAGGATGGAAGGTTGAGTCAACCTTGAGCCTGGTGAGATTCGAACTTGCAGTAATTGCAGGCAGCTGGTGTTATTTAACAGCACTTTAATCTGCTGCGCCACCAAGGCTCTTTTGTGCGGCTGTGTCCTCCATAGCAGGGGTCTCCAAGCTTGGCAACTTTAAGACTTGTGAACTTCAACTCCCAGAGTTCCTGGGAGCTTTGCTGGCTGAGGAACTCTGGGAGCTGAAGTCCACAAGTCTTAAAGTTGGAGATCCCTGCTCCATAGAGTGACCGAGGGTTGGACACCACTTGAATGGCTGATGCTGATGACCACATATCCTCCATAATATCATAGGTAGGGTGAGGAACCTCTAGTCAACCAGGTTTTGACTTGCAGAGCCCATGAGACAAGAGCATTATTCATTTAGAGAGTTGTTGAGGCCACCTGGAAGTTTATCTGTGTCCTCAGGGTCACCTGAGTCACGCCAATGATTCCTGAGTTTTTTAGCTTTTCGGAATTTTTCTGGAAATCCATTCATACTCTCACACCATTTGAAGGGTGTGGGAATATGAACAGATTTCCAGAAAAAATTGCAGACTATAGGAACCATTGCCAGTACTCCGGTGACCTTTGGCATCAACAGCGAGGACCCAGGCCAATATTTGTAGCAAATCTAGGCTATGATGTCATTCCAAGAGGAGTTGAGGGTCTTCTCTGGTTCACCTAGCCACAATGAACATTGGAAAAGGTTGGGATGGCGTCTTTTTCCACCCTGAAAAGAGGAACATTTCTGTCTGCCCTACAGAGCCCTCTGTGCAGTGGATTTCTTTTTTTTTTAATTGTGAAACTAAGGATGATTGTCATGCACATATTATTTATATTCAGTCCCATTAATCGGCTCAGACACCACACGAGGACCTCATTGTTCAGCCCAAAGCACTGGAAGCTGTTTTCCGTCCAATTAGTCTACCCAAACCATAGGATAGATTAAAGATGAACAGATGGAATTCCAGCACAATAAAACTAAGAGCAACAGTTCTGGTAAGAAGGACACGGTACTCCCTGGGAGATACGTGGGAGAAGAGACTTTCCCAGTGCCTTCTTCTCAATCTCTTTTCTCTATTTCCAGCTATCTTTCCCACAATTTTGATCCCACCAATGCGGCATCTGAGAGACCCTCGTACAGCCCTGCAGGGAAGGGAAAGAGAGAGAGAGAGAGAGAGATGATTCCCCCATCCCAATTTGGGAAATAATTGCAGACAATAAGCTGTTTGTAAATGCCAAGTTGGAAAAAAAATGTCTGGAACCAGAAGGCAATTTGGAGACACGGGAGAGAAGCAAGCATGTGGTGGGATTCAAATAATTTAACAACCGGTTCTCTGCCCTAATGACCGGCTGGGTAGGCATGTCTGGGAGATCATGTGACTGGGTGGGTGTAGCCAACTCGACATCACTCTCGTCAAGGGGCACTTTGCCTCGCCCAGCCTCTCCTTGCCACGTCCGGCCATGCCTCACTCCTCCCCTATCAGCTACTCCTTGTCACGCTCAACTACTGGCCCTGCCGCTCAGCCGGGTGAGCGGCCAGGTTGCCAGGCGAGTGGCTGGGCAGTGAGATGAGGAGTGGCTGGGAGGGGAAGGGTGAGGTGGGGCCAGGCATGGGGAGGCACGCTATTCAGCCGGTTCGCCGAACTGCACAAAAAGTTAGCTACCAGTTCTACCGAACCTGTGAGAACTGGCTGAATCCCACCACTGGATTGGCCCTGAAAACATCTGATCAAGAGTTTGATAAGAGATGCCTCCTTACCTCCATAATTCAGCTTTAGAGGAGTTCGGGGAGGGGGGGTGCACGGTCAAGCATTCTGCTGATTCCATGGCAGAACAAAATTCAGAAGTCCTTCATCATCCCTACCACCGGGGAGTTTTAATCAGGTGGTATAAATGTCGGTTTGTTCTGATGGAACATTGTCTGTCCTCGATAGAAGAAAATATTTGTAGCGCAGGGTTGATCAGAGCTTAACACCAAGATTAACACTAGACCAAAAATCAAGACGTAAACAATCTCCTAATCAAGGAACTACCAACTCAGACAACTAATCAAACAGTAAACAAGAGCCTAATTAAGGAGCCACGAAGAACTTTCCCAACAACACTGACAGGGTTAGTATATAAAAGGAGAGCAAAACCCACTCCCTTCTAGCACCGATGATGTTCTCTAGGTGTGGTCTTACTAAGGTTTTATAGAATGGTATTAGTACCTCCCTTGATCTTGATTGTGTCCCTCTGTTAATGCAACTCAGAATTGCATTGGCATATCTCTCCCTACGTAGAAAACTTTTATTCATCATTGTCTACCTTTAATGCACTTCACCCTGGGAGTCTCAGTAACAATACCATTTATTCAAGGATTTAGTCAGTAACACGGTGATGATTAAACAGATGAGTCCTTTGGAAAACATTATTTTGTGGTAGCATTTCAGCTTTCACTCCAGCCGGTCAGGGTACAACTCAGATATTTTTGCAGCCATCTTTTTCGAGGACTTTCAGCCAACTACTCTTCCTGTGTTAAGTGGCCTGGGGACTCTGCAGAATCCTGAAATTAGTCTGACTCAAAGCCCCCATTTATTTGTCCAAGAAAACTTCCAGCTGCTTGCCTCGGAGTACACAGCTAGAGACATTGAAGACTATTGCTATGGTTAGTCATGTTATTGTAGGTATGTGATTGAACAAAATCTCTGTTTATTAGACTTGATGCTTCCATTCTAATAGGTGAATCACCTTTGAGAAGAAACAAGGGATGGAAACCAGTGGTGGGCAAACCGGTAGGGGCGGCTGTGGGAAGCTCCGCCCACCCGCCCAGACGTCATCATGTCTCATTTTTGATGCTCTGTGCATGCTCAGAAGATCCTGCACATGCGTAGACATCAATGGTGGGATTCAAATAATTTAACAACCGGTTCTCTGCCCTAATGACCAGTTGGGTAGGCGTGGCTCGGTGGTCATGTGACCATGTGGACGTGGCCAACTCAATGTCACTCACATCGATGGGCGCTTAGTCTTAGCTGTTACAATGTAACAAGGGTTAACCAGAGAGGCAGTTTCTGTAAGCAGGGCAATAAAGATTAGGCTAGAAACAACACCAGGATGTTGTAATTCCTTACAGGATTAGCCCTGTAAAGTAGAAAAAACCCAAAATAAGATTTCTTCCAACAACCAGTTCTCCGAACTGCTTAGAAAGTTAACAACCGGTTCTCCGGAATAGGTGCGAACTGGCTAAATCCCATCACTGGCAGAGGTGTCACGCGTGAGTGCACTTACATTTGCAAACCGGTAGCGAAGGTAAGTCAATATCACCCCTGATGGAAACTAAACAAGGAGAGGACCAACCTAGAAGTAAGGAGAAATTTCCTAACAGTGAGAACAGTTAACCAGTAGAATGCCCTGCTTTCAGAAGTTGTATTCTGAGAAGTTGTGCTCCATTACTGGAGGCTTTTAAGAAGAGTCTGGACAGCCATTTGTCTGAAATGTTGTAGGGCCTTCTACTTGAGTAGGAGGTTGGACTAGAAGACCTCTACGATCCAGAGAATTCAAAGCAGGTCAGATTTGAGAGTACTTGTAGCCAGCTTTTCTCCAAGATGAAGAGTCTCTTTAAGCTGTGCACTTCTCATTGTACACTGTTGCATATTCATTGCACATTGTGTATCTGTTCTGAATGGGGCATGGAAGGGCCAGAATCTCTCTCTCTCTCTCTCTCTCTCCCCCCTCTCTCTCTTGCAAGAAGGAATCTTTCAAGGAAGGGATACATTCTAAGTTGCATGCATCAGCTGCAGCTTCATTGCACAGCTATTCAGAATGCATCAAGACCGTAGATGCTGACTTTTCTCCTATAATGCATGAATTGAAATTTGTACCATCTGTCAACTGAGATTATTTCTCTCTCTCTCTCCCTCTCCCTCCCTCCCTCCCTCCTTCCTTCTCCCTCCTGAAGAAGTGTCATGTGGCTTTCTTCTTAGTACTGCTTTATAATGACTTGTACGCTTGGAATATTGCGTCCAGTTTTGGTCGCCACAATATAAACAAGATATGAGACTCTAGAAAGAGTGCAGAGAAGAGCAACAAAGATGATTAGAGGTTAAAACCAGTGGTGGGATTCAAGTAATTTAACAACCGGTTCTCTGCCCTAATGATTTCTTCCAACAACCAGTTTGCCAAACTGCTCAGAAAATTAACAACCGGTTCTCCCAAAGTGGTGCGAACTGGCTGAATCCCACCACTGGTTAAAACATACGAAACACAGTTGTAGGAATTGAGTATGTCTAGTTTGATGAAAAGGAGGACTAGGGGTGACATGATAGCAACGTTCCAATATCTCAGGGGCTGCCACAAAGAAGAGGGAGTCAAACTAGTCTCCAAAGCACCTGAAGGCAGTACAGGAAGGAATGGACAGAAACTGATTAAGGAGAGAAGCAACCTAGAAGTAAGGAGAAATTTCTTGACAGAACCAGTGGAACGGCTTCCCTCTAAAAGTTGTGGTTACTCCAACCCTGGAGTCTTTTAAGAAGAGATTGGACAACCATTTGTCTGGAAAGGTATAGGGCAGTGATGGCTAACCTTTTTACCGTCACATGCCAAAAGCGGGATGTACCGTCACATGCCAAAAGGGGAGCGTGGGGGGTCGCGGGTGCATGTGCTCACATCCATAATTCAATGCGCCCCGCCCTCCTGCGCATGCACATGCGACACCCCCCACACACACACACTTCCCCCTGCTTTTGGCACGTGATGGCTCGGTGGACCCGGTTTGCCCTCCCCAGGCTCCAGAGGCTTTCTAGGAGCCTGGGGAGGACAAAAACAGCCTTCCCCACACCCCGGAGGCCCTCCGGAGACCGGAAACAGCCAGTCTCCAACTTCTGGTGGGACCAGAAGGCCTGAAAATCAGTTGGCCGATGAACAATTAACCAGTAGAACGACTTGACACCAGAAGTTGTAAATGCTGAACACTGGAAGATTTTTTCAAGATTTTTTTTATTTTTGTAAACAAACAAACATACAATATATAATCAATCAATCAGTGTATCATCTGAGTACAAAAACCACAAAAACAGCTGTCTGAATATGGTACTGTGTATTCACACTAACTCCAAGTATCCTGGGCCCATAACCAATGTTAAGGAATTTGCAGAGTAACCCTTGAGTAGCAAGGGTGTGTACATGGAAGCGATTGAGAGTAGTTACGAATAAACACAGTCAACACACAGATACACTGAGTTGTGTTTACTTTCAGGAAATAGTAAGGCATAGTCCAATAAACAGTCCAGGTCATACACATATAAAGAAGGAGATAGCCAAAACGACAGTCCAGGGATAATCCAATAACAAAGTCTTCTTACCAGTCGTCATAGTCATTCACAATAAACAATTCTTCTGGAGTTGCAAACAGTAGCATACAAAGATATCAGAGAGCAAGAACAGCAAAGAGAACAAACCATGTTTCTAGCTCCCTCTTAAGGAAATTGGCTACAGAGCTAACCAACCAGGACACAGTATGATGCAATACAGCAGTCTTAAAGCTACATTGATGGTTTATATATCGCCAACCCAACAAGTTAGGTAATAGTCATTTCTGTGTCTTCTCCCTACTCCTCAATTATTTCACTTATCTTAATGTTTATCATTTCATTTATTATGTCATTTCTCCCACTGTCCACACCGGAAGTTTTTAAGAAGAGACTGGATAACCATTTGTCTGGAATGATAGGGTATCCTGCTTGAGCAGGGGGTTGGACTAGAAAACCTCCAGGGTCCCTTCTAAGTCTGTTATTCTGGTTTTTTTTTTAAGGATCTGGAGAGGTTGGTTAAGCCTCGTCCCCTTCGTTGGTTTCTTCTTTCATCCCCTTGAATCTCCTCATCTGTGTTTTCACTAAACACCCCTTGTACGATCCCCATTCATTTCAATCTCCTTTCTGCTAGAAACATTCTGCTGGATGATGCCCAGTATTTTTGTGCCAAAATGTTGTCGCATATTTCTTTTCTTCTCTGCCTCTCTCTCTCTCTCTGGTGGAGGGGGGTTGGATACAGTAATTGCAAACTGCTCTCTTCCGCTTTAGGATGGCTTCCGTTTCCTAGTCTTGAAGTGTGAGAGACAAATTAACTTGGGTTATAAAAACATCTTAAAAACAACACATTTTGTTTTGTAATATTCATAATCCTCCGTGCCAAAAACCCATTTTTGTTGTCGCTGCGGAATACATTTATAGCCTACTAAAGATAGTGAATTCTGTCGCAGCTTATATTATATGTAGTGTGCAAGAGGCCACTGTTTTGTTTTGTTTTTTTTTTAAAAAACCCAAGTCTCCCAAGCTGCTGTCTAAACTTGCTTGACTTTAAGTCAACACAAGAAGGCAAATCCCCAACTAGCGTGCAGAAATGGGCATCATGGGTGAAGCCACAAAGAGGAAAGCGGTTCGAATCCCTAGCGCCGCGTAACGGGGTGAGCTCCCGTGACTCGCCCCAGCTTCTGCCAACCTAGCAGTTCGAAAGCACGTAAAAAATGCAAGTAGACAAAATATTAATGGACTAATGGCCCAAAAAGGGATACACTGGCTCAGTGGTTAAGATGCTGAGCTTGTTGATCGAAAGGTCGGCAGTTCAGTGGTTCGAATCCCCAGTGCCGCGTAATGGAGTGAGCTCCCGTGACTTGTCCCAGCTTCTGCCAACCTAGCAGTTCGAAAGCACGTAAACAATGCAAGTAGAAAAATAGGGACCCCCTTTGGTGGGAAGGGAACAGCGTTCCGTGCACCTTTGGCGTTGAGTCATGCCGGCCACATGACCACCGAGATGTCTTTGGACAGCGCTGGCTCTTCGGCTTTGAAACGGAGATGAGCACCGCCCCCTAGAGTCGGGAACGACTAGCACGTATGTGCGAGGGGAACCTTTACCTTTACCTTTTAGAAGAAATGTGCATAGGGATCTCTCCTTGTTTAGTTTCCACCCATTACTTCTTGTCCTGCCCTCAGGTCAGTGGTGGGTTGCTACCAGTTTGCCCCAGTTCAGGCAAACCAGTAGTAGCAGGGCCGGGAGGCTCTGCTCACCTGTCCGGATGTCATCAAATATACTCTGTGCATGCGCAGAAGCCCAAGCAAACCAGTAGCAAAGATAAGTGAAACTCACCATTGCCTCAGATGCTTTGGAGAATAGCTTGACTCCCTCTTCGTTGTGGCAGCCCCTGAGATATTGGAACACTGCCATCGTGTCTCCCATAGTCCTTCTTTTCATTAAACTAGACATAGTTTATATCTAGTTTATTGCATAGATCAGGACGGCGTTTCCTTTTCATGTTGCTCAGACTCTCTCCAAGAAAAGACCTTCCTTTTCCTACAAACCCCCCCCCCCCCTGTTTTTTTGGGTGGTAGCAGGGAAAGGAACTGAGAGAGATTAAAAGCGTCTTTCGCTTTGCCTTCCGGAGAAAAAGGGGTTTGAGGGAAAAAAAGAGCCAAGAAAATAGCTTTTAGTTAACCGTGAATTAGTTAATTGGGAAACGTCAGCTCACCTGGTGAACTGGAGGCAAATGGGGGGTTTTGTGTGTGGCCAATTAAAGGAGAGGCTGGCAGGGAGCTGTTTCTATTTTTTGCCACAAAACACAATCCACCCAGCTAAAGGCTCTCCGTCCTCCCCTAGAATTTACCTCATTCTTAGAAACGCCTGTTATGCAGGTTACGGAAAAAGCAGGGATAAAAGAAACCCGCGTTTGAAAAATGGACACCTAGGGTGCCTTGTGAGGCAAAAACTCGCTCGAGTCCCATTATTACTATGATTATTAATTTGGGCCATAAGTAAAGGTAAAGGTACCCCTCGTACATATGTGCTAGTCGTTCCCGACTCTAGGGGGCGGTGCTCATCTCTGTTTCTAAGCCGAAGAGTCAGCGCTGTCTGAAGATGTCTCCATGGTCATGTAGCCGGCATGATTAAATGCCAAAGGCGCACAGAACCCTGTTCCCTTCCCACCAAAGGTGGTCCCTATTTTTCTACTTGCATTTTTTACCTGCTTTCGAACTGCTAGGTTGGCAGAAGCTGAGACAAGTAACGGGAGCTCACCCCGTTATGCGGGATTCGAACCACTGAACTGCCGACCTTTTAATCGACAAGCTCAACATCTTAGCCACTGAGCCACCGCATCCCTTTTTGGGCCATTAGTCCCTTAATAATAGCAAACATCAAAATGTCGGTTTCTCTCTCTCGTGCCTGGCGTTCTCCTCATGTCAGGAGAGGCAGAGGGCAGAAAACTTTCAAGGCTTGAGGAATATTTCATATGGGGAAAAAAAAATGAAGGGCAGTGTAAGGTTTCTTTCTTAGGACTTTGTAGAGCTTCACTTTTTTTTAATGTTCTGTAGAACAAGGCGAGAGCATTCTGAAGCAGAAGAAATATCTGTCTGGTTCAGTTCCAAGCGGGGAGAAAGACACTGAAAACATGGAGGCTGATTGGAAAGATGGTTTATTGAGCAACAGGACCGCATGGGTTTGAGGTCCTGGCAGCTGACCACATGGAGTGAAGTGTGAGGGTTATTTATACCTTTTCTGGGCTTTGAACCTGAGCTTCCTGTTCCTGTGCAAGGGCATGTGTTCTATTGGCTGCTGTCAGACTCCCATCCTAGGAGTTTGTCTGAGGTACGTTTCGTTGAAGTTTGGGCTGATGCAATGAAGGGGCTTGTCGGGCAATTCCTATTGTGGTTAAAGGCTAGCTGTACCTTTGTTCAGAGCCAGACCTTGTTGCCGACAGTAACGGATTACCAAATCTGCATTTCTAAAGCTGCCCCAGCTCAGTATCTGCTTGTGTTGTGGTGGCAGGAAGCTGTGGCTCTGAGTTTCTGTCTCCCTTAAGATTTCTATTTCTCTTTTTAGAGGAATTATAATATTCTGCCTTTTTAATATTTCCCAAAATATTTCATTCTTCTAGGAGAGGTGTAGACACTAACTTTGTACACAGGGCAATAATTTCTCCAAAGCTTGGTGTCCTCCAGACGTTGGTTCTAGAACCCAGTTCTTGCGTTCATTCTCTCTTTTCAGCTCCCAGTTCAGCAGACTCCACCTTCTCCATCACAGACTGTCCT
>WNWU01000047.1:8768856-8779753 GCA_012654045.1 Ptyas mucosa | reverse complement strand
AAAGAAAGAAAGAAAGAAAGAAAGAAAGAAAGAAAGAAAGAAAGAAAAAGAGAGGGGGCGAGGGAGAGAGAGAGAAGGAGAAAGAGAGAGGGAGAGGGAGAGAGAGAGAGAGGGAGAGGAAGAGAGGGAGAGGGAGAGGGAGAGGGAGAGGGAGAGGGAGAGGGAGAAGGATGGAAGCTAATTGACTTTTGTCTTCACACACCTTCCATCAATGGTTAGAAGAAAACATCCAGGTGAGAAATGTTGATATTTTGATTCTATCAGTTTATATAATTTTTCATTGATTATGTGGCATCAAGTTAGTGCTGATTCTTGGCAATCAGATCTTCTCCATGATGAGCTGTCTCCAACCTGGTCCTTCCATCCTTCCAATGGTGCATCCGGCACCACTGAACCTGAAGACATCCATTTTCCTCCTCCTCCTCCTCCTCCTCCTCCTCCTCCTCCTCCTCCTCCTTCTTCCTTCTCCTCCTCCTTCCTTCCATCTTTCCCAGTATTAGAGCCTCCTCAGGGGTAAAATCCTCAGGGGTAAAAAGAGCCTTGGATAGTACAGTGGTCTAAAGCACCCTGTTATTAACACCAGCTGCCTGCAATTATTGCAGGTTCGAATCTCACCAAGGCTCAAGGTTGACTCAGCCTTCCATCCTTTCTAAGGTGGGAAAAATGAGGACCCGGTTGTGGGGGCAATAAGCTGACTTTGTATAAATATACAAAAGTATGAAGGCTATTGCTTAGCGCATTGTAAGCCGCCCTGAGTCTCTGGAGAAGGGTGGCATATAAATCAAATTAAAAAATAATAAAAAAAATCCAAAAATTTTCCCTACCAGTTTTGTGGGCGTGGCTTCGTGGGCGTGGCAGGGGAAGGATATTGCAAAATCCCCATTCCCACCCCACTCCAGGGTAAGGATACTGCAAAATCCCCATTCCCTCCCCACTCCTGGGGGAGGGATACTGCAAAATCCCCATTCCTGGGGCGAGCCAGAGGTGGTATTTGCCAGTTCTCCGAACTACTCAAAATTTCCGCTACCGGTTCTCCAGAATCTGTCAGAACCTGCTGGATTTCACCCCTGAGTTTCCTCCAGAGAGCTGGGTCTTCACACAATGTGTCCAAAGTCGGATCATTTGAGCTTGGTTATTTGTGCCTTGAGAGAGAACTTTCAGTTGATTTATTCAATGATGGATCCGTCTGTTTCCTACGCTCTTCATGTTATGAGGAGTCTTGTCCAACGCCGAAGTTCAAAAGAGTCAATATGCTTCCCATCTTCCTTTTTTCCTTTTGTTTCATGGAGAACATTATTATTTAATATAAGATTTATATGCCACCTTTATTTGTACAACTCAAGGAGGCACATGTAACAACAACCTTGTGAGGTCAACCTATTCACCAAAGCACCTGAAGGCAGGACAAGAAGCAACAGATGGAAACTCATCAAGGAGAGAACCAACCTGGAACTAAGGAGAAATTTCCCGAAAGTGAGAACAATTAATCAGTGGAACAACTTGCCTTCAAAAATTGTGGGTGCTCATCACTGGAGGCTTTTAAGAAGAGACCGGATAGCCAGTAGTCTGAAATGGTATAGGGCAGTGATGGCGAATCTTTTCGGCACCAAGTGTCCAAAGTAGAAAGTGTGTACATAAGTGTGAGCCCCGGAAATTTGAAGACCAGCTGGCCAGTGCGCATGTGCACGCCAGTCAGCTGGTCTTTAGGTTTCCGGGTCTACAGCATGTACGAAGATCAGCTGGCTGGCGTGTATGTATGCGGTGGAAACCAGAAAAGCAGCTGGAGACAGCGTACGTGCCCACAGAGCGGGGCTCTGCATGCCACTTCTGGCACGCGTGTCATAGGTTCGCTATCACAGGTATAGGGTCTCCTGCTTTTTTTAAAAAAAAAAATGGATTTATATGCCGCCCTTCTCCGGAGACTCAGGGCGGCTTACAGTGCGTTAAGCAATAGCCTTCATACTTTTGTATATTTATACAAAGTCAGCTTATTGCCCCCACAATCTGGGTCCTCATTTCACCTACCTTAGAAAGGATGGAAGGCTGAGTCACCCTTGAGCCTGGGGAGATTAGAACTTGCAGTAATTGCAGGCAGCTGATCTTAATAACAGTGAATTAGTCCACTGTGCCATCAGGACTCCTTGAGCAGGGGATTGGACTAAAAGACCTCCAAGATCCCTTCCAACTCTGTTATTCTGTTCTGTTGGGCTGAGATGGAGAGACGGGCGCACTAGAACTCACAGTGTCCTAGTTTCTAATTTGGCATCTTGAACCAAGAGAGCCAAATTTCCTTCTGAAATCTGAAGATTCGACTAGAGACCACCTCCTGGTTTGAGTTGAAGTCCAGCGTTGTTTTATCCAAAAAGTTCCCCTTCTATGTTTTCCTTTTCTCTCCTTCTTGTACCATCCTAATTGCCTACTCCTCTCTCCCCCCCGTCCTTCCCTACGCTCTCCTGAAAGTTGATTGTGCATTGTACAAAGAAGCAATGCGCACAGCATTTATTTCTCAGCTGCCTGAATTTAATTTCTTGAGGTTTTTTTTCTTTTTCCTTTTTTTGTCACCACAGCCAGAGAACCTGTCCAACCGCAGAACGACAAACAGATGGCAATGGATTAGTTCCCAGAGGGTCAGCTCTGCTTTGTAGATATTATCCAGCCTTGATATTCAGCCTTGCTATTTCTCAGTGGTAAAACGGGGGTAAAGCATCAAGCAACCAGGGAGTTGGAGTCCAAGCTTCATCGGGGGCTTAGAGGTCCATTTTGAAGATTATTGGGGCTTGCCCTCTGAAGCAGCAACAAATAGTCCTTTGTATGTGTGGAGCACGATGGCTCAGTGGTTAAAGACGCTGAGTTTGTCAGCTGGAAAGCTTAGCAGCCTGGGTTCGAGATCTGGACACAGCGTGACGGGGTGAGCTCCCGTCACTTGCTCCAGCTCCTGCCCACCTAGCAGTTTGAAAGCAGGTGAATGTGAGTAGATAAATAGGTACTATGTCGGTGGGAAGGTAACTATGTTCATGCACCTTGGTGTATAGCCACGCTGGCCACATAACCCCTGAAGCGTCTTTTTTTTTAATTGATATTTTTTATTAATTGCATTTATTAGTGCTTAATAAACATTATGTTGTGTGGGTATTTCATTTGCTTAACGATATATATTACATTTTTAATCTCCACCCCTTTTCCCCAACCATTGATAAAATAGATTCCATGTTTGGTAATATTCCGGATCTTCTTTCTGTTTTGTTCTTAATGTCAATCTGTCCTTTTCCGCACACTCTACTATTTTTTTTTAATTATTTCTTCATCTCGTGGTGTTTCTTCATTTTTCCAAGGCTGTGCAAATACAATCCTTGCTGCTGTCAAAACGTGCAATATTAAATACATACTTTTCTTACCTAGTTTACCTGGTATCATACCTAACAAAAATAATTCAGGTTTAAAATCTACATGCTTAACCCCGGAAGCATCTGGAACAATGCTGGTTCCCTCGGGGAAGAAATGGAGATGGACAACCGTCCTCTAGAGTTGGACCTGACTGGCCAGGGAAACCCTTTACTTTTAATCGTATGTTTATGGAACTAATCTTGAGGATACGTCAAGAGCAAACCGTTGAGGAGGGACTGAGAAAAGAGATTTATATGGTTTGAAAAAGAGCGAGGTAGTAGCACCCGTGCAAGCTGTCGTGGGTGCACCTAGGTACACCCACATTACACCAATTCTCCGCGAGCTGCACTGGCTCCCTATTGGTCTCCCAATTCAAGGTGTTGGTTATTACCTTTAAAGCTCTACATGGCTCAGGGCCAGGCTATCTTCGAGACTGCCTTCTACCGCATAGATCCCAGTAACCGGTAAGATTCCATAGAGTCGGTCTCCTCCGGGTCCCGTCAGCTAAACAGTGCCGTGGGGGAGGGCCTTCTCTGTGGCTGCCCCAGCTCTCTGGAACCAATTACCTCCCAAGATCCGGACTCTCCCCACCCTATTGGCCTTCCAGAAAGCGGTGAAGACCTGGCTTTTTCGGCAGGCCTGGGGCCGTTGATCTCGCTCTTGTGATCTGGCGAGATCTGGCCATGAATGGCGTGAATGAGTTTAAATTGTTTTTAATGTTTTAATTTTTAATGTTTTTATATATGGTTTTTAAATGCATTGTAAGACACCTTGAGTCTTCGGAGAAAGGCGGCATACAAGTTGAACAAACAAACAAACAAACAAACAAACAAATAAATAAATAACTAAGAAACTCAAAATAATCCCTGCTTGAACTTGCTTAGTACAAGATGGGACAGAGAGAAAGCCAAAGAGCCTTTCCAGAATCTCTGACTTTACTATAAGGTTTTACTACTCCTGAAACCCCTCCCTCCAGGTAGCCCTCCACTTACGACAGCTCATTTAGTGACTGTTTGAAATTATAACAGCCCTGGAAAAAGTGACTTACAATTGGTCCTTGCACTCACGACATAACAGAATGGCCACTGTGAGCGTTCTTGGTGCTCTCTGAGCTTGGTTGTCTTCTTGCAGACATTTCATTACCCAACTAGGTAACATCATCAGTTCTTAGTAAGTGTGGGGTTTGCTCCCAGGTAGTCTTTTTTTGAACGACAGTCATTCAGTGACCAAAGTTACGATGGCACTGCATGAGGGAGTCTAATGATGGGTCCTCATCGTTGAAGCTCTTGTAGTGTCCCTGCGCTCATCATTTGTGATCTTCACCGCTGGCTTCCGACATGCAGCATTTCCTCCTTGGTGAGTTCCTTGTCTGATTATAATCTTCCGCCTGATTTGTCTGGAGCGGATCCCTGCCTACGTGAACGTGGAGGCGGTGTAATTTTTTTCGGGTTGTTTCTTTCCTAGCATTTTCAATCGTCTCTTTTCTTTTGAGCCGTGTGACAAATTGTCATTGTCATCTTTCAGGCAAACGCAAGACGGTATTGCCATCCTGCTGTTTGAAGATGCTCCTACGGAAAGGAATTCGCCGAAGATAAGTAGAAAGCCGCACCTGCTTTCCATCTGATTATTTTCCTGGACCGCCTCTAATGATCATATCGGTTACCAACAGTTGGGGTGAATGGAGTGTTTTCATTTGCTTGCGCAAGGAAATCTCCCCGTTGCCAGCGTGTTTCAGCAGATGCGTTTCTGCTCCTGTACTGGAAAGAAAAAAGAAAAAGATGAAAATCCTGAGGTTGAAGAGTGGAAGAGCTTCCCTCTGGGTGCTTCATCACTGGAGGCTTTCAAGAAGAGCTTGGACAGCTATGGACCTGGAATGCCATAGGGCAGTGGTGTCCAACCTTGGCAACTTTAAGACTTGTGGACTTCAACTCCCAGATTTCCCCATGCTGGCTGTGGAATTCTGGGAGTTGAAGTCCACAAGTCTTAAAGTTGCCAAGGTTGGACACCCCTGATATAGGGGTCTTCTGATATGGGCAAAGGGTTGGACAAGAAGACCTCCAAGGTCTTTCCACCCATATTATTCTATGTTTCTTATTGTCCCTTTTTCTACATAGCATCCAATCTATGGAGATTCTCAGACATCCAGTTCATTGTTGTCTCAAAGGTGTTTTTTTCAAGAGGCAACTGGACTTTCTTGTTTTTCTTTGAAGATGTTTTGCTTCTCATCCAAGAAGCAAGCTGTAAACATCTAAAAAAGATGTTGAGACTCTAGAAAGAGTGCAGAGAAGAGCAACAAAGTTGATTAGGGGACTGGAGGCTAAAACATATGAAGAATGGTTGCAGGAATTGGGTATGTCTAGTTTAATGAAAAGAAGGACTAGGGGAGACATGATAGCAGTCTTCCAATATCTCAGGGGCTGCCACAAAGTAGAGGGAGTCAAGCTAATCTCCAAAGCACCTGAAGGCAGGACAAGAAGCAAGGGATGAAAACTCATCAAGGAGAGAAGCAACTTAGAACTAAGGAGAAATTTCCTGACAGTTAGAACAAACAATAAATCAGTAGAACAACTTGCCTCCAGAAGTTGTGAATGCTCCAACACTGGAAGTTTTTAAGAAGATTTTGGATAACCATTTGTCTGAAGTGGTGTAGCAGGGGGTGGGACTAGAAGACCTCCAAGGTCCCTTCCAACTCTGTTATTCTAAATTCTAAATCTTCAAAGAAAAACAAGGAAGTCCAGTTGCCTCTTGAAAAAAGCACCTTTGGGATGGCATCCAGTCACTCTTTTAGCTTGTCGTTTCAATTTCCAACAGGAGATATCCATATGCTTTTTGCAACCTTAGAAGAAGGTCCTAAATTGACCTTCCC
The DNA here is from genome assembly GCA_012654045.1 of Ptyas mucosa. Lineage (NCBI taxonomy): Eukaryota > Metazoa > Chordata > Lepidosauria > Squamata > Colubridae > Ptyas > Ptyas mucosa. The sequence continues at coordinate 8,773,503 of WNWU01000047.1, read as the reverse complement.
TCATCATCTGCTCTTACGAAGACACTTCTTTTAGTAGGTGGCACTCAGATCCTGTGCTACTGTGGTTAAAATTTGAAATAAGACTGTCATACAGACCCAGCTTATCGTGATATATTTCAGCTGTGGCATCCAAATGTTGAGGAAAACCCAACAATTGTTAGGAAGCACGAGGGATCCTGGATGATGGAAGTTCAGCAACATCTGGAGGGCCCAGATGTTATTGCAAGCCGGGATGAAATCATGGCTTAGGGCAATGTGTGAACCTACCATCATTTAGTAGACTTGATAATAGGATATTCTCGGCAATCCTAGAAAGTTAGCAGATGAGAACAAAGTGGGTGTATGGATGGGTTTGGCAAATTAATGGGAAATAAATAAATGCATAGAATCCCCCAGTTATGGAGAAGTATTATCAGCCACATCTGTCCTTGCTTTCAAGTGTAGGTGTAGCTATAATTTCTCCTACACTTTCCCTGGGCATAACTCCAAATGTTTGATTGTTGCCACCTCGGGAACAAGTGCCACATCTCCACCAACTTTCACACCGAAGCCTCTCGCAAACAGCTTCCAGCTGTCTACAGAAGTAGGTGTAGAAATTGCATTCACGTCTCCTTCTGCTGGAGCTCCATGTTAAGTCTCCCTAGATCAGAAAGATGCATCTTAACAATGCTAGGAGAGGCCTGTAGGTTGGGTCTAAGGCAGTGGCGAAATCCAATTTTTTTTTTTACTACCGGTTCTGTGGGCATGGCTTGGTGGGCGTGGCTTGGTTTGGTGGGTATGGCAGGGGAAGGATACCACAAAATCTCCATTCCCACCCTACTCCAAGGGAAGGAGACTGTAAAATCCTTCCTTCCCCACTCCTGAGGGAAGGATGTTGCAAAATCCCCGTTCCCACCCCACTCTGGGGCCAGCCAGAGGTGGCATTTGCTGGTTCTCCGAACTGCTCAAAATTTCACCTACCGGTTCTTCAGAACTTGTCAGAACCTACTGGATTTCACGCCTGATCTAAGGATCTAAGCGGGAATAGTGGATCAGGCATCCCCCCCCTTGACTTCTCTAAGAAGGCTCCGGTTATCGTACTCCATGGGTGAGATTTTTGTAGCTTAGTTTTCACAAGCAACAGCTCAAGTGCTGAGCTTGTCCCTGGGATGAAGTATATCTTGCTTTCTCCTAGACTCAAAGCCATTGTAAAAACAAGCACATCCTTACACAAAGTCGATTGGATGACATGGAGGAGGATTTAAGACTTGCAAGATCATACCTCCTTGCAGAGAGAGGGCTATATCTTGACTACGAAGTAGTAAATCAATAACTAGATCTCTCCCCCCACCCCACCTCCTCACATCTTGAAGTGGTATAGTCCACAGACAGGCTTCCTACTCTTGTGTGAGAATTCAGATCAAATCATCACTCTCTAAAATGACCGATTGCAATGGGAAGTTTGAGATGGGATTTATAAAATCGTACAAGTTCAAACGTTTGGGGCATTTCAATAAGACAACCCAATAATTAAGAGCCTTGGTGGCGCAGCAGATTTAAAGTGCTGTTAAGTAACACCAGCTGCCCGCAATTACTGCGAGTTCGAATCTCACCAGGCTCAAGGTTGACTCAGCCTTCCATCCTTCCAAGGAAGGTAAAATGAGGACCCGGATTGTGGGGGCAATAAGCTGACTTTGTATAAAAAAGAAGGGTTGACTATCTTAGAGGCTTTCAACATTTTTGTGCTCACCTATTATACCTTTATGGGATGCGGTGGCTCAGTAGCTAAGGCATTGAGCTTGTCGATCGAAAGGTCAGCAGTTCGGCGGTTCAAATCCCTAGTGCCGCGTAACGGGGTGAGCTCCTGTTACTTGTCCCAGCTTCTGCCAACTTACCAGTTCGAAAGCACATAAAAATGCAAGTAGAAAAATAGGGACCACCTTTGGTGGGAAGGGAACAGTGTTCCATGCGCCTTTGGCGTTGAGTCATGCTGGCCACATTACCACGGAGACATTTTCGGACAGCGCTGGCTCTTCGGCTTTGAAACAGAGATGAGCACTGCCCCCTAGAGCTGGGAACGACTAGCACATATGTGCGAGGGGAACCTTTACCTTTACCTTATTATACCTTTGTCCACCCTTTTCTTGGGTTTTTTTTTTTTTAACATTACAATCTCTGTTCTCTGTGATACCAATGCACTGGAGTACATAATAATGAGTCTGTGTGAATGTCATTCCTAAGAGTTCCTACATAAATCTTTACAGGGCATAAACTTTGAATTCCTTGTAATCAAGACGTGGAACACCAAATTATCTGGTTGCTCATATACATATTCACATTTTAATTTGCAAAGAAACTGGATCTTTAAAAAATTGGGGCTAAATTATTGTTTAATTTCCCAGTTGACAGATGAGAAACATCCACTGAAAAAGATTTAGATGAATGGATGCATTCAGCTCTATTTTTAAATTGTTCGGAGAGTTTTCTGATCCCTTTTCCCCCCCACTAAAGTGTCTCTGCTTCTGAGCAGATTTTGTTAATGAATGGCCCCAACGCTGAAATCTCTCTCGCCCTACATCAGATGGACCTCAAAGAACATATATGGCTCTGCAGCCCAGCAAGACGGACACGGACTTCAGAGGATAATTAGAACTGCAGAAAAAACAATGGCTACCAACCTGCCTTCCACTGAGGACCTGTTTACTGCACAAGTCAAAAAGAGGGCTGAGAAAATATCTACAGATCCCTCACATCCTGGTCATAAATTGTTTCAACTTCTACCCTCAAAAGGACATTATAAGGCATTGCACACCAGAACAACTAGATCAGGGTCTGCAACCTTAAACACTCAAAGAGCCATTTGGACCCGTTTCCCACAGAAAAGAAAACACCGGGAACCACAAAACCTGGGTGGGCGTGGCCAACTCGATGTCACTCACTTCCACCAGTCACATGACACCCCTTAGCCACACCTACCCAGCTGGTCATTAGGGCAGAGAACCAGTTATTAAAAAACACCGGGAACCACAAAACCCTTTCGACATCTCTCTCTCCCTCCCTCCCCACCTCTGTATCTCTCTATTTCTTTCTCTCTCCCCCTCTCTCTGTATCTCTCTGTCTCTACTCCGGCCACTTCTCCATCCCCCGCCATCGTCCTTACCTTCTCAGGCCAGGAGAGGAGTGACTGGGAGGGGAGGGCGAGGGGCTGGGACAGCCAGTGGTGGGATCACTCGACGGGGAGCCACAGCAGAGGGCCCAAAGAGCCACATGCGGCTCCAGAGCCGTAGGTTGCTGACACCTGAACTACACACAAGGACAGTTTCTTCCTGAACGCCATCACTCTGCTAAACAAATAATTCCCTCAACACTGTCAAACTGTTTACTAAGTGTGCACTACTATTAATCTTCTCATCATTCCCACCACCCATCTCCTTCCACTTATGACTGTATGACTGTAATTTTGTTGCTCCAGTCCCCTCCTCTTTTTTTTTTTTGCCTCTCTTTGAGCTACTGGACGAGACGAGCAAAATGCACACAACCGCTAAAACACAGGAACGGCGGTTAACTTGTGAAGGTACCGGCGTGAATTTGTCTCCCTGAAGTCTGGGTCAATGCAATCGATTGGGGGAGGAGTGATGAATCAATGTTAATTTGCTTGATGGGCTTACTGCCACCACAAGTCCAGAGGAATTAGAAGAGCAACGGATGTTGCAAATGGAGCCCTTCTCCAAGACTCTATCTGCGTCCTGAGCTTATTTAATGAAGTCAGGAGCCAATGGTGGCGTTATTAATTTGAGGAAATGGCCTTTTTCTCGCTTTCCTGGTGTGTGTCGGCCGGTGAAGTCAGGACGGAATGTCACAATTGGGAGGAGAATTGGATTTATGGTTTGTTTGCGATTTGTCTGCTCCTCGCATTTCTGGGAGGGTGGGTTTTTTGGGGGGCGACAATTTTATTGTATTGATTTATTGGTTATATTTATATAGTCACCTACCCACTCACCCATGATTCTGGGTGGCTTACAAAGTTGGGGGGGGGGGGAAAACCCTATGTAAATAATCTTACTAACTCATTGTGTCCTGGTGATTCGGCCAAGGTTACCCAGCCGGTTTTCATGCCTAATGTGGGTCTAGAACTCACTGTCTCCTGGTTTTTAGGCTGGTACACCAAACTGGCTCATACGTTACACAAGCTGGAATTGAAGGATTCAGCTAGAATTGTTTGTACATATTTCTTATGCACAGGACACAATGTAGAGGAGGCAAAAACCTAACAGCTGATCCACACTTTCATCTCTCTCTCTCTCTTTCTCTCTCTCCATCCGTTCATATCTGCCACCTTGCCTGCCGGCCTGCCTATCATCCATCCATTTCTCTTTTTCTTTTTCTTTCTCTTTCTCTTTCTCTCCATCATTTATCTATTGGAAAAGATCTTTCTATCATATACCTGTCTGTCTTTCTATCATTTGCCTTTATACTGAATTAATTTCCATTTTTAAGCCTTGTCTGCCTGTCCATCCCTCTGTCTGTCTGTCTATTATCTACCTACCTACCCATCCATCATCATCATCATCATCATCATCATCTCTCTCTCTCTCTCTCTCTCTCTCTCATTTCATAGATTTTCACGGGTACAGGTATGCAAGCCTTGGTGTATTCGGGTCTTTTCCC
>WNWU01000047.1:8734460-8744766 GCA_012654045.1 Ptyas mucosa | reverse complement strand
AGATAGATAGATAGATAGATAGATAGATAGATAGATAGATAGATAGATGATAGATAGATAGATAGATAGATAGATAGATAGATAGATAGATAGATAATAGACAGACAGACAGATGGATGAGATAGATGGATGGTAGATGGATGATAGATGATATAGACTGACGGATGGACGGATGGACTGAAGGAAGGACACATGGATGGATAGATAGATAGATAGAGGACAGATGGATGTATGGATGATAGGTAGATGATAGATGATGCATGGATGATAGAGATAGATAGATAGACAGACAGACAGACAGACAGACAGACAGACAGACAGACACAGATGGATGATAGATGGATGGTAGATGGATGATAGATAGATGTTATAGATGGATGGACTGACGGATGGACATATGGATGGATGGATGGATGGATGGTTGGCTTGATGGTTAGGAGGATAGGTAGATAATAGACAGATAGACAGACAGACAGACAGACAGACAGACAGATACAGCTTAAAAAGGGAAATTGACTCAGTATAAAGGCAGATGATTTTATTAAATTAATTTTCTGTAGCCGTTCAACTCACAATCTGGGCAGCGTACAACCATTACCCTCCAGATAGCTTGACCCCAAATCGTGGATGGCTTTAAAGGAGAGACCGGCAGCATTTTTCTGACCGGGAGGGGACCCTGCTGAGAAAAGGCCTCTGACTGATAAAGAAGGAACAGCAAGGAAGCAAGTGAAATATCTGTCTCCTTCCCTCCCTACTGATACGTTGCACCTGTGCACACACACTTGTTGTAGGTGTAGCTCATAAGTGAGGTCCCAGCATGTGCATGCACAAGAAGCAAAGGCCTAGAGGAGGAGAAAATGCGTTCTGCTCAGAGCATCGGTGTGGACTGAGGATATGCAGGAAAGATGCTAATCTGATGTGCTGAGAGAGGTGACACCTCGCACACTAGCATGCACCTGAGAGTGTGGAGCCACTGTCGACACCCTCGCGATGCCAGATGCCACAAGTGGCCCTGTTGTTCATCCCAGGAGGTGTTTATAGGTGAGGCTGACTGTGCTTAGGAAGTGGGCTGGGAGAAGCAGAGTGTGCATCTCTCGACAATTTCTATAGTGACTTTGGGATGGCTTAGACCAGGGGGTGTCGAACTCAAGGCCCTGGGGGCAGATACAGCCAGCAGGGTGCTTAGATCTGGCCTGTGGGGCAGCCCTGAAAACAATGAAGGACCAGCCCGCGGTGCCTCTGCTAGCCAAAACGGAGCTTGCGAGGGCTCTGTTTCACTGGCAGGGGGTTACAAGAAGCTGTTGCAGCTGCAAACAGCTTTAGAAGACTGTGGACGGCCCTCCTGAGCTCTGTTTTGGCTGGCAGAGGGTTGCAGGGAGCTGTTGTGACCCCGACTCCCGAGCCTGTCCTAAAAGAGGAAGAGGACTCAGAAGGTGATGGGGAGGAACTGACAAGACCTCCCTCTCCAGGACCCTCCTCTCTGGCAATGCCTCAGGTTCCATCCGAAGGCCAAGAGGAACAGCCTGGGATATGCCAGGAGGAAAGCATATCAGAACAACAACAGATAGGGAGCGAGGATGATGAATCCTGGCTTGATCCCAGGCAGCGTCAGAGGGAGAAGCGTGCGCAGCAACGAAAGAGGCATGGGAGGGCCAGAGACTGAGCGGAGTCACTGAACCACACCCCACAAGGAATAAAAGTGGGTGTGATTGCTCTTCAGGCTTTGTGACGGTCAAAGTTAAAAACCTGAGAGTCACATCGCGTTACCTGGAATCTGGCTGGTACATATTTGGATTGGATTTTGGCTAACTCTTGCTTCATGGATTATTTTTTGCTACTGGACCAGACTGAGGATAAACTCTCTCTTGCTTACTGTGAGTGAAAACTGACTTGGCAGGCATTATGCAGTTAACTGCCAAAACTCTTTATCTGCAAGGGTTTCTAGTCTGATTGCTTAATAAAAACTTGGCAGGCGTGCCTGGTTGCGTGTTTGGCTGTGTGGGGAAGGGGGACAGAACAGGAGCCTATTTTCACTGGCAGAGTGCTCGGGCCATGACAGGTGCCCCTGACATGAGTGATATTGAGCTGGCCATGCCTACCGCCAGCCATGCCCACCCCAGCCCCCTGAGGTCAAACACAACCCTGATGTGGCCCTCAGTGAAATCGAGTTTGACACCCCTGGGTTAGACAAGCTCAGTGTGCCACAGATGGAAGGTTGATGGTGGATCACATCTTTGGAAAGGGCAATTTTTTCAACCCCTTTTTCTGGATTTCTGCCCACTTGGTTAGACCAAAAGCTAAAATGTGCAGAAATTGCCACTGAATTGTAGAAATGTACTCCAGGGTCTGTAGAAGTCAAGAAAGGATGGTCTAGTCCAGGGATCTGCAACCTTAAACACTCAAAGAGCCATTTGGACCCGTTTCCCATAGAAAAGAAAATACTGGGAGCCACAAAACCCTTCCTGTGCCTGACTATTTCTTGAGCGGCCACAAAACTAGCATATGTAGTTGAATTAAACGTTCTGTTTTCTTCTGAAACTTTTCTTTTCTTGGATTTATCCACGGTTGGCCTACCGGGGGTTGAAAAGCTCAATAAATCGCATGCCAGCGGGTGTCGCACATTGGCATATTTTGAGTGACAGGGTGCCGTAGCAGAGGGGTGAAAGAGCCGTATGCGGCTCCAAAGCCCCAGGTTGCTGACCCCTGGTCTAGAGCCAGAGATGGTATTCACCTTCGCTACCGGTTCGCAAATGTGAGTGCACACACGAGCGTGCACGCTCCACTCACACGTGCCACCTCCATGCATGCATAGGGCCTTTCCTACGTCCTTGCGCATATTGTCAAAAACATCAATAAATGGGATGTGATGATGTCCGGGCGGGTGGGTGGAGCCTCCCGCAGCCACCGCTACCAGTTTGCCCGAACCGGATAGAACTGGCTGAATACCACTTCTGGTTTTAGCCAACCCTGGTATAACCCGACATGTGTCTGGCACAAAGAATCAGGAGGACCATACATTACATTCCAGTCCCCTCCCCCCCAAATTTAATACTTAATGCTTGCTTGTTTGGACTTTTATCGCTGAAAACGCTGCCTTCTGCAAAAGCTCTCTTCTTGTTGAATACAGAATGGATCCTTCGGGTGACATCCGATCAATACGTGTCAGGACTTCCGATTTGCTGATTCGAAGACTTGCATGCAGCATTTCGCCCAAATGGATGCAAAAGCAGATTTCAGGGAGCCGCTTTTGCGATCCTCAGCAATTCCTGTGCTCGAGGCAGTTGGGGGGAGGGGTGGGGGGAAGGGAAGGCGCATTTATTTTCAGTCTTCCTCGAAATCAGGCTGAGCGTCTGCGGAGGAGGCACACTGTCCAAGCTCCTGCACCGGAAGGCATTAGCGCTCGGAGAGATTAACCTCATTTCATTCTAGCTGTGCAATTCTTCTTCTTTTTTCCCCCCTCCCCTGAAACACTTTGCCATCATCAAACCTGATTTTATTTAGGTGGCCCAGGAAAAGTCTTCCCCGACACGACATCCCCCAGATTTAGTTCCTTAGGCTGGCCATTTATTTGTGCGATGTGCATGGTTGCCCCAGTTCGGAATTGTGTCTCTAAGCATCTTCTGTTTGTTAACAACGTAAAGCAATGGTCCTCGGACAGGGGTGTCGAACTCAAGCCCCTGGGGGATGGATCTGGCCTGCGGGGTGCTTAGATCTGGCCCGCGGGGCTGCCCTGGAAAACAGCGAAGGACTGTCCCACGGTGCCTCTGACAGTGAAAACGGAGCTCAGGAGAGCTGCGTATGGCCCTCCCGATTCCGTTTTCACTGGCGGAGAGTTGCAGGAGGGCATCCCAGCCGAAAACGGAGCTCAGGAGTCCATTTTAACTGCCAGAGCACTCAAGCCACCACAGGTGCCCCCAACATGAGTGATGTGGAGCTGGCCACACCCCCTTGCCCCACCCAAAGCCAAACACAAGCCTGATGCGGCCCTCAATGAAATTGAGTTTGATATCCCTATCTTAGGACATCGTGCAAAATTCTCACCTAACGGAAGAAGCCACATCGTCTCCAGTTCAAAAACATTTCAGGATGGGCTCGTATAATGTTCTAGCAGACCCAGTGTGGTCTAGTAGTGAAGGCACCAAGCTAGAAACCAGGAATTACTCATAGTTTTTTCCCCCCCCCAACTAGGATCAGCGATATTGGATTGCTTGAGGAACGCATGGCTGAGAAATCCCAAGGATGTCCCATGGGTCTTGCTCCCACTTGGTTAGACTAAGGTTGCTGGCATGCTGGACTGGAGTTTTGGGAAAGATAGTTTGGTGTCTTCCTGACCATGAAGGTTGCTGAATGTTGGACAGGTATCAAAGATGGTCATCTTGGACTTTATGTCCCCTTTGTTGTAGTCAATGTCCATCTCTGCACACCTAAAATATTGCATCCAGATTTGGTCATCACACTATAAAAAGATGTTGAGACTCTAGAAAGAGTTTAGAGAAGAGCAACAAAGATGATTAGGGGACTGGAGGCTAAAACATATGATGAACGGTTGCAGGAACTGGGCATGGTTAGTCTAGTGAACAGAAGGACCAGGGGAAACATGATAGCAGTCTTCCAATATCTGAGGGGCTGTCACAGAGAGGAAGGGGTCAAGCTATTCTCCAAAGCACCTGAAGGCCAGACAAGGAATAATGGATGGAAACTGATCAAGGAGAGATTCAACCTAGAAATGAGGAGGAACTTTCTGACAGTGAGAATAACCAACCAAAGGGACAGAAGTTGCCTTTGTAAGTTGTGAGAGCTTCATCACTGAAGGCTTTTAAGAAGAGACTGGACTGCCCTCTGTCAGAAATGGTGCAGGGTCTCCTGCTTGGGTGGGTGGGTGTTTTGGACTAGATGACCTGCAAGGTCCCTTCCGACTCTGTTAATCTATCTTTCTTCCACTTGCAGAGTTTAGCTATGGAGAAGGAGATACCTGACTGAGGGTTGCTTTCCAGACTCATCCTTCGCAATCTTGGCTGAAAGGTGTTTGCAAGCCCGGGGGAGGTGGGGAGGCCGTGGGTTACTTTCCCACAGTAATTTTTCTTCGGGTTGAGGAGAATGTGAATCGATCTGTTTTCGGAATTGCATGACACGGCCATCTTATTCTGTGTGTATTTTGTGGCTAGTGAGAGGAGCAATCGGAGGAGAACTGCAACTGATCAAACTTGTGGAAAAAGTATTTGCCCATGATGCTGCTTTAAGCCCAGAAATGTACAACAATTGTATCACACTTGTGTCAGAAGCACTCAGGTGCTTGCGGATTTATTTATTTATTATTTGTATTTCTATGCTCGCATGATCCGAGGGACTCTGGGCGGCTTACACCAAAGACAGTATACTAAATAGCATACTGCCCCCCAACAATCTGGGTCCTCATTTTACCCACCTCAGAAGGATGGAAGGCTGAGTCAACCTTGAGCTGGTGAGATTTGATTCGCTGATCTGCTGAACTAGCAGTGAGCTGAAGTAGCTGCAGTACTGCACTCTAGCCACTGCGCCACCTCGGGTGAAAGGATTAGCTGGTGACATCACTGTTGCCTGGGGGGGGGATGCTCAACTGCGGCTTCTTTTATGTCCCAGGAAGGAGCTGGAGCGAAGGATGGGCGCTCACCCTGCCTCATGGCAGCTGTTGGGTCTTGAACGCAGGCTTCCTAACCTCCAACCCAATGTCCTAAATCATGTGAGCCACCATGTTCCTTAGCACAACAATTAAAATGGTAGATAAATGTTCAGAAACCCTGGGCTATATCTTCAATTTTTGTGCCTACCCAACACAATCCATTATAACAATAATGCTTGGTTATTGTGAGCACTAGCAATAGGAAGGAAGGAAGGAAGGAAGGAAGGAAGGAAGGAAGGAAGGAAGGAAGGAAGGAAGGAAGGAAGGAAAAAAAATAGCACTAGCACTAGTGGTGGGATTCAAGTAATTTAACAACTGCTTCTCTGCCCTAATGATTTCTTCCAACAACCAGTTTGCCAAACTGCTCAGAAAGTTAACAACCGGTTCTCCCGAATTGGTGCGAACTGGCTGAATCCCACCACTGGCTAGCACTTAGATTTATATACTGCCCCATAGTGCTTTTTACAGTACTCTCTGAATGGTTTACAAATGTCACCATCTTGCCCCCAAATACCTGGGTCCTCAATTACCGACCTTGGAAGGATGGAAAGCTGAGTCAACCTTGAGCCGGTCAGGATCGAATTCCAGACCTCTTGGATGATGGGCCTTGTGTTCCCAACAATATCTGGGTGGGGTTTCAAAGATGGGAGACACTGCTCCAGAAAATACGTGGCCATTCCAGAGAGCCAAAGCCACTGGACTTCATCCTTTGGATTTACCGAACAAAATGGAAGGCACTTTCATCCTGTTTACCACTGTGCCTTTGTGAAGGGAAGATACGACCTCTTCCCGCCGGGTGTTAAGCTGATGTGCAGAGGATGCTGGCGGAATCACACTTTTCCTTCTCTTAACAGCATTTTCCATGCTGTGGCTGCCTTTTCTGTAGCTCGGATGGTATGACCTTGAGCCTTGCCCTCTGCACATTCTCCATCAGTCATTCCTTGAGGCTTTAAAAGCAAGATTGCAGCATATCAAAGAGCTGCTTCAACCACCCCCATCCTCTCCCCTGCCCTCCCCTGCCCTTCCCGGAGGCTGCTTTGCAAAGCCCAAGAAGCAAAAAGCTGAGTCAAAAAGGTCATTGCTCTTGGATTTGCAGAGATGTTGGCCTCTGTTGAGGGAGGTTGCCAGAAGAAGATCTAAAAAGACACAAGCAGCTCTTACAAGTCATGAAGACAACCTCCTCTGGGCAATCGGAAGAGGTTCTGTTTTTGGTGACACAAGGTGTGAAATCTCCAGAATTGAAGTTGGCTTCCTTTTGCACATGATTGCTTCGCACATGATTGCTTCGCAACCTTTCTAACTGGCTGTAGGGTAGAAGCTGGCCAGCGATGTGAGGTTGGACCACTGTTGTGGCCCGCCAGCAGCCTGCGTGGATTGTTGCTGATCCCGATGACGAGGAGGCTGGTGTGGTGTCGCGCCAGCAGCCTGTGCAGTCGGCGCTCGAGTCGGGCAGCGAGGAGGCTGAAGAAGATGTAGTGCCAGAGGCAGGGATTCAGCCAGGGCCTTCAGAACCTCCAGAGGCTCCTTCAAGTGAAGAGGATGAAGAGGAGGAGCCTCTTCTCAATGCAAGAGCAATGCAGAGCTGCCAAAAGGCAGGAGTGGTTACTCAGGAGGAGGTCTCCTGGAGAGTAAGGCTTGGGGCTAATTGGCCACTCCCTTAGCCTATTTAAGAAAGTACACAGCTTGTAAAAAGCTGCAGGAAACAATGTGTATTCATCCGTTCGTTCGCTGATCATTGAGTTTGAATTTTCTCTGCAAATCTGGCTTCTGGGCTTTCTGCCAACTCTAGTAAGATTTTATCTTATCTGTGGAATTTCTGGCAGGATGTTAAGAACATTTTATTAACAGCCTGCATTTGCAAAAGACTGTTTTGAAGTAAACTGAGTTTTGTTCGGAGTTGTCACCTTAGACTGTCTACTGTTGACCTCACCCCATTCCTAAGAGGTCTGTAAGGGGCGTGCATGAGCACACCAGTGTGCCCACCATCCCTGTCCTAATGTTCCCTTTTATTCGTATCCATTTCATGTATTTGTAATCATGTTTATACTTATATCTGTTATCTAATACATGCTTGATGAAATAAAATAAATAACTAAAATAAATAAATAAAATGAAGTCAAACCTGGATGTTGGCGATGTTGAGTGCATCAAAGAGGAAGGGGTTGTGGCACTCGGGTTTTTGTTTCTGTTGTTATCGTTGCACGGCATTTGACTTGATATAGCGGTTGTGAGCCCCCCCCCAAAGTTGTGCTTTCAAAATGAGCTACCCCGCATGGCTGCGTTCACCATTTAAAACACCCCCCTTGTACCATGTTTCCCCGAAAATAAGACCTTGTCTTATATTTTTTGGAACTTCAATATAAGAGCCTTGGTGGCGCAGCAGACTAAAGTGCTGTTAAGTAGCACCAGCTGCCTGCAATTACTGCAAGTTCAAATCTCACCAGGCTCAAGGTTGACTCAGCCTTCCATCCTTTCGAGGTAGGCAAAATGAGGACCCGGATTGTGGGGGCAATAAGCTGACTTTGTATAAAAAAGAACACTGCTTAGGGGGGCCCAAAAGCCCAGATATATACAAAAGTATGAAGGCTATTGCTTAACGCATTGTAAGCCACCCTGAGTCTCCGGAGAAGGGCAGCATATAAATCGAATCAATCAATCAATCAGCGCTTGACCTTATTTTCAGGGAGGTCTTATTATTTTGGGGCGCATGGAGTAAGATGGAGCTCCTCTTGCCGTCTTACCTGATTTACAGCTCTGCATTTAAATATTTTCGGGAAGGTCTTATTTTTGGGGGGAGGCTTATTTTAGTGCATGCTCTCAAAAGTCCGCTTGTTCTTATTATCAAGGGGATGTCTTATTTTGGGGGAAACAGGGTAGATGGCACCATCCAACCCTTCCCTACAGGGAATTCCACCTGGCAGTATACGGTGGCATGTCTTGTTGCCTATTGGAGCAGAAGGCTTTGTGCGCCATTAGTTGGTTGTTGAGTTTGTCTTGTAGCCTTGGGTGAAATTCCAGTCGGATGCATTATTTGTTTCGCGTGCAAGACACTTCCAGGAGCCCTATTTCCGGCGGTTCCAGAGTGATGGAAAAATATGTCTTTGGAGATGATGCTTATTCAGATGTAGTTCTCCTAAGAGAAAGAGGAAGAGGAGAGGAGAAGTAAACAACAACAACAACGAAAGCTTTCCTTTCGATCTCTTTGCATTGAAAAATTATCTTGGCAGACTTTTCTGGAACACGCTTAACACTTCGAGCCTTCTGCAAATCCATTTAGGGTGCCGAGTTCAGCCAAACAGGTAAAAATAGATCTCTCTCTCTTATTCTTTTTTGGAAAACTGGGTTGAATTTAAAATAAATCAATTAACTGTATCCTTCTAAAATCGTTTTAAAATGAAACGGGAACAAAGACAATTCTGGATTCGCTTCTCGTCTTCAATATAAATTAGCGATCTTCTTACCCAGTACTCTGAATTGAAGTCTGATTTTTCCAAATCACAGGAGGCGTAGTTGATTCCTGAATTAAGGATTATCAGTGATGCAATAGGTCATGTATTGTATTTGTTGTTGTAGCAAATTATGAATATTTATGATTCTTTTGACTAAACAGCATGGGTACTTTTCCGTCTCGTGGAAGAAAAAAAAAACAACCCCAGAATTTTGCCTATAATTACCATTTGTGGAACTGAAAACTGCTGGGCAATTTAGTTCACAGGGCAGTTGGGCTTACTTATTATTGGACTGTGGCTCATTCATTATTATCATTAACAAGAATAGCAACTATTTTTCAACGTAGGTGCTGTGTACAATGAGTGCAATTTAAAGCATTCACAAATATGAAATTAAACGTTCAATAATTAAGGAGTAGTAAAACATTCATCTCGACGCTTACGTGCCCGATGTGATAAATATACTTAAAACTGTTTTTCTGAGGGATTATGAGATTGGTGTCCAACAGATTTGGAAGATAGCGAGTAGGAGAAGGTTGGGCTAATAATATATGACAGGTGAGAATGTCTGTTGATAGATAGTTGATGTCTCCTTGCATCTGTTGAAGTTTCTGAAGATTCAAGGACATTGTCAGATACAATATACTGAAAGCATTTAACTTGCTTCTCGGTTCTGTTACTTCAATTTGGTTTTTTCAGGAATATTAGTAGATACAAATGACTGTAGTGAGTACATGATCCTTGTTAGCTTTTATTTTTTTTTAGATGTCTACAGAAATCCATGTATTAAGAAATGGTCTTCGTTAGTCATAATGGAGAAGGGACAAGATATGCGACGTGCATCTCCAAATTGTCATCCGTGAGTCAGTCCTTTCTATAGAAGAGGGGGCTCTTATGAACCTTCTTCTCTAGGAGATTACCTCTGAGTAAATTGGGTTGCAGGTAATAGTTAGCTGAGAACGCAAAGGGGGCATTTTTACCCCTTCTCTCTTTTAAGATAAAAGGTAACCAGAAGGGAAATCAAGTTGGGAATGGGAAAGACAGAAGAGAAAGAAAGAGTGTGAGAGAGAGACACACAGAGAGAATGAAGTAAAGAAAGAAACAAGGAAGGAAGGAAGGAGGGAAAGAGAAAGAAAGAAAGAAAGAGAAAGAAAGAAAGAAGGAAAGAAAGAAAGAAGGAAGGAGGGAGGGAGGGAAA
>WNWU01000047.1:8715215-8727045 GCA_012654045.1 Ptyas mucosa | reverse complement strand
GAGAGAGAGAGAGAGAGAGAGAGAGAGAGAGAGAGAGAGAGAGAGAAATATGCATCCTCTCCCCAGATATTTGATCGTTTGGACGGACACCAACACAGTGGCGCGTTCCAAAAATCGCATGCGTTACCCAGCTGTGCTTTTTCTCAGTTTAGCCTTTATTAGCTCAAATGTCATTGAACTAGGTTGCCTGCAGGCTCCTGCAATAGGCACAGCAGTGGTGGGTTTCAAATTTTTTTACGACCGGTTCTGTGGGTGTGGCTTGGTGGGCGTGGCATGGCTTGGTGGGCGTGGCAGGGGAAGGATACTGTAAAATCACCATTCCCTCCCCACTCCAGGGGAAGGATACTGTAAAATCACCATTCCCTCCCCAATCCAGGGGAAGGATACTGTAAAATCACCATTCCCTCCCCACTCCAGGGGAAGGATACTGTAAAATCTCCATTCCCTCCCCAATCCAAGAGCCTTGGATAGTACAGTGGTCTAAAGCACCCTGTTATTAACATCAGCTGCCTGCAATTATTGCAGGTTCGAATCTCACCAAGGCTCAAGGTTGACTCAGCCTTCCATCCTTTCTAAGGTAGGTAAATTGAGGACCCAGTTTGTGGGGGTTGACTTTGTATAAATATACAAAAAGTATGAAGGCTATTGCTTAACGCATTGTAAGCCTCCCTGAGTCTCCGGAGAAGGGTGGCATATAAATCAAATTTAAAAAAAAAAAAATCCAGGGGAAGGTTACTACAGGAGCTCTGGTGGCTCAGCAGACTAAGGCAGTTATTAACATCCACTTACATCTGCTGCCTGCAATTACAGAGGAGACTAAGGGTGGCTTACAATGCGTTAAGCAATAGCCTTCATTCTTTTGTATATACCTGCTTAGTAGGGCTTTTGGTCCCCCCAAGCAGTGTTCTTTTTTATACAAAGTCAGCTTATTGCCCCCACAATCCAGGTTGTCATTTTACCTACCTTGGAAGGATGGAAGGCTGAGTCAACCTTGAGCCTGGTGAGATTCGAACTTGCAGTAATTGCAGGCAGCTGGTGCTACTTAACAGCACTTTAGTCTGCTGCGCCACCAAGGCTCTTGTCAAAGATTGTCAAAGATTCTGTGGGAGGTCCTGTATTCTTTCCTGTACAGAGTGAAGGACTGTTCATGGCTGAGTAATGTGAATCTCAGGAAAGAACTTTAGTTTGTGGCTAAAGGGAAGACCATGAAAAGAAGAACAGAAGAAGAGTGGATAAAAAAAATCTTAAGAGTGTGCTGAGATGGATAAATTAACAAAAGAGCTTAAAGAAAAAGAGGATACGGAATATTATATAATCTGGCACAAATGGTATAAGTGGCTGGAGAAAAGGAATAATGGAGAAGTAAAATAGGGGTGAAATGTAAAAAAGGAAAGAATGAATATGTCAATGTATAGAAAATATAAAGTTAATATGGGTCTTAATGAATACACTGTAATTAAGAGAGAGGGGGCAAGAAGAAACTGGAATAATATAAAGGGAAAAGGGGAAAAATGTAAACGGTAGAAGAAGATCATCATGAAATAGCTGTTAAGAGGGTATATATATAAATGTTGTGTGTCTTGTAATGCCATTTTATGCTATAATAATAAAAAATAAAAATTTATAAGAAAAGAAGGACTAGAGGAGACATGACAGCAGTGTTCTAATATCTCAGGGGCTGCCACAAAGAAGAGGGAGTCAAGCTATTCTCCAAAGCACCTGAGGGCAGGACAAGAAGCAATGGATGGAAACTAATCAAGGAGAGAAGCAACTTAGAAATAAGGAGGAATTTCCTGACCGTTAGAACAATTAATCACTGGAACAACTTGCCTCCAGAAGTTGTGAATGCTCCAACACTGGAAGTTTTTAAGAAGCGTTTCCTGGCTTGAGCAGGAGGTTGGATTAGAAGACCTCCAAAGTCCCTTCCAACTCTGTTATTCTGATATCCTATTAGCCCAATCTAGCCCAACCCAACTCAAGATCCTCCTAGTGCAGAGGTCTTCAAAGTTGGCAGCTTTAAGACTTGTGGACTTCAACTCCAGAATTCTCCAGCCAGCTATGCTGGCTGGAGAATTCTAGGAGTTGAAGTCCACAAGTCTTAAAGCTGCCAACTTTGAAGATCTCTGCCCTAGTGAAACACAAGTGGAAATACTTAATTGGCCGACTGAGCTTTGTTCCTGGGATGTTGAACTGCAACTTCTGGAGTCTCTAACCAGTGGGCGTACTGCCCGGGGCTGTTTAGAGTCGGCGGTTCGAATCCCTAGTACAGGTCTCTTGCGTGAGCAGGGGGTTGGACTAAATGACCTCCAAGGTCCCTTCCAACTCTGTTACTGTTACTCCACGGTAGCTCGGCATGATTGTAAGCTTCTGTGCCTTCACGCTTTGGCAGCACGAACGGAGATCTGATTTCTGCCTCTCAACAAAGGGAGATCCAATTTTGGATCTTCAGACGTACAGAGGCAGGATTGCAGGTTCGGGAGGGAATCCTGGGAGGGAGAGGCTGAAATGGATATGTTGGCTTTGGGATCAGGGCTGCCAAGGCATGGACTGCAACTCTAGTGGTGTCAGTGACTTCCCCATCAAAAACCCTTCCATGAATTTATTTATTTATTATTATTTTTTTGGCGTGCTTTGCCAGGCTCTGAAGGCGGATCAATTT
This sequence comes from Ptyas mucosa, assembly GCA_012654045.1. Classification (NCBI taxonomy): domain Eukaryota; kingdom Metazoa; phylum Chordata; class Lepidosauria; order Squamata; family Colubridae; genus Ptyas; species Ptyas mucosa. The sequence continues at coordinate 8,724,386 of WNWU01000047.1, read as the reverse complement.
ATGAATGGATGCCACCAAGGAGAAAACTACTCCTGGTAGATATTATTAGGCCAGGCAAAGAAAGAGTTCAAGGAAGAATAGTAAAGGAGAACCACAGGGCGTTTGCTGAGTCGCTCCTCCCCCTTTTCTCTCCCCACCCCTCCCTGAAGTGAGAAAGAGAGAGAAAAGGGGGCGGAGGTAAGGAGAACATGCCAGAAAGTCACCTTGGAGCGATGCTGAAAGCCTCCGTTCAAATGCTGCCTTGATAAGCTCAGGCAGAGACAATCTTCTTCCAGGGTGGGTGGGTGGGGGGGCTTTGGAGATGTCTGGATATCCCCCATCTTGCCTTCTTTATAAATCACTTTTTTTTTTTAAATGCACTAACCAGCGCGCACGTTCCTATAAATGCAGGAGAATTTCTCCTCTCTGCCTCGGCGCTCCCTTTCTTCCTGAAAAGCCGGAGTCACCTTGAAGCCTCACCTGCTGCGTGTTAGGGGCGCGGATGGGCTCTTCCAGGGGAGAATAATGACAGAGCTGCACCAAAAGCATTTGTGACTGTTCCCTGTTAGGAAGAGAAGGTTCAAGAGCTTTCCAAAGATGACCTTGATAGAAGGATAGGAGTTGTTAAGCAGAGACAATGTGGCTTGGTTGGTCGCCCTCTAAGCAAAATGAAGATTTGCTGAAAAATTAGGTGTGTCACCCACACATGTTTGCGTTAACAGAGGGATACAATCAAGATCAAGGGAGGTACTAATACCACTCTATAGAGCCTTAGTAAAATCACACTTAGAATCCTGCATCCAGTTTTGGTCACCGCACGATTAAAAAAAAGATGGTGAGACCCTAGAAAGAGTGCAGAGAAGAGCAACCAAGATGATTAGGGGACTGGAGGCTAAAACATATGATGAACGGTTGCAGGAACTGGGCATGGCTAGTCTAGTGAAGAGAAGGACCAGGAGAGACAGGATAGGAGTCTTCCCATATTTGAGGGGCTGCCACAGAGAGGAGGGAGTCAAGCTATTTTCCAAGGCACCTGAAGGCCAGACAAGGAACAATGGATGGAAACTGACCAAGGAGAGATTCAACCTAGAAATAAGGAGGAATTTTCTGACAGTGAGAAACAATCAACCCATGGAACAGAAGTTCGGAAGTTGTGGGAGCTTCATCACTGGAAGCTTTCAAGAAGAGACTGGACTGCCATTTTTCAGAAATGGTGTAGGGTCTCCTGCTTGGATGAGGGGTTGGGCTAGATGACCTACAAGGTCCCTTACAACTCTGTTAATCTGTATCTCTATTCTGTTTCCTGACAAGTTTATCTGTGGTCTTTTTTTTTGAGCAGAATACAGGTAGTCCTCAACATATGAGCCCAAAATTTATGTTGCTTAAGTGAGAAATTTGTTAAGTGAGTTTTGCCCACACATTACCATTTTTCTTGCTGCGTCTGTTGAGTGAATCCCTGCAATGGATTAATTGTAGTCCCACGGTTGTTAAGTGAATCTGGCTTCCCTACTGACTTTGCTTGTTAGAAGATTGCAAAAGGGGACGCCGTGACTCTGGGACACTGCAACCGTCATAAATGTGAGTCAGTTGTCAGGCATCTGAATGCATATCACATAGGGATGCTGCAACGATCATAAAGTGTGAAAAATGGTCAGAAGTCACTTTGTTCCAATGCTTTTGTAACTTTGAACGGCCACTAAACAAACTGTCGTAAGTCGAGGACTACCCTGTAACAGAGTTGGAAGGGACCTCAGAGGCCTTCTAGTCCAACCCCTTGATCAAGCAGGAAACCCTATGCAATTTCAGACAAATGATTGTCCAATCTCTTCTTAGAGGCAAGTTGTTCCACTGATTAATTGTTCTGACTGTCAGGAAATTTCTCCTTAGTTCTAAGTTGCGTCTCTCCTTGATTAGTTTCCATCCGTTGCTTCTGGTCCTGCCCTCAGGCGCTTTGGAGCATAGGTCAACTCGCACTTCCTGGATTCCTGGACTGGCCAGTTCTTTCCCAAATCTCCCAACTATGATCAATTTAGCCGTTTTAAAAACCTCTTCAGTCTTAGATTAAAGGTAAAGGTTCCCCTCGCACATATGTGCTAGTCATTCCCGACTCTAGGGGGCGGTGCTCGTCTCCATTTCAAAGCCTAAGAGCTGTCCGAAGACGTCTCTGTGGTCATGTGGCTGGCATGACTAAATGCTAGATGGGAACGCTGTTCCCTTCCTATCAAAGGTGGTCCCTATTTTTCTACTTGCATTTTTTACGTGCTTTCGAACTGCTAGGTTGGCAGAAGCTGGGACAAGTAACGGGAGCTCACCCCGTTACACGGCACTAGGGATTTGAACCGCTGAACTGCTGACCTTTCGATTGACAAGCTCAGCGTCTTAGCCACTGAGCCATCATGTCCCTAACTCAGTCTTAGATAGGTCGAGTCAAAGTGCTGTCAGGATCTCAGTCACTGAGATTCCAGTTTATTCTGGTTACTGGTCTAATCTATCTTTTGGGATTGCACTGTACATAAAGCGATAAACTAACCAAATTGATTAAGTTGGTACATTTGAAGTCCTTTGAACATTTGAACAAGGTTGGCATTCACCACGCCAAGCCCGTTTTACAGTTGTAACTGCTGAAGTTTTTATTTATTTATTTTATTTATATTATTAGTCATATTTCTATGCCGCCCACTCTCCGAGGACTCTGGGCGGCTTACACCAAAGACAGTATACTAAATAGCATATTGCCCCCAACAATCTGGGTTCTCATTTTACCCACTTCGGAAGGATGGAAGGCTGAGTCAACCTTGAGCCGGTGAGATTTGATCCGCTGATCTGCTGAACTAGCAGTCAGCTGAACTAGCTGCAGTACTGCACTCTAACCACTGCGCCACCTCGGCTCTGTAAGTGACGTGGGATGCAAGCACAATTGTTGGGTACAGCTGTAGCCATAAAGATGATTTTCTTCCTGGCTTAAGGGAAATTATTGAATTTTCCCCTCTTTTTTTCCCCTTTCTCCCCCTTCCCTTTTTTCCCCAGGTGCCCACGGTTTAAGAGAGGAACCCGAGTTTGTGACAGCTCGTGCTCATGAAAGCGTCATCCTCGGATGTGATGTAATCCACCCACTGACGGGCCAACCCCCTCCTTATGTGGTTGAGTGGTTCAAATTTGGGGTGCCCATTCCCATCTTCATCAAGTTTGGGTTCTACCCTCCTCATGTGGATCCAGAATATGCTGGTAAGTTTTTTTTTAAAAAAATACAGAGTCCAAACTTTTTTTAACTTTAACTTTTTTATTAGATTTATATACCGCCCTTCTCCCCGAGGGGACTCAGGGCGGTGAACAGGCAAAGATAAAAGACATAGATACAAAATTTAAAAAACCAATTAAAACCGAATTAAATAATTGCCCCAACAATTCAAAACCCGTGTTAAAATATATAAATCCCGAATCTAAAAATTTGGATTATGAAATTAAAATTTAAAATTTTCTTACAAAAAGGGGAGAGATTATGCCAGGCCCGCCTGATGGAACAAGAAAGTTTTTAACTCACGGCGGAAAGCACGAAGATCTGGGATCCGCCGAATCTCTGGGGGGAGCTCGTTCCAGATAGTGGGTGCCCCCACAGAAAAGGCTCTCCCCCTGGGGGCCACCAGTCGACATTGTTTGGCCGATGGCACCCAGAGGAGCCCCTCTCTATGGAAGCGTACCGGTCGGTGGGAGGCTATTAGAGGTAGTAGGCAGTCCCGTAAGTACCCGGGTCCTAAGCCATGGAGCGCTTTAAAGGTGGTAACCAATACCTTGAAGACCACCGGGAGCCAGTGCAGCTCGCGCAAGAGCGGTGTCACATGAGAGCGCCACGTCGCTCCCATCACCACCCGCGCGGCCGCACTCTGCGCCAGTTGGAGCCTCCGGGTGCTCCTCAAGGGGAGCCCCATGTAGAGAGCATTACAGTAGCATTACAATTTTGGAATCAATGTATATGTCACCCATCTTGGTTACTTTAGGCGACTTACAATCACTCTTTTAAAAAAAAACACACCCATATAAAACATCAAAACTTTAAAACAATACAGACATTATCCTCCCTTGTACCTTTTATTGTACAAATATTGTACCTTTACAGGGAGGATACATGAGATGAGGGTGTGGCTAACTGATGAAGCCTCATAAGGCAGAAATAGATCTATCTTAGTCTCCCAATGGGCAGCAAAGAGTGCTAGCTGCTAGAAGGGAAAAAAGCCCAGAAACTTGTGAATGAGATTTCACAGAACTAGGGCTGCATAAAATCTTGGCTTACGTAGGTAGAACCTGGCTAATGAGAAATACACATAAAACCTACGAAAAAGAAAGAAAAACATATATAAACACCAAATTTATATTTCGCTGATAAAGAAATAAAGGGAGACTAGTATAGATCTGTTTCAAGCTATTTAGCTCTCATCAGCTAACCATACCTTTATTCTCCCCACCCCTCCCCTCCCTTCCCCTCCCCTAGGTAAGGGTATGTAGGGTAGTAAGGGTATGACTAGCTGATGAGAGCTTAAAACCAGGAAGTAACGACAACTGGATGGGTGGGCGGAGCCTTGCGTCACCACTGTTACCAGTTCTCTGAACCACCGGCCACCATTGCTACCGGTTTGGCCAAACTGGTCTGAACCGGGAGCATTTCACCCCTGCTCTGAATCGTCTTCTGTCTTTCTCATTTGGAGACTGGATCTATATTGAACTCTGCCTTTCAACAAGTCCTCCTGGCAAAAGGTGATTATAAGCACCGTCTTGCCTGCTGCTATCTCTGGAGCTGGAGGCTGTTCTCTAACCACCTTCTGGCTTTGCATCTGCTCGGACCATGTGCTTGATTGTCTGTCTGCTAAGGCCCCAAGCTGTCAACAGCATCCCTGACTCCAATCCAGGAATACTAATTAGCTGATTAGATCAGATTGTGGAGGAAAAAAAACCCCCCAAAAACCTGCAGCTCCTTCCATCCCTCAGATGCTCGAACGGTGGGACAACAAGCAGATGATTTTTCAAGACTACCTCAATCTAGCAGATTTTAGCGATGGAGGGTGGCTGGATATTTTTCTTCTTCTCCTGGATCTCAGAAGTGACTTGCTCCTTGATAAAGTATGAGCAACGGGAGGCTCTTTGTATATCTGGGATTTCCCCAGAATTCCTTGCCACTGGCCATCATGGCAAAGACTGCTGGGGAACTGAATTCTAAAACTTTCGGAACTAACATCTTTGACTCTTCCAGCTCTCTCCCAATAGGACTTGACTTTGCTGCTTTTCTTCCTTACTTGAGGAAACATGGGATAACTGAAAGAAAAGACCATAATAACATGTAGGCTTGTTGTTCTTAGTTGCGAAGTCATGTCCGACCCATCGCAACCCCATGGACAATGTTCCTCCAGGCCTTCCTGTCCTCTACCATCCTCTGGAGACCATTTAAGCTCACAACAACTGCTTCAGTGACTCCATCCAGCCACCTCATTTTCTGCCGCCCCCTTCTTCTTTTGCCCTCAATCTTTCCCAGCATTAGGCTCTTCTCCAGTGAGTCCTTCCTTCTCATTAGGTGGCCAAAGTATTTGAGTTTCATCTTTAGGATCTGGCCTTCTAAAGAGCAGTCAGAGTTGATCTCCTCTAGGACTGACTGGTTTGATCTCCTTGAAGTCCAAGGGATTTGCAGAAGTCTTCTCCAGCACCTGAGTTCAAAGGCCTCCATTCTTTGGTGCTCAGCCTTCCTTATGGTATATTTATGTAGGCTATGGAGCACATAAGGAGTTTAATCTTCTCCTGTTTTCAGAGAAAGCTTAGAGGAGACTGCTTGAGTTCCAGGCATCATTTTGTCCTCAAAAATCCCACAAGTTCTCACCTCTGACAAACTCTGGGATAAGGTTTACTCCAGTGATGAAATCTGAACCAGATTGCTACAGGTTTTCTGGCTGCGCATGCATGCTTTGTGCCAAATGTGCGCTATGCATGCGCATGAACACTACAGGCCAAAAGGAGGCTTGGGAAAGTAAGTAGAACAGCGAGGAGGGATCAGCTGTGCTGCGCGATTTAGCTTTGCTAGAAAATAGGATTTCCTGCTTTCTAGCAAAGCTAAGCCGCGCGGCACAGCTGATCGTCGGAAATACCGGTTCGACTGAACTGGTAGCTTTTTTAAAATCACTATCGGTTCTCCTGAACCATAGCGAACCGGTAGCATTTCACCCCTGGTTTACTCTGAATGTCTCGTGCAGAATCTGTGCTCTTAATAATATTATCTCTGCAGAATAACAGACATTTTCTTTCTATCTCCACTGACTTCTCTTTTTGACGGCTGTCTTCCAGGCCGTGCTAGCCTACATGACAAGGCCTCTCTACGCATCGAACAAGTTCGCTCTGAAGACCAAGGCTGGTATGAATGCAAAGTACTCATGTTGGATCAGCAGTATGATACTTTCCATAATGGCAGCTGGGTGCATCTCACCGTCAACGGTGAGTAAGGGATCTTCCTTGTTCCTAGAATTTTCTTTCCTGGACTTTGGTTGCCTGCAAAATGTTTAGTGTGAACTTGGCAAATGTCTATGGAGATTCTCAGTCATTCAGGTCATGATTGTCCTAAAGGTGTTTTTCCACGAGGCAAGTGGACTTTCTGGTTTTCCTTTGAAGATGTTTCGCTTCTCATCCGAGAAGCTTCTTCAGTTCTGACTGGATGGTGGGGAATGGAAGGATTTATACTCCTTGCAGACAGCTGGTCATTTGCATTCTTTTAGCGAGATAGGTAAACGTCCAGGTGGCCTCAATGACCCTCTAAAACAGTGGATCTCAACCTTCCTAATGCCATGACCCTTTAATACAGTTCCTCATGTTGTGGTGACCCCCAACTATAAAATTATTCCTAAGACCTTTGAAAATATGTGTTTTCCGATGGTCTTAGGTGACCCCTGTGAAAGGGTCGCGACCCACAGGCTGAGAACCACTGCTCTAAAAGGATGCAAAGGACCAACTGTCTGCAAGGAGTATAAATCCTTCCATTCTCCACCATCCAGTCAGAGCCAAAGAAGCTTCTTGGATAAGAAGCGAAACATCTTCAAAGAAATACCAGAAAGTCCAGTTCCTCGTGAAAAAGCATCTTTGGATGATCTTGGCACCATAGGATTTTTTCCTGTTCTTCCAAACACCTCACCATTGTTGGCTTCCTAAAAACAAGCCCACCTAACCATGAGTTTGGATTAATCATTGTTGTCCCTCTTCTTAATGCTGGTTTCTTATGAGATTGCCTTTAGAATCAGCTTGAAGCTCCTGGGTGCAGGAGAGAAAGCAGGAAAGGAAGAGAGAGAGAGAGAGAGAGAGAGAGAGAGAGAGAGAGAGAGGGAAAGAGGAAGGGAGAGAGAGAAAAAAGAAAGAATGAAAGAAAAAGAGACAAAAAAGAGAAAGAGAGAGAGGAAGGGAGAGAAAGGGAGGGTCAAGAAAGAGAGAAAAACAAAGAAAGTGGGGAGAAAGCAGGAAAGGAAGGGAGAGAGAGAGAGAAAAAGAGGGAAAGAGGAAGGGAGAGAGAGAAAAAAGAAAGAATGAAAGAAAAAGAGACAAAAAAGAGAAAGAGAGAGAGGAAGGGAGAGAAAGTCCTTGATTTATGACCAGAATTGAGCCCAAAATTTTGGTTGCTAAGCAAGAGCATTGTTAAGTGAGTTTCACATTGTACTCAATCCATGATCTCTCCTGGTTCTAACAGTCATATGCAAGTTAGGGAAGAACTATACCATGTATCATCTTTTGCATTATTAAACCTATTATTAAATATTATTTTCATTAGAAGTTAAAACTGGATTCATATTGTTTTTGTGATTAATCACAATGCTTTAATTATGTTCAATTTGCAACAATAAAAATACATCCTGCATATCAGATATTTACATTACGATTCATAACAGTAGCAAAATTACAGTTATGAAGTAGCAACAAAAAATTTTTTACGGTTGGGGGTCACCACAACATGAGGAACTGTATTAAAGGGTCGCGGCATTAGGAAGGTTGGGAACCACTGCTTTAGATAAAAAGATGGCACCAACACACTGGCTTCCTATTTTACACTCTCTCCATGGCGTACGGCTGTTAACATAGGCATTTGAAGCTTCTAGATGTTGCTGAGATAGCTTTCCAAGATTCATCTGTTGACTGGGATGCTAGAAGTGCTAGCACAGCAAATATGTGGAAGATGACACCTTCCCAACTTTCTAGTATCTCATATGTTTTTTTTCCCCCTTCCCCAGGCATTAACAATGCGCAATCTGCAAAGGACAGTTCTAATCTGCTTAGAACTGTCCTAGCTCAAAAGGATGTGACAATATTCTACACGATCATTAAAATCCCTCTGTTTTTGTACCCAGATTAGCAAGCAAGACAAGTAAGATTCTACATTTAGGCAAGAAAAACAAAAGGCACAGGTACAGTATATGTGGTACCCTGCTCAATAGTAGTAACTGTGAGAGGGATCTTGGAGTTCTAGTGGACAAGCATTGAAATAGGAGCCAGCCATGTGCAGCAACTGCCAAAAAAGCCAACACAGTTCTAGGCTGCATAAACAGTGGGATAGAATCAAGAACACGTGAAGTGTTAACACTACTTTATAATGCTTTGGTAAGGCCACACTTGGAAGATTGCATCCAGTTTTGGTCACTATGATGTAAACAAGATGTTGAGACTTTAGAGAGTGTAGAGAAGAGCAACAAAGATGATTAGGGGACTGGTGGCTAAAACATACGATGAACGGTTGCAGGAACTGGGTATGACTAGTTTAATGAAAAGAAGGACTAGGGGAGACATGATAGCAGTCTTCCAGTATCTTAGGGGCTGCCACAAAGAAGAGGCAGTCAAGCTATTCTCCAAAGCACCTGAGGGCAGGACAAGAAGCGATGGGTGGAAACTAATCAAGGGGAGAAGCAACTTAGAACTAAGGAGAAATTTCCTGACCGTTAGAACAATTAATCAGTGGAACAACTTGCCTCCAGAAGTTGTGAATGCTACAACACTGGAAGTTTTTAAGAAGATGTTGGATAACCATTTGTCTGGAGTGGTGTAGGGTTTCCTGCCTAAGCAGGGGGTTGGACTAGAAGACCTCCAAAGTCCCTTCCAACTCTTCTCTTCTCTTCTCTTCTCTTCTCTTCTCTTCTCTTCTCTTCTCTTCTCTTCTCTTCTCTTCTCTTCTCTTCTCTTCTCTTC
>WNWU01000047.1:8686559-8711796 GCA_012654045.1 Ptyas mucosa | reverse complement strand
AGATCAGTGCCTGCAAAAAATAAATGGGTAGACCAATGCCTGCAAAAATACATGAGTAGATCAGTGCTTGCAAAAATACATGAGTAGATCAGTGCCTGCAAAAAAATAAATGGGTAGATCGGTACAGCTCTGCAAGCAGTTAAAAGCCTGGTAGACCAGTACCTCTGCTAAATCCTAAAGAATTGTCACATGACCATCAAGACATGCCCACAAAATAAGCCACGCCCACACAACCGGTAGTAAAAAAATTTAGAACTCACCCCTACCCTCCTCCTCTTCCTATCAATAAACCCCACTCCCTTCTATAGCACTGATGATGTTACCTAGTTTGGGTAATGAAACGTCTGCCAGAAAACAAGCGAAGCTCAGAATATGAGCCCGTTTTCACCTCTTTAATAGCTCTAATCAAAGCTTGGGGAGAGCAGGGGCTCTGAAATGGGGAGGAAAGAATGGGGATGGGGATACTCCGTGCCTAACTTAAACCCTTCTCTGGGAACAGGAAAAGAAACAACAACAGAGCTTCCATAACAGCAAAGAACGATCAACCTGGGCTTGTTAACTTTTAATAGGGGCCTCGCACGCCACCAAGCAGCCCTTAATATGTATTTTTTGAAGTATTGGCATGCTCACTGGAGCAGAGCCTTGTTCTTCGTTGCAGTTTTAACCTTTCCGCAGTGGCAAAGCCCTGGAGTGCTCTCTAGATGATGCCGAGGCCAGGGGTTTGCTTTAAAGACTCCCTCCCGCAGGGACACGTAAGGCTTGGTTTTTATTTTTGATCTAACGCAGGCGTCTGGAATCTTAAACACTCAAAAGCCATTTGGATCCATTCCCCATAGAAAAGAAAACACAGGGAGCCACAAAATCTGGGTCGGTGTGGCCAACTCGACATCACTCACTCCTGTTCTGTTCTGTTCTGTTCTGTTCTGTTCTGTTCTGTTCTGTTCTGTTCTGTTCTGTTCTACTCTACTCTACTCTACTCTACTCTACTCTACTCTACTCTACTCTACTCTAGTCTATTCAAGTCTAGTCTAGTCTAGTCTAGTTTAGTCTAGTCTAGTCATTCATCTTCATCATCTTTCAGCTGGTCCAAGCTCAGTACCCCTGCTTCCATTCAATATCACAATTTTTCTCCCAATTTTAATGTTGAATTTCCCCATAACAACAATTTGGCATTAGAAAACACTTCAAATATTCTCCTCCTCCTCCTCCTCTTCTTCTTCTCCTCCTCCTCCTCCTCCTCCTCTTCCTCTTCCTCCTCCTCCTCCTCCTCCTCCTCCTCCTCCTCCTCCTCCTCCTCCCTATAACTTTCTTATTGATATAACACGAGTCCCAATATGTTCAGAGGGACGTACAGCCAGGGAAATGGGTGTTGCCAACACAACACAAGTCACTCACAGCTTTCCAGAAGTTGCTGATGGGGCATTCGTAGCCACGTTGGCTGTGGTTACGGGAAGCGGTGGATGGACAATCTCTGGAGTGCAATTCTCGACATGTAGACCAGCCCTTGGTTCCTTCTGTGTGCATCCGTTTTGATGCCGTTACGCATCCCATGTTAAGTAGGTCAGTGCTTACCATCGGGATGAGGACTTGATTGTAGATTCAGGATCAGAGGGCTGTTTCGTATGAGGGAAGTGATTAGGTATGCAAATCTGCGTGTAAGTGCAGAAAACCTTCAAGTAGCAAACGAAATGAAACCCCGTCCAGCTTCTCGGAAACAAATCCTGTACATAGATGTACAAATTGTTCCGAGTAGAGACTCCGAAATGCTCAAATCACATTCAGCGCAACTGGAAATACATTTTGTTTAACGTTTTCCTGGCTAGGTAGCTGTTAGCAAAGAGTGTGCCACGCTGTGGATTTGAGATGGAAGTGAAATGCACGAGTCTGGTGGCATTGTGCAAATATAATAAATCGCAAGGAATGAAAACAGTCCTCTGAATTTCCCCGCAAGGGGTAGGATGCTAGAGAGACCGAAATTCTGTAATTTTATACCATAATTAAAATCCAGAAAAGTTTCTAAGTGTTGCCAGTGATTGAAATGGAAGACTTTCCCTCCTTCTCTTTTGATTAATGTAGGAAGTCCCTCCATTCGTTTAGAGACTGTTCAAAGTTACACCAATACAGAAAAAAGTAAGCTACCGGCAATCCTCACACTTATGACTATGGCAGCATCCCGCCATCCCGTGATCAAAATGCGGGAGCTTGGCAGTGTTTACAACAGTTGCAGGTCATATGATTGTCATTTGCAACCTTCCCAGCCGGTGTTGTGTGACCCCGGCCCCGGAGGCTGATTTATCTCCGCATGCTGATTCGGAGGATGATATGGAGGAGGAGGAAGCTGTCACGAGCTATGTGCCGGAGGGGCCGACTTCACTGGTGAGTCAGCAAGAACTGACCATTGCTGACGTGCCTATGGATCCCAGCCAAATTGAGGAGGAAACAGAGGCCGGTAACGATGAGGGGGAGCCTCTATTGGATGCAAGAGAGAGATGTAGGAGACGTTGTAGAGAACAGTTATTGCCACGTCCTAAGAGGTGTGGTCAGGAGAGGTAGGGCCACACCCTACAAAGTATAAAAGGGGTGTGACTGGGCTGAAAAGGTGAACAATTTGTTGGCGTTTGGGATGCACTGGAGTTACAAATGTTGGTTTGGAGTTTTTGACAAGAGTCTGCATTCCTGCATTAGCCTGCTGGCCGTCTGCCAAGACCTTTGGAACATTGCCCGGTAACTATTGGACTGATATACGCTTTGGAAGAGAACTATTTATTAAAGGGCCAGCTTCAGTCTCTCTAGCCTGCGTTTGTTACTGCCGAGCTATTTGAGCCTCTGCAAGGCCACTCGTGGGAGGGGACAGAGCAGCCAGTTTCTGACAAGCAGAGTCAATTGGGGAAGTTGGATTCACTTATCAATTGTGTGATTTGCTTAACCGTGGCGTAAAAGTCACAAAAATCAGCCGCAGCTCATTTAAACAATTGCCTTACTTAGCAATGGAAAATTCCGGTTCCAACTGTGGTCCCAAGTCTCCCTGTACAAATTGGCCTGCTGGCTGGGAATTCTGGGAGTTGAAGTCCACATTTCTTGAAGTCGCCAAAGGTTGAGAAAGGCTCTTTGTAGGTGCCAGGGGTACAATATGAATGCAGATATTCCTAAATTATTTCCCCATAAGCAACGCAAGCTTTTTTTCCTCACTTCCTGGAACGAATTACGCTGACTTTAAGAAAACGGAACGGTTTTGCTACCAGGAATCTGTCCTTTTATTTATTTTTTTTTTCAGCTGATATTGCAGAAATGCCTTCCTCGAAAATTGGATTTAACAGCTATTTACAATTAGGCTGGTATCATAATTGGGAAGAGCTCGTTTCATCAAAGGGCAGAGTAGTATCTGCATGGGTGTGCCTCTGCGGATTTTGACAGTCTACCTCAGTGGTGAAATCCAAATTTTTTTACTACCGGTTCTGTGGGCATGGCTTGGTGGGCGTGGCAGGGGAAGGATATTGCAAAATCTCCATTCCCACCCCACTCCAAGGGAAGGATATTGCAAAATCTCCATTCCCACCCCATTCCAAGGGAAGGATACTGCAAAATCTCCATTCCCACCCCACTCTGGAGCCAGCCAGAGATGGTATTTGCTGGTTCTCCGAACTACTCAAAATGTCCTCTACCCGTTCTCTGAACTGCTCAAATTTTCCGCTACCAGTTCTCTGAGCTGTTCAAAATTTCCACTACCGGTTTTCCAGAACCTGCTGGATTTCACCCCTGGTCTACCTCTAAGAGTAAGGTTGAGTGGCTAGTGTGGGTAGAGCCTCAAATCCTCCATCTTCTTATATTAACAAAGTCCCGTTGACTCGGTAGTCAAATTGTCCATAATCAGGGTGGAGAAAGGCAACATTGAGTGAGATTTTGTATCCAAAGGTCTCACCAACAGCAACAATGTCATTTGTCCAGCTCACTCATGGAATCGCTGAACCATAATTTAATTATTGGATGTTTTGCAGGGGGTGGAGGTGGTTGGGTTTCCAACCTAGATTAAGGTCCTTCTTTTTATTCCAGTTGTTTGGGTTTTAGATCTGGGGGAATTTGGCTTATTTTAGGGCACACCAGTGGTAAGTTGCTACCAGTTTGCCCCGGATTGGGTGAACTGGTAGCGGCAGCGGCGGGAGACTCCGCCTACCTGCCCGGATGTCTCTGCGCATGTGCTAAATTCTTGCTTAGCCAGTTTGTTGTAGTGTTTTACCAACAGGGAGACTGTGAATTCTAGTTTAGCCGGTTTGGTGTAGTGATTTACCAACAGGGAGACTGTGAGTTCTAGTTTAGCTGGTTTGGTGTAGTGATTTACCAACAGGGAGACTGTGAGTTCTAGCGCAAAGTCAGCTGGGGGACGTAGGTCTAGTCCCTCTTTATTTATTTATTTATTTTATTTTATTTTATTAAATTTATATACCGCCCTTCTCCCCGAGGGGACTCAGGGCGGTGAACAGCCATAAATAAAAAACATATATACAAAATTTAAAAGCCAAATAAAACCGAATTAAACATTGGCCCCAATATTTAAAATGTTTCTCAGCCCTAGGGGGAGAAAAAAGGCAAAATTAAGCCAGTTTTGAAAATCTTATTTAAAAAAACAACAAAAAACTAGAACAGGCAATCACCAGGAATCAACACCTACAAAATGGTGCAAGGCCTTAGGTTGCCTGCACCTGTTCCAGGAAGTAGTTCAAAACAGCTAAATAACAAGCAAGCTACCGGTTGCAGAAACCTCTCATACAGGTAGCTACAACAATTCCACTTGACCTGTTTCCCCTACAGGTAGTCCTCGATTTACGACCACAATTGAGCCCAACATTTATGTTGCTAAGTGAGACATTTCCCAAGCAAATTCTGCCCTGTTTTATGACCTTCCTTGCCACAGTTGTTAAGTGATATCACTGCAGTTGTTAAGTTAGTGACACGGCTGTTCAGTGAATTTGGCTTCCCCGTTGATTTTGCTCGTCAGAAGCTCCCAAAAGGGGATCGCGTGACTCCTGGACATTGCAACCATCATAAATATGAGTCAGTTGTCAAGCACCCAAATTTTAATCACATGACCATAAGGATGCTGCAACAGTCATGGATTATAGGTCACTTTTTTCAGTGCCGTGGTAACTGAGGACCCAGTTTGTGGGGGCAATAAGCTGACTTTGTATAAATATACAAAAGTATGAAGGCTATTGCTTAGCGCATTGTAAGCTGCCCTGAGTCTCCAGAGAAGGGTGGCATATAAATCAAATTTAAAAAAAAAACAACTTTGGACTGCCACTAAATGAACTGTTTCAAGTCAAGAACTGCCTGTATTTCCTCCCTTATATATTTCAAAAATTACATATGTGATTATACATATAATAACAGCGGCTAGAACAGTATTTGCACAAACCTGGAAAGCAGAAAAAAAATCCCGTTAGAAGGAGAGATAATAAAGAAAATTTTAGAATGTGCAGAAATGAACAGACTAACATTAAGAATAAAAGATAAAGAGGAATCGGTGTATTTCAGGACACGGGGACGTTTTTATGATTGGCTAGAAAAGGAATGTGAATAAAAATAAATAAGAGAACAGACAAAAAAAAAAATAGAAACCCAGATGACACCTGAGTAAATGAAAAAGGGGAAAGGAGGGGGAAAATGAAAAAAGAGGTACTATATAAATGTATGTTAAGGATGACTATGTCTAACCACCAAAATAGAAAAGAAATTGAAAGGAAAATGTGGGTAAATATAAGACTGGGGCCTCCGGAGCCTGGGGGAGAAAATTTTCGCCCTCCTGGAGGCTCAAGGAAGGCCTCTGGAACCTGGGGAGGGCGAAAACACCCCCCCCGCCACTGCAGGAAGCCAACTAGGACACGCCCTCATGGCTACGCCCACCCAACAACTGGGCAGAGAACCGATTGCTAATATTTTTCAATCCCACCCCTGGATATGTTTGCCACTTTAAGTAATTTGTTAAACATATTAAAGGCAGGATACGGGTGAGTAAAAAAAAAGAAAAAAAATCAGAATGGCCCTCTTGGATGTGTTCAGAGTACAAAGAGCATTTATCCCAGTTTTTTTCCGTGCCGGAGTAGCAGATCCAAAGTGAATTTGCGTTTTTTGTCCTCGAACCGTGCAGCCTAGGAACAAGTGGTGTCACCTCTGTCTCTTTTCCTTCCTCCTCCATCGTCTTGGCAGCTCCTCCCACCTTCACAGAGACTCCCCCCCAATACGTAGAGGCAAAGGAAGGGGGCAGCATTACTCTAACTTGCATGGCTTTCGGAAACCCTAAGCCGACCGTCACCTGGCTGAGAGAAGGAGAACTTTTGAGTGACAGCAACAAATACCGGGTAAGTTCGTGTCTTGGGAAGACGATTGACAGTCTTTGCATACACCGTGGCACTGTGGTGGAATGTACTCTGGAGGGATAGGTCGAATAGGTTGTAAAGAAAATGCTTTTAAAAGGTTAAAAAAAAGGCTCTGAGGATCGCGAGGCACAGCTGTGATCGTCAGAGCCTCTTTTTTTTTTTTTACTTTTAAAAGCAAAAAAGCAAAACCTTCTGTGCATGCGCAGAGGGTACAAAACACATTACTTTCTGGTTAAAATCAGGAAATAACGACAACCGGGTGGGTGGGCGGAGCCTCACGCCATGATCGCTACCGGTTGTATAGGCTTTGTGTGTGCTGTGTTCTTTGGGGTCTGTAGCTGGGGAAGAACAGATCCTCATTTAACCCACCTCGGAAGGATGGAAGGCTGAGTCAACCTTGAGCCGGTCAGGATCGAACTCCAAACTATGGGCAGAGTTAGCCTTCCATACTGCATTCTAACCACTGCACCCCCAGGGCTCCAAGCAGAGAGACAGACCCAATGGCTCTATTAATACGGTGCCTTGCGTAGTTTTGGGTTCTGTAGTCCAACGGTTTTGTGCATTGAACTTGCGTTGAAGTGACCTTTGGCTTTTTCAGGTTGCTGATGGGAGCCTGACAGTGACGTCCATCAGTCGCGATGACAGGGGTGCTTACACCTGCCGGGCCTATAGCATCCAGGGAGAGGCTGTGCACACGACCCGCTTGCTTGTCCAAGGTAATTGTGGGGTGGAGAAATCGGTGAGTGTGTGTGTGTGTGTGGACATTCTGTGTACGTGGATCAGAGACTAAGGAACTAGGCAGAGAGTACGGTAACTCTCCATGCTTTTTCAGGCTTAAATATTAAGGTCCAGAGGGGTGACAGAACAACTTCCTAACATTTGTTGGGAGTTAATGCTCAGATGTAAAAGGAAGTGGAGGTGAAAACAAACTCGCTGGGCGGTGACCACGGCAAACCAGATTGCTACCAAATGACCTACGTATCTGTGAGGCCACCAGGATACCATATTTTAGTTCCATCAAGACCTTTTCTGTCTGTCTCTCTGTGTGTCTGTCTGCCTGCCTGCCTATCTATCTATCTGTCTATTGATCTGTCTGTTTATCTATCTATCTATCTATCTATCTATCTATCTATCTATCTATCTATCTATCTATCTCTATCTATCTATCTCTATCTATCTATCTATCTATCTATCTATCTATCTATCTATCTATCTATCTATCTATCTATCTCTATCTCTATCTCTATCTATCTATCTATCTATCTATCTATCTATCTATCTATCTATCATATATCCAGTTATCATTTATCTATCTATCATAGTCTGTCTGTTGGTCTGTCAGTCTGTCTGTCTGTCTGTCTGTCTGTCTGTCTATCTATCTATCTATCTATCTATCTATCTATCTATCTATCTATCTAATCATCCATCTATCATCCATCCATCTATCATCCATCCATCCATCCATATCCATCCATCCATCCATCTAATCATCCATCTATCATCTATCTATCATCCATCCATCCATCCATCTATCATCCATCCATCCATTCATCCATCCATCCATATCTATCTATCATCTATCTATCTATCTATCTATCTATCTATCTATCTATCTATCCATCTATCATCATCTGTCTGTCTATCTGTCGGTCTGTCGGTCTGTCTATCATCCATCCGTCCGTCCGTCCATATCTATCTATCTATCTATCTATCTATCTATCTATCTATCTATCTAGTATCTATCTATCTATCTATCTATCTATCTATCTATCTATCTATCGTTTATTTATCTATCATTTAAAGTAGCTCAACTCTTATTGGTGATCCATATTTTTGCAGCCTAAGCAAAACTGGGTGCCACCCTTGAGTGATTAATTGGGAATGATGACACCATCTATTCCATCATGTCCGACTTTTGGCAATTTTATTTTCTCCACATTTTCCGATCTTGCATTACTTCTTCAAGTTGTTCTGTCCCCTGGCAGTTGTCAGCTTTGATGGTGGAGTGATTAATTAACTCAGCCACATTCTGCCCCTTACCTCCTTCTTCAACTGATACCCCCCAGAGGTGTTAAGGCTACAGCCACTGGTATTGCTAGTAGTTTAGCTGATGAGCTGATTGCATAGGGACCTGATGGGTGCCTAGATCCCCACAGTGCTGGGACTGATCTTTGCATGAACTCTGCAGCTCCTGCTTATGAACTCATCTTCCCTTTTCATCTGCTGAGGTAACTGTTTGTCTCTTGGTTTCCCATAGGACCCCCTTTTATCGTTTCTCCCCCGGAGAACATCACTGTTAACATCTCCCAAGATGCAATGTTCACCTGCCAGGCGGAAGCATATCCAGGCAACCTGACCTACACTTGGCACTGGGAAGAAGATAATGTGTACTTTAAGAAGTGAGTCCAGACCTGAATCTCAGAGGTTACAACTCACAGGGTACCAACCGATCTCACTTAGCGATATCCTTGAAAATTGAGGGGGGAAATGGAGATTTGAGCGATATTCTCCTTCTCTCTTTGCCCGGTCTTTAAGGAAATTAAGAGTGCATGTTTAATTTAGGAAAAAGCATTGCAGTTATTATTCCCAAGTGGTGCAGTGGCCTAGAGGTGGAGCTCTCTCCTCACAATCAGGAGGCTGCGAGTTCAATCCTAGGTGAAGGCAGATATTTCTCTCTCTGGGCACGATGAGAATATATGTGCTGAATATAACTCCGCATTGGTGACAGGCAGGGCATCTGGCCAGTAACACTCTCCTAGCTCAATTCAGTTGCCCAAACTCTACCCTGCGAGGGATTAGGGGCTCATTAAAAGGATATTATTTCAGTTATTATTCCCAGCCTGTTGTGATATGAGGCCCATCAGATTGGCATCGGTTGGAGTAGAGAAGGCTGAAGACATCTCCATGTCTTCATGGAAAGTGACTTCATCCAGAAGAAACTGAATATGAAACAATGTCTAGTTTGATACTGTGTGCCCACTTCTCTCCTTGTTCTCATTTCACTTACAGTGATCTAAAACTAAGAGTACGGATTCTGATTGATGGGACACTGATTATCTTTCGAGTCAAACCGGAAGACGCTGGCAAATACACATGCATTCCGAGCAACAGCCTTGGCCGATCCCCTTCGGCCTCTGCCTATCTGACTGTGCAATGTGAGTGTGTTTGCCCAAGGGGAACACATTTATGGGGTTGTGCCCTGGGGTGGGATCAGTGGTGGGATTCAGCCAGTTCGCACCACTCCGGGAGAACCGGTTGTTAACTTTCTGAGCAGTTTGGCAAACTGGTTGTTGGAAGAAATCATTAGGGCAGAGAACCGGTTCCTTGAATCCCACCGCTGGGTGCGATTCTATCAGTTCGGGTGAATCGGTAGCTCCGACGATCAGCTGGGAGCAAACCGGTTCACTCCGATGATCAGCTGGACTTGCCCATCCGCCCCTGCACTTTACTTACCTTTATCTTCGCAGCTGATTAGCACGACGGAGCGGATTGCCGTGCCTCAGCTGTTTTAATTCCCTAGCACTAACGCGGGAGGTGATTTTTTATTCAACTGTGCATGCGTGCGAAGCGTGCATCTGGTGTGGGCATGCGTCTGGTGTGAGCACGTATGCAAAGTGCGTGATCACCGAACCAGTTGTTAAACTGGAAGGATCCCACCACTGATTGTGCAGGAGAAGTGCCTAGTTGTTTTTGGCACCACGATATAAAAAAGACGTTGAGACTCTAAAAAGAGTTGCAGAGAAGATCAACAAAGAGATCCAGATAGATGCAACAGCCTCAGTAGGTTTTTCAACCAATGTTCTTGGAAACTATGACCATCTAGAGCAGTGGGTCTCAACCTTCCTAATGCCGTGACCCTTTAATACAGTTCCTCATGTTGTGGTGACCCCCAACCATAAAATTATTCCTAAAACCATTGAAAATATGTGTTTTTGGATGGTCTTAGGCGACCCCTGTGAAAGGGTCCTTCGACCCCCAAAGGGGTCCCGACCCACAGGTTGAGAACCACTGATCTAGAGGTCATGAGACCTTGATAATGCTGGGTAGACAAGCATTTCTGATTGGATGGTAGACATACCACAGAGCAAAGTGACATCTTCAGTATAATAGAATAACAGAACAACAGAGTTGGAAGGGACCTTGGAGGTCTTCTAATCCCAACCCCCTGATCAAGAAGATTAACAGATTAACAGAGTTGGAAGGGACCTTGTAGGTCATCTAGTCTTCTTGAAAGCTTCCATTGATGAAGCTCCCACAACTTCCGAAGGCAACTTCTGTTCCATGGGTTGATTGCTCTCACTGTCAGAAAGTTCCTCCTCATTTCTCAGTTGAATCTCTCCTTGATCAGTTTCCATTATTCCTTGTCTGGCCTTCAGGTGCTTTGGAAAACAGCTTGACCCCCTCCCTCCTCTCTGTGGCAGCCCCTCAAATATCGGAAGACTGCTATCCTGTCTCCCCTGGTCCTTCTCTTCACTAGACTAGCCAGGCCCAGTTCCTGCAACCATTCATCGTATGTTTTAGCCTCCAGTCCCCTCATCATCCTGGTTGCTCTTCTTGGCACTGAAGATGAAGAATGTCTATGGAGATTCTTAGCCATCCAGGTCATGGTTGTCCCAAAAGTGCTTTTACAAGAGACAACTGGACTTTCTGGTTTTTCTTTGAAGATGTTTTTCTTCTCACCCAAGAAGCTTCTTCAGCTCTGACTGGATGGTGGGGAAGGGAAGGGAAGGCTTTATAGTTCTTTATACTCCTTTATACTCAAGGAGTATAAATCCTTCCATTCCTTCCATTCCCCACCATCCAGTCAGAAGCTTCTTGGATGAGAAGGGAAACATCTTCAAAAAAAAACAAACAAACAAAGAATTTCCAGTTGCTTCTTGAAAAAGCACCTTTGGGATATGAAGAACGGTTGCAAGAAATGGGCTGTGTCTAGTTTAATGAAAAGAAGGACTAGGGTGGTAAGATAGCAGTGTTTGAACATTTAAAAGGTTGCCACAAAGAAGAGCATGGCTGGCTGAAGAATTCTGGGAGTTGAAGTCCACAAGTCTTAAAGTTGCCAATTTTGGAGATCCCTGGAGGTTGCGAGCAAAGTTACTAGCTATGTTCTCTCTCTTTGCCTTTGACCAAATGAATGGTTAAATAGCAGAAATGGTTAGCTGATGGGAGTAAGGGGTGAGCAAACCCCCGCCCCATCTATTCCAATGTAGGAACAATGATATGAATCTACCAGGAGGATGGGAATATCCTGGATTTGAATTTACAACTTCCTATGCATTTTTTCCTATGCATTTTTTGAAAGGGACGCAGTGGTTCAGTGGCTAAGACGCTGAGCTTGTTGATTGAAAGGTCGGCAGTTTAGCAGTTTGAATCCCTAGTGCCGCGTAACGGGGTGAGCTCCCGTTACTTGTCCCAGCTTCTGCCAACCTATCAGTTCGAAAGCACGTAAAAAATGCAAGTAGAAAAAATAGGGACCACCTTTGGTGGGAAGGTAACAGCATTCCGTGCGTCTTTGGCATTGAGTCATGCCGGCCACATGATCACGGAGACGTCTTCGGACAGCATTGGCTCTTCAGCTTTGAAACTGAGATGAGCACTGTCCCCTATAGTTGGGAACACCTAGCACATATGTACGAGGGGAACCTTTACCTTTACCTGATGCATTTTGAGACTCCTAGGGGGTGCCAAAGATGAAAATGGACTGACCTTTAAAGCTATCTTAGATATTTCTCCTAAGAAGGACTTGTCCAATTTCAGGTTGAATTTTCATGTTTATGGGAAACAGTTGTAGTAGCTCAAACGGATTACATCCCAAGTCACCGATTTGATTCCACTCGCTTTTTTTAAAAATACTTTTTATTTTTTAAAACAACAAGACATAACAAACACTAACATAAAACATATACTCCTTCTTTACAGCAGTTTTGTAGCGGTAATCCTCTATTATTTACATTTCCCCCCTCTACTTTTCTTTGATTATACTTCTCTTTTTGTCCCGTTATCCCTTCTTTCTATGTATATTCCATCATACCTATCATTATAATAATACATTTTCTTTCCTGCACTAATTTTTTCTGACATTTCCCCCTTTTTTCTTATTTACCATTTCTAATTTCTATCCAATTATACCATTTATAATTGGTATAATACCAATTATACCATTTATTCCATACTACCCCAAAATAGGATATTATTAACTTATTAATAAGATATTATTATTATTATTAACTTATTATTAAGTTCAATTGGACTTTGGAGCACATGACAATAAGGCCAAGCACTTATTTCAGGGTTCAAAAAAAAATATATATAAGACAGGGTCTTATTTTCAAGGAAACACGCTACAATAGTATTCTGTATCTTCCTTTTCTTTTATCTCCTTTGTTAATTTATCCATCTCAGCTTTTTCAAATCTTTCTTCGCCTTTGTAATTTTGCCAATCTTCAAGTTGTCTTTAAAAGTCACTCTAAGCCCATCCTTGAGTGACTGTGCCAAAATGGGCATCTGTTTGTCCTATACCCATCATTAATTGTAAATAGTTTTTTTTTTCTACCTCTCCAGTTTTCACAGAAGGCTTTTGCACCTGCTAAATCTGCGTAGGAAGCATTTTTGTGAAAACATTTTTAAAGCCAGGCTAAATATTTGAGTGTTGATCGTGGAGGTGAGCAAGAACATAGGCATTTCTATTTTCCAGCCCCCAAGTATATTTCTTAGAGCTAAGTGCAGATAGGGGAAATTCAGTTTCCAACCCTGAAGCTTCGTGCAGATGCTAAGTGATATGCTAATGGCTTTAGAAAAGATAATGAGTCTGAATATAATAGTCTTTGGTGGCAGTAATGAACATTGCTAAATTAGCATATGGGCTTGGGAGGCCATTAAAAAAAAATGTTACTATTGTTTTCCCGTTCCTTGTTTTAGGGGGGGCTGCAGTAGAAATACGTGCGTTTCAACCAGTTTGGAGTTGAGCAAAGAAAAGTCCAGATGTTTCATAAAGAAATGGTTACACCAGGGGTGAAATACTTCTGGTTTGGACCGCATCGCCTGATCCGGTAGCGATGGAGGCGGGTGGTTCGGAGAACCGGTAGCAAAAATCCCTGCCAGCCCCCCCCCCCCATGTCCAGCTGAGCCACACAATCATCAGAGGCTTTTTTTTTTCTTTTAAATGCCTCTGACGATCCAAGCTGAGTTGCCTGATTGGCAGAGGTTTTTTAAAAAGAAAAAAAAGCCTCTGTCGATCAGGCAACTCAGCTTGGATCGTCAGGGGCGTTTAAAAGAAAAAAAGGCCTCTGATGATCAGGCAACTCAGCTTGGATCTAAATGCATCATAAATGCCTCTGACAATCCAAGCTGAGTTGCCTGATCATCAAGCTGAGTCTGACGATCCAAGCTGATGATCCAAGCTGACGATCCAAGACGATGTCTGACGATCCCAGCTGAGTTGCCTGATCGGCAGAGGCATTTAAAAGGAAAAAAAAAGCCTGTCGATCAGGGAACTCAGCTTGGATTGTCAGGGGCATTTAAAAGAAAAAAAAGCCTCTGATGATCAGGCAACTCAGCTTGGATCTAAATGCATCATAAATGCCGCTGACGATCCAAGCTGAGTTGCCAGATCATCAAGCTGAGTTTGACGATCCAAGCTGATGATCCAAGCTGACGATCCAAGACAATGTCTTGCGGCTTTTTTTCTTTTAAATGCCTCTGCCGATCAGGCAACTCAGCTGGGATCGTCAGAGCTTTTTGAAAGCATTTTTTTTACCACCTCTTCCCCGAAGAGGTGGTAGAAAAAATGGATTTAAAAGTTTAAAAAGAAAAATTGGCCACACCCATCCAATCACATTATCTACCACCACCACCAAGCCACGCCCACAGAATCGGTAGTAACAAATTTTAGATTTCACCACTGGGTTACACACTTCTTCATAACTTCTGATTGCTTCCAATTCAGATCCTGCCAGGGTGGTGAACATGCCACCCATCATATACGTTCCAGTAGGGATTCACGGATACATCCGTTGCCCAGTTGAAGCTCAGCCACCCGTTTCCTTGGTCAAATGGAACAAAGATGGACGTCCTTTGCACATTGAAAAGGTAGGCGTGGTATACTTACTTTTTTTTTTTTAAACTTGCAAATGTCGTTTGTGTATTTCTCCCCTCCTTCCTCCAGAAAGCTCAAGGTTTCATGCAAAAGAGTCCATTCCAGGGGTGAAATCCAGCAGGTTCTGGAGAACCGGTAGCGGAAATTTTGAGTAGTTCGGAGAACCAGCAAATACCCCCTCTGGCTGACCCCAGAGTGGGGTGGGAATGGGGATTTTGCAGTATCCTTCCCCTGGAGTGAGGAGGGAATGGGGATTTTGCAGTATCCTTCCCCTGGAGTGGGGAGGGAATGGAGATTTTGCAGTATCCTTCCCCTGGAGTGGGGAGGGAATGGGGATTTTGCAGTATCCTTCCCCTGGAGTGAGGTGGAAATGGAAATTTTGCAGTATCTTCCCCTGCCATACCCACCAAGCCACGCCCACCAAGCCACACCCACAGAACCGGTAGTAAAAAAAATTGAATTCCACCACTGGTCCATTCCCTCTTTCGTCTACACAGCTACCTTGTGAGGTAGTTGGTATGAAAGAGAGGATGTGGGACAAGATTGCAAGAATGTGTCATGGCTATTTTAATGAAAAGGAAGACTAAGGGTGACATGATAGCCCGGTTCAAATATTGGAGGGGCTGCCACAAAGAAGACCTGGTCAACCTAATCTCCTATCCTCAATACCGCAACCAATGTTGGTCACCATACTGCTCAACAAAAAGATGTTGAGACCTTGGAAAAAGTTCAAAGAGCAACTAAGATGATCGAAGGCCTGGAGACTAAAACATATGAAGAACAGCTGCAGGATTTGGGTTTGGCTATTAGTCCAATTCATTATTTATTAGTCCAATTTATATGCCGCCCTTCTTCGTAGACTCAGGGTGGCTTACAATGCATTATAGCAGTAGCCTGCATACTTTTATGTAAATACCTGCTTATTAGGGCTTTCGCCCCTCCCATCAGTGTTTTCTTTTTTAAAAAATTTTTTTTGATTTATATGCCGCCCTTCTCCGGAGAGTCAGGGCGGCTTACAGTGTGTTAAGCAATAGCCTTCATACTTTTGTATATTTATACAAAGTCAGCTTATTGCCCCCACAATCTGGGTCCTCATTTTACCTACCTTAGAAAGGATGGAAGGCTGAGTCAACCTTGAGCCTGGTGAGATTTGAACTCGCACTAATTGCAGGCAGCTGACAGCTAAGTGCTAGCACTTAACAGCACTTTAGTCCGCTGCACCACCGAGGCTCTAGAAGAGAAGAGCTAGAAGAGCTAGTCTAAAGAAGAGAAGAATTAGTGTGGGGGGGGGACATGATAGCAGTATTCCAATATTTGAGGGGCTGCCACAAAGAAGAGGGGCGGGAGGTCAAGCTATTCTCCAAAGCACCAGAAGGCAGGACAAGAAACAATGGATGGAAACTAGTTAAGGAGAGAAGCAACCTAGAACTAAGGAGATATTTTCTGACAGTGAGAACAATCAATCAGTGGAACAACTTGTCTCCAGAAGTTGTAGGTGCTCCATCGCTGGAAGATTTAAAGAAGAGACTGGACAGCCACTTCTCTAAAATAGTATAGGGTCTTCTGCTTGAGCAGGAGGTTGGACTAGAAGACCTCCAGCTCTGTTATTCCGTTATTCTAATATTTGAGGGGCTGCCACAAGGAAGAGGGAGTCAACCTGTTCTCCAAAGCACCTGAGGGCAGGACAAGAAGCAACGGGTGGAAATTAATCAAGGAGAGAAGCAACCTAGAACTAAGAAGAAATTTCCTGACAATGAGAACAATAAACCAGTGGAACAACTTGCCTCCAGAAGTTGTGGGTGCTCCATCAATGGAGGTTTTTAAGAAGAGATTGGACAAACATTCGCCAAGTCTGCTTGAGTAGAGAGTTGGCCTAGAAGACCTCCAAGATTCCTTCCAACTTCTGCCGTTACCCTATTGTATATATCTTTCATTAGTGAATTTGATTCACGCCATCTTTAACCACAGCTGAACTGAGAATCGTGATTTCTAGAATAGAATAGAATTTTTATTGGCCAAGTGTGATTGGACACACAAGGAATTTGTCTTGGTGCATATGCATCTTTTAGTTCAGAGAGGCGAAACGTGAGCTGTAATCCAAGGTCAACTTGTTTGGAATAAACCGTTCATTGTGTTAAGGATAGTCTTGACTAATAATAACCGTTGTTGTGGGTTATTGAGCAGAGAACCCTTTGAATTTACGCACAAAAGTGACTGAGAATGATTGTGGATAATAACAGTTCACATGCAAACAAACTGGGTTTTGATAATATTTTACTTTTAGGGAAAAAGCAAAATTATAGTCCAAAAACATTCCAAGTCATACACATATAAAGTGAGATAAAGATCAGTCCAGGGATATTTTATAATATAAAGTCTTCTTACCAGTTGTAGAAAAATACAATAAAACAGATCTTCTTTAGTTTCATTCAGGAACACAGTTCAATATAAAACCAGTCAATAAATATTAGAAAAAAAAAATAAATAGCCATGATCAAGCAATGATCATGCAGAGAGATCAAATCTAGAGTTACAGTATATCAGCAGGTAAAATGGTGTAGTGTCCACACAAACCATAATTTAGCTCTCCTTAAATACATTGGCTACAGAGTTCAGCCAATCAGGATGCAGGATGATGCAACACAGTTTTTAAAGCTACATAATACTTTTAGCAAGAACACACAACGTTGGTTTATATATTTTCTGACCAACCAGTTGGGCAATAACAATTTCCAAACACATTGTTTGTTTCTTTATTTGGAAGGCAACATTGTGTGATGGGTCAGATTCATAGGTGAGCATCTTACCTGGCGTATAAAGGTGGCCCCAGTTTATGGGCCCTCAAATTACAGGTAGCCCTCGACTTACAACAACTCCTTTAGAGACTGTTCAAAGTTACGACGTCACTGAAAAAAGTGACATGACCCCTTTTCACGTAACCGTTGCAGCATCCCCGTGGCCACATGGTCACAATCCGGACATCTGGCAACCGATTCATATTTATGATGGTTGCAGTGTCCCGGGATCATGTGATTCCCCTTTGGTGATCTCCTGACAAGCACAAACCAGATTCACTTCACAACTATGGCAAGAAAGGCTGTAAAACGCTGAACAAATGTCTCGCTTAGCAACCTAAATTTAAGGGCTCAATTGCAGCCGTAAATCAAGGACTACCCTTATTTATTAGCAGTTAAAAGAACCTCTTTAATGAGACTTCACTCTGCTGTAATCTTGGTTTAAAATTCCTATTGAGGACTTCATGAAGTCTAAATATTTCAGCAGAACGCTCAATATTTAGAATTCTTTTAAAAAAAAAATAACGGCTAAAAGACGATACCTTGTTTTAAACACAGGGCCATTCATTGCTATGCCTTTCATCTTCAGCACAGCTGGTCTAGCTTAAAAGAGACAAAGTCAAAACCAAAGCTCTAAAGCTCATTAATTTCTACCCAAGAGATTTCTTCACATGCTTTATTCACCTATTGAAACCAATGATTATTTTCAAAGCCTAATATTTGATCAGATTTCATTCCCTTCTCTTCCCCTCCCCCTCCCTAAAGGGAAAGCATCCTTTTCTGCACTGATAAATCTAATTGGATTGCCGAGCTTGCTTTTCACTTTTCTGTACTATAATGTACCCTTGCACATATGTGCTAGTCGTTCCCGACTCTAGTGGGCGGTGCTCATCTCTGTTTCAAAGCCGAAGAGCCAGAGCTGTCCAAAGATGTCTCCATGTCATATGGCCGGCATAAATGCCAAAGGCGCACGGAACGCTGTTACCTTCCCACCAAAGGGGGTCCCTATTTTTCTACTTGCATTTTTAATGTGCTTTCAAACTGCTAGGTTGGCAGAAGCTGGGACAAGTAATGGGAGCTCATCCCGTTATGCAGCACTAGGGATTCGAACTGCTGAACTGCTGACATTTCGATCAACAATATGGTATCTGTCAAATTGCTTCATATGGAACTATAAGCAAAGTAGTGGAGAGTTTTCCCACAACTCTCTAACTTAAGTAACCTTGGGGTTCACCTCAACCATATCTCCAGCACTTTGCCTTCTAAGTTCTTACTGCTACAGTTCCTGACCTCTGTATGTAAAGTTTTGGGTTGAAGAGCATCAGCGCTTGGTCACCACACTATAAAAAAGACTTTGAGACTCTAGAAAGAGTTCAGAGAAGAGCAACCAAGATGATGAGGGGACTGGAGGCTAAAACATACGATGAATGGCTGCAGGAACTGGGCATGGCTAGTCTAGCGAAGAGAAGAACCAGGGGAGCCAGGATAGCAATCTTCCAATATCTGAGGGGCTGCCACAGAGAGGAGGGAGTCAGCTATTTTCCAAGGCACCTGAAGGCCAGATAAGGAACAATGGATGGAAACTGATCAAGGAGAGATTCAATCTGGAAATAAGGAGAAATTTTCTGACAGTGAGAACAATCAACCCATGGAACAGAAGTTGCCTTTGGAAGTTGTGGGAGCTTCATTACTGGAGGCTTTCAAGAAGAGACTGGACTGCCATTTATCAGAAATGGTGTAGGGTCTCCTGCTTGGGCAGGGGTTTGGAGTACTTGACCTACAAGGTCCCTTCCAACTCTGTTAATCTGTATCTGTATCAGCTGTTAGATGTCAAGGTCCTCTTTGAACACAATGGATGCACACCATCAGCTAGGCTTCAGGATTAATCCAGAAAGGTCCATCCATTGATCTTGGAAGAAACAGTTCACTTGTTCACTACTGTGTTCATGGCCCCAGCCTTGTTATGTGTCCTTCACCTGAACATTCATCCAATGAATGAATAGATACTTGCTGGACTATTCCTTGCTTTATAGAAACCAACCAATTAAAATGGATCCTAGAAAAGAGCCTTCGGGGGCATCTGAAGGCATCTCCATAACCTGGGGACATCTCTGAAAAGGCCCTAACTTTTACATCTGCCATCCAAATTAATCTTACAGGAGAGTATGTTAGCAGAATCTTTAATGTTTAAGCTTCTCTGACAAGGGAACTCTGGGAGTTGAAGTCTATGCATCTTCAAGTTGCAAGCTTGACGAACACTGCTTCAAATTATTCATCCTGTATGGTCTTCCTTCCGAAATCATAACTATTGTTACTGAATTGTGTTAAAGAAAAAACTGACAGTGGTGGTGGCAATAGGGGGAGAAGATGAAGGCTATATAAGTTGATGTTGTGTTGCAAATATTAGAGGGATGCCTATGAATAAATCAAAAGCATTGTATCAAAACCCAATTGAGTAGAATCTGCAGAGAATCTGAACTACTAACGGTCAAAGCTAATGGGCGGTAGATAAGAATTCAACAGAATTCAAAGTGGAGGGAGGGATCAAGAAAGACCTGAGTTTAGAATCATTGCACTGCAGTAAGAGGCATAGGTCGGACCTGCCCCAGAATCCTTGAAGGCTTATCTTGCCATTCCCAAGGGAAGGCAGACAATCTGGCAAGATTCTTGTAACATGGGTGACTAGTAATAAAGCTTCTGTTTGAATATTTGCAAATGGTTCCGGATGCTTTTGCCTGACGGGGAGAAGTTGAATTATTCTGGTCCAAGCAAAAGCTTTGATGAACTAAAC
This sequence comes from Ptyas mucosa, assembly GCA_012654045.1. Classification (NCBI taxonomy): domain Eukaryota; kingdom Metazoa; phylum Chordata; class Lepidosauria; order Squamata; family Colubridae; genus Ptyas; species Ptyas mucosa. Next base: position 8,691,747 of record WNWU01000047.1, on the reverse strand, counting down.
ATGATGTCGAGCGCAGGAAATCAGGAGTCCAGGCAGTTCAAATGAAGGTATCGATTTATTGCAAACTTAAGCTCTCTACGAGAATCCGAACTACTAACAGTCAGAGCTAATGGGCGGTAGATAAGAATTTTCACAGAATTCAAAGTGGACTGGATTTAGATATCTTGTGGGTGTGAAGGGATTTGAGATTGATGGCACGTTTGACCCCTTCCTTGGACTCAGCCTGGTCATCTCCTGCACATGGATGTTTTCTGGACCAAAATATTTCACATTCCGCAAAAGCTTGGCTATCAGGTTTTGCTCCCCTGTCTTATTCAGACTTCTTTATCCTGTGAAACTCATGTCTGCCAAAATCTAATTTCTTCTATTGCTTTTTCAGTATTCAGGCTGGAGTCTTCTGGAAGATGGTTCCATTCGAATAGAAGAGGCAACAGAAGACGCTCTTGGCACATACACCTGCGTGCCTTATAATGCCCTGGGGACTATGGGCCAATCACCTCCTGCCCGATTGGTACTGAAGGTATTTCATTGGTTGATGTATTCCTTTTGGGGGTGTGAATGTGTGCATGCATGCATGTCTACTAGCAAAGGACCCGAGTTTACCCTGTGTAGAAGTGAGATATAACTTGCTATGATAGTTCTGGAATGTTCCAAGGCTCTCATACATCAAGGGGGAAGATATTTACACAGCAAAAACTGTAGAAAGAGAGGCAGAACCTGAGGGCAGAGTTAAAAGAGGGATCAACCTAGAATCCCTACGTAACCACAATCAAACTAAGGCAAACCTCCCTTGAATTGTATCAACCCTTATCTAACTCCAAGCAGGCACTACCCATGACTTAAGAAGATTCCTGTTCCTAAGCTTTTAGTAATAAAACAGTTTAATTGGAGCGTCATGCGTGGACCTGATCTTTCACACCTGACAAAAGCCGAGATTTCTTAAATTGCAGTGTAGAAAGTTAGCACCCACCCCTTTCCCAGAAGAATGAAATATTTTAGGAAATATTAAAAAGGCAGAATATTATGTTTCCCTGGATGAGAAATGGAGAAGCAGGTTTTAAAGACAAAGCAGCTCCCACCTTCCTGCCCCTCCCCTTTTTGTCAATGGGCCAGAGGCAGAAACTCAATCCTTTGTCAAAGGACCAGCATCTGCAACACAATAGGACCCATCTAGCAACAGAAACTCACCACATGGCACCTGGGAAGATTACATCAGCAGCAAGGCTAGCTAAGACCCCCACCCCCTGGGAGTCTGACAACCAATCAGGATACTCTTTCTGGGCCCCAGGAAGTTCAAAGCCAGAGAGGGCATAAAACCTGGGGACTCACTGCATCTCGGCCCTTTTCTGTTCAGGAACTCAAACCATGTGATCCTGTCCACCATTAAACCCTCTTTCCAAGCAGTCTTCATGTCTCCAGTGTCTTTTTCCCCACTTGGAGCTGAACCCAGAAGGATATTTCTTCTAACAGTTCTTCTAACACCTGTTTCTTCAAAGCAAAATCATGTTTGTGGTTAACCAGAAGTTCTTCTTCTTCTTTTTGGGTGTGTGTGTGTGTGTGTGTGTGAATGATTTCTGTTGTGGATGGCACAAGGAATATGTGTCAATGTTCAGGGGTGCACTGAAAAACTCAGTGCATCAAACGGACTTGATTGATGGCATTGGTCGCTGTTCGGGGGAGGGGTTTTGAGACATTTTGTAGAATGTTTTTGCTGATCAACTGTTATATTAGTGCAGTCTCTACACATGTGTGTATATGTGAGTAGCATGAGCGAAGAGCATACTCACGCAAGAGATGAGGTTTGAGTAGGGAATTGTGAATGGTTGAAAGAAAGGACCATGCACACACACATCAAACATCATGCTTCCCCTTATCCATGCATTTAGATTAGGGCGGGGGTCTGCAACCTTAAACACTCAAAGAGCCATTTGGACCCATTTCCCACCGGGGACCCCAGTTCCCACCGGGAACCACAAAACCCTTCCCGTGCCTGACTATTTCTTGAGCGGCCACAAAACTAGCATAGGTAGTTGAATTAAATGTTCTGTTTAATTCTGAAACTTTTCTTTTCTTGGATTTATCCATGGTTGGCCTACCGGGGGTTGAAAAGCTCAATAAATCGCATGCCAGCGGGTGTCGCACATTGGCGGTTGTGACGCATATTTTGAGCGACAGGGAGCCACAGCAGAGGTGTGAAAGAGCCACATGCAGCTCCAGAGCCACAGGTTGCTGACCCCTGGATTAGGGTTACCCAACCTTGGCCACTTTAAGACCCGTGGATTTCAATGCTCAGAATTTTGGGAGTTGAAGTCCACGGGTCTTAAAGTGGCCAAGGTTGGGTAACCCTGACTGAAGATGGATCAGGGTTCAGAGGCCAACCATTTCTTCACCTTTGGACAAACTCCGTGAGCGGCTGAAAATCCCGCAATTGGCTGGCAGCTCCAGGATTTCAGCCAGAGGCATCGGATGGTAATTGTTCTTTGTTTTTCCTTTCTGGCTTCACAGGACCCACCCTATTTCACGGTGCTACCAGGCTGGGAGTACAGACAAGAGGCAGGGAGGGAACTCCTGATTCCCTGTGCTGCAGCAGGAGACCCCTTTCCTGTCATCACTTGGAGAAAGGTACCCGGCCTGTCAGAAAATTCTGCAGGGCCTCTTTGGCTTTTGATGAGTAGCCACCGGTTGTCCCGGTAAGAGCAAACGGGGGGCTGCTCTACCACTCTCGTCCTACAAAGTGGGTGGGGGTAAAACCCAGCTCCTTGCCAGGAAGCATGTAGGACAGTGTGTCTCAACCTTGGAGAGCCGTGGACTTCAACTCCCAGAATTCTCCAGCCAGCTTAATTTAAGACGTGGGGAATTGTGGAAGTTGGAGTCCACCCTGCTTAAAGTTGCTAAGGTTGAAAAACACTGGTGCAGTAACTGTAGGAAGTGTAGCTGGGACCTTGAAGGAGCTCAAAGCAACCTTAGTCCACCCTTCACTTTCAGAATCTTTCTCTGAGTAGTGATAGCAATAGCACTTAGATCGAACTCCTGGCTGTGGGCAGAGTTATCCTGGAATACTGCATTCTAACCACTGTGAAGGGAAGGAAGGAAGGAAGGAAGGAAGGAAGGAAGGAAGGAAGGAAGGAAGGAAGGAAGGAAGGAAGATAGCAATAGCACTTAGACTTAAATACCGCTTTACAATGCTTTACAATCCTTTCTAAGTGGTTTACGGAGTCAGCCTCTTGCCCCCAACAATCTGGGTCCTCATTTTACCCACCTCGGAAGGACGGAAGGCTGAGTCAACCTTGAGCCTGGTGAGATTTGAACTGCCGAATTACAGGCAGCTGGCAGTCAACAGAAGTAGCCTGCAGTACTGCACTCTAACCACTGCGCCACTGTGGCTCATAGTAGTCTAGAGTTAGGTCATCCTCCCACAGTATGAATTTGGTTTGAGATTCATTGCAGCATATGAGGACTTCATCCAGGACCTGAAGAGGGAAGGAGATTTTGGCATTGAGGGGAAATGTTGAGTTCCACTTCTTACACCTCCTTGTAAGGTCTATCTCGGTTTGTGTTGGGTCTTCAACTCCTAGAGTTGGGAATGATGAGGGAAGCTGAAGTCAGGCATAAGTTAGATGGGCCAAACATGGTGAAGTTAACCAATGAGACTATATTGATGTGAAGGGAGCCAACTTGGGAGAAAGACCAACGTGAGACGCAATAAGAGGTTCAAACTTCACCATTTTGACCTTGATTTTGTGACCTTTCTCTTCTCTCTTCTGTAGGGCCTGGTATTCAGACTTTGAGCTGCTTTTTTTTAAAAAAAACTTTCCCCTTACTCTTGTAGTTCCATACTGGGCCCCATTGAAGTTCTCATGCTCTTCATGTTTTGGGTCCCTTTGCTTCATGTGGTCTCCATCCATTTCTTTCCACCAATATGGGCCTTTTTGTTAGTACTTAACTGCAGCCAGAACATTCTTGGTTCTCACTTCATCCTAAATTTAAAAGGCTGGCTTGGGCGCTAACCACACGCTAAGGAGCCTTGGTGTAGCAGCAGACTAAAGCGCTGTTAAGTAGCACTTAAGTAGCACTTAGCTGCCAGCTGCTTGCAATTACTGCGAGTTCAAATCTCACCAGGCTCAAGGTTGACTCAACCTTCCATCCTTTCAAGGTAGGTAAAATGAGGACCCGGATTGTGGGGGCAATAAGCTGACTTTGTATAAAAAAGACCACCGCTTGGGGGGGCCGAAAGCCCTACTAAGCAGGTATATACAAAAGTATGAAGGCTATTGCTTAACGCATTGTAAGCCGCCCTGAGTCTCTGGAGAAGGGCGGCATATAAATCGAATCAGTAAATAAATAAATACAATAAATAAATAAACTGACTCCACTTTTGCCAATCTTAGCATCTTCTCTGAATCAAGCCAGTGTGTTTGTTTAATTTTTTAAAAAAGTTTTTTTATTAATCATTCAAAATTAAAAACATCAGACATAGATATGACCTCACTGGTTCAGAATATCTTCCAACACTTTAAACTAATACAAATTATATTAATGTTAATATTATAATATAATTCTTTAACCTTATACCTTATTTATACATAACATCATATTAACTATCTATATCATATTTCTATACAATTATACATACTTTTCTATTAATCTATACCCATATCTATCTATGCAATTTACATACATATTTATCTGTCATAACGTATATATTTCTCATCTAACACTACACCTTTGTCTTGGCTATATTTGTTTAATTTAAGGCCCATTGTGGCAGGTAAACTTGACCATGATGGAGTACTAAAATCTGGATTGAAATAGCTTCAGCAGTGAGTGAACCCGGTACAGAATCATCAGTGAAAGCGGAAGGACATCTCTTTCCATATATCTTTCCTTGAGCCACAGTGGCACAGTGGTTAGACTGCAGTACTGCAGGTTATTTCTGCTGACTGCCAGTTGCCTGCAATTTGGCAGTTCAAATCTCACCAGGCTCAAGGTTGACTCAGCCTTCTGTCCTTCCGAGGTGGGTAAAATGAGGACCCAGATTGTTGGGGGCAAGATGCTGACTCTGTAAACTGCTTAGAGAGGGCTGTAAAAACACTGTAAAGTGGTATATAAGTCTAAGTGCTATTGCTAAAGAAGGAAGGAAGAGGAAGGAAGGAAGGAAGGAAGGAAGGAAGGAAGGAAGGAAGGAAGG
>WNWU01000047.1:8611989-8686549 GCA_012654045.1 Ptyas mucosa | reverse complement strand
AGGAAGGAAGGAAGGAAGGAAGGAAGGAAGGAAGGAAGGAAGGAAGGAAGGAAGGAAGGACGGATTGTGGTGGCACAATGGTTAGAGTGCAGTACTGCAGGCTACTTCTGCTGACTGCTGGCTGACTGCAATTTGGCAGTTCAAATCTCACCAGGCTCAAGGTTGACTCAGCTTTCCATCCTTCCGAGGTGGGTAAAATGAGGACCCAAATTGTTGGAGGACAATATGCTGACTCTGTAAACTGCTTAGAGAGGGCTGTAAAGCACTGTAAAGCGGTATATAAGTCTAAGTGCTATTGCTATCAATGTCCCAGGAAAAGTGCAAACCTAATTAACATCCTTTATCAGTCCTCCAACAGGAAAGAAGTTGCCTTTTAACCGAGTTGTGACTTCATCAGTAAACTAGTAATTTACTAAAGGGAAGGAAAATCAGTGGGTCTTTAGCTCCCTCTTCTGTTCTAAAGCAGTGAAACAGTGAACTAGGCTGGAATATTTACTGGAACGGCACGCTTCGAGAATAATTTCAGAAGGCATGCGTGGGAAAGACCCAAAGGGGCTGCTTTCACAAATAGCCGAGAAATTCAACGATTACTCAAGTTCCAAAGGACTTTGTTTGGAATCAGTTTGGAAGCTTGCACAGCTTGGTTGATCAGGTATCTAAGCCTCTTGGCTTCCTACCATGACCACCAATTCAAAACAACAACAACAACAACAACAACAACAACAACAGGTGGATAAGAGGATTTCTGTAAGAGAAGCCAACAAGAGCATTCCTGGAATCGGAAGCCCTTAGACATTTCATGGAACGTGATCCAATTTTGCTTGATGGTGTGGCCAATTCCATGGAACTTGATCCAATTTAAGTTTATGGTATAGCCAGGGGTGGGCTTTAAAATTTTTAGGAAGGGGTTCTTTGTCCGGTTGCTGGGTGGGCGTGGCCATAGTAGGCGTGGCCTAGTTGGCCTCCTACACCACAGTGTGCGGGGGTCTTTTGCCCTCTCTAGGCTCTGGAGACTTTCCTCGAGCCTCTGGGAGGGCAAAAACAGCCTCCCCAGGCTCTGGAGGCCCTGTAGAGGCCCTCTGGAGGCTGGAAACAGGCTTCCCGAACTTCCAGTAGGCCCGTTTTTCACCCTCCCTGAGCCTCTATGCACGCCCTGCACTTACCTGCATCCAAAACGGGCCGTGTGGGGAGGGGCAGAGTGGAGTGGGCGGGGCCAGCCAGGAGTGGGATTTTGGGGTTCTCCAAACTGCACAGAATCTTAGCTAGAACCCACAGCGGCCCACCCATGGATATAGCTGAGTCAGTTATAAAATGAACATCCCTCCCTCCCGCTTTACCTCTGGAAAAGGTAGACCTATGTGGCTCTACCTCGGGGCTGCAGGGGACATGAGAGATGTGTTTATGCTCCATCGTTGCCAAGATTTTTTTTAAAAAAAGCTCATCAGCCTCTGCAGGACTCAAGAGAAGACTTCTTTTCTTCTTTGACCTTCCCTCACTCTTTGCAGAGCAAAAACGACCTGAAATTTGGAATCCAGCAACTCTGGAAGGTTAAGGGGACAGAAAAAGCAAGGAATGGGTGCGCTGGGGAACCATAGGTTGTCCACCCTGATCAGGGCAATAGATTCCTTGCTCAACATCAGTCCATTCCCTTCTTTGCACGCCATCTGCAGAGGTTCCTGCTTGGTGCCGCTCTTGCCATCCCTGTCTTCCTTATCCACTTGGAGGGAGCCCATCTTCCACTGCCTCTTTGGCCTATGATCTCACCCCGTTCCATGGCTTTGGAGTGTTGTGGCCCATCGGACTAGCTGCCGAATCAGACAAGGAGGAGGAAGTGGGGGGAGAGCCTGGCCCACCTTTGGAGCCTTTGGGATGGCTCTGATAAGGGAACAGCATCAGAGACAGAGGCAAAGCCGGGGCCTTCTATCTGCCCCCAGGTGGAGAGGCAGCTGTCTTTCGGGCCTGAGCTGAGTGAGGGGGAGGAACAGATGGGGCCCATCCCTGATACATGTATACAAGGAGAGGAGAGGAGAGGAGAGGAGAGGAGAGGAGAGGAGAGGGGGGGAGGGGAGGGGAGGGGAGGGGAGGGGAGGGGTGAGGAGAGGAGAGGAGAGGAGAGGAGAGGAGAGGAGAGGAGAGGAGAGGAGAGGAGAGGAGAGGAGAGGAGAGCAATGGAGTGCAATAAGCCGGGTCTCAGGGAAAAGAAGTCATAGACACTAGCCAGCCCCTCCTTGGCTGGGAAATAAATAGTAGAGGTTTGGGAGTGGCTGGTTGTCTTAGACAACTGTTCACTTTTAGGATACAAGCAAGCAATTCGGATTTCTTGGCCAGATTTGTCGGGACTAATTACGTTTGCTTTTTGTTTATCCACATGAATAAAAGACTGTTTCTACCCTGTTTGAAAAGGGGTTTCTTTGTACTCATGAGTAAACGGCTTATCATTACTTTCTACGGCTGGGTCAGAACATGGAGTTTCTCTGTCTGAGATCCCCTTCCACTTCCTAGCAGACAGTAGTACCCTATGTCCAGATACTTGCAACATACCTCTGAGTTGTCTCTGTTGTGTGTTCCTCCCCGTCTCTCTCTCTCCTTCCTTCCCTGGGCCTTCTCTCTTATTTGACCAAGGTAGGGAAGCCTAGTAGAAGTAGGCATACCACCCTTCCCAGTGGAAGCCTCCAGTTCCGATCTCTCAGTAAGGATGACCACGGAGAATGGGAATGCGTTGCCACCAACATCGTCACAAGCATCACGGCAAGCACACATCTGACCGTCATTGGTAGGTATGAAGCTGGGAAGCATTGTTGATATGACCAACTGGTTGTTCATTGGGGAGGCCTACGGACACTGGTGACATTTCTGCTCTAGGTTTTTTTTTTTTTAATTTAAAGTTTTATATAGCTGCTCAACAGTGGTGGGTTTCTCCCGGTTCGGCCCGGTTCGGCCGAACTGGTAGCGGTGATGATATGACGTCACCAAACTGGTTCTCTTTGTTCAGGAGCTGGGACCTCCTGCCCCCCCGTTATTCTTACCTTTTATTTGGTCCGCCCCAAATCTATTCACTGTCTCCCGAGTCCCAGCTGATTGGCTAGAAGGAAAGAAAAACTGTTTAAACTCTTGCTGCGGGGCTTCAAAGGGCTGCCCTACAGCTGATCAGTTTTAAAAGGCAGTGTGGTGGTAAACCAGTGCACTCGAAAAACAAATGAGTAGACCAGTGCCTCCAAAAACAAATGAGTAGACCGGTGCCTCCAAAAAGAAATGAGTACACCGGTGCCTCCAAGAACAAATGGGTAGACCGGTACAGCTCTGCAAGCACTTAAAAGCCTGGTAGACCAGTACCTCTGCTAAATCCTAAAGAATTGTCACATGACCATCAAGCCACGCCCACAAAATAAGCCACGCTCACAGAACCGGTAGTAAACCCACCCCTGCTGCTCAATACACAAAAAATATGATTCGGTGTGGCAAACAACCCCAATAACAAGTGATGGTTTCCCCAGTACCACAACTAAAGTGAATAACAAGAACGAATCATACAAATTAGAGCCTAACAAAGCTGGCTGGGTGACTCGGAGCCAATCACCAGGCAACTTTGATTTCTAGTCCCACCTTAAACATGAAAACTGCCTAGCTGATGATTGGGCCAATGGCCAGGAGACTGTGAGTTCTAGTTCTCCTTGGGCATGAGAAATGGCTAGCTTACTTTGGGCAAATCAGCAGGGGATGGTGAGTTCTAGTCCTGCCTTAGACATGAAAACTGGCTAGCTGACGATTGGGCCAATTTCCAGGAGATTGTGAGTTCTAGTTCTACCTTAGGCATGAAAACTGGCTGGCTTACTTTGGGCGAATCAGCACGGGATGCTGAGTTCTAGTCCTGCCTTAGACACGAAAGCCGACTGGGTGACTTTGGGCCAGTCACTCTCTCTTAGCCCAACCTACCTCCCAGGTTTATTATAGTGGGCAACACAGGAGGAGGAAGGAGTATTAGAAATATGTTTGCCGAACTTGAATTGTTTAGAGAAATAATACTGTGTTTTCCCAAAAATAAGACCCTGTCTTATATATTTTTTTTGAACCCCAATATAAGTGTTTGGCCTTATCTCCGGGGAGGTCTTATTATTTTGGGGTGCGTGGAGTAAGACGTGGCTCCTCTTGCCGTCTTACCTGATTTCCAGCTCTGTCTCCCTAACCCTAACCAGAGGAAATGGCAGTATTCTGCCTCTCAGGACATACTCTCTTCAATCCTGATACAAAGCCTGAGGTTTTGAAATCCTTCTCGAAGGCTAACAGGATTGGGGCCAGTCAGATCTCTGTGGGGAGGTGGTTCTGCACAGCAGGTGCATTAATTAATTGGAGGAAAAAAGCTGGAGAGTACAGAGAAACATTTTGTGAGCAACAGCATTTTCCAGGGTCTTGTTTCTCACTTTCAATTAAATCTTCCCAGTTCCGTCTTGCTTATGATTCTGCTCTCCCCCACCCCCGCCAAGCCCTGATCATTCTTCAATTAGGAGAAGCTTCCTGGAGAACTTCCATTTAAATATAGGGATATTATATTTGATTTTGTTTGTTAACGAGGTGTTTTCCTCTTTTAAGTGAAAGGTGACTGAGTGACATCCTGAGTTGCTTTCTGCATGGGGTCTATATCCCTTTGCGCAGGTTTCTTGATGTGTTTCAGTTTATCGGATAACTAGCTGGACACCCGTGCTTTGTTATGAAACTATGTGATCGGGCATGATAAATCGACACGAAAAGCCTAAAACTTAATGTAGAATGTGTAACTCCGTAGCACCAGAGCGTGTTAATATAAGGCAACTGGCAGTTGGAACAGAGGGGGAAGGGGAGTAGAACGTCGCAGCCTGCAGGCCGGATGAGTCATGCGCTGGCCAGGCCCACACCTGATTTAGCGAAGGGGTAGAATCAGAGCGTGTTAATATAAGGCAACTGGCAGTTGGAACAGAGTTCTTTTCAGGTGGGGAGGGGGAGTAGAACGCCTAACTCCTTAGCATCAGAGTGTGTGAATATAATACTGTATATGAAATACTAATGATCTGATGGTCATTTCGAAAAATCCTTTCTTAGTGAGCACCTACATGCCAAATTTAAAGTCTGTAGGCTTTACAGTTCTGAGATTTCATGATGAGTGGGTATTTGGCTTTTATATAGAGAGATAACACAGGAATGTTAGGGTTCTCCAATGATCTGTATTTGAAAGGAAAATCCATTGGTTGCCTCCTTTCTTTCATCCTAATTTAAACTCTGTTGCATTAATCTTGATGGTCCTAATTTCCCTCTCCTTGTTTTCAGGTACAAGTCCCCATGCCCCAAGTAATGTGCGTGTTGCTGTTTCCATGACCTCAGCCAATGTTTCCTGGGAACCTGGCTATGATGGCGGATATGAACAGACATTCTCAGTTTGGTACGGCCCTCTGTGAGTCATCCCAGCATGCTTTGCTCTCTGCTTCTTTTCTTTCCCAGTTGGCCAATGTAAACAGTAGACTTGAGGCCTTGTCCTTCTTAAACTGAGTTCTCTTGAATGTTGATTGTGTAGCAACAATACACAGGTACCATTTGAGTAATGAGAGTTTTGCAATCCCCGATCTTGATTAGCTGGCATAGGGAATAGGGCTTTGTCTATCCCTTTTTAAGGTGACTTTCCCCATTTTGAAGAGATGATCAGTGACATTTAAATCTTGCTTTTCTTCCATGATGGAACCCAAATTACTCTTCATGGAATTTGCATAGACCATTCTATCACGTCAAATGCTTTCTTGGACCTCGTACGTTTGATTTTCAGTTAAATAGAATCCATCAGTAATCTCCAAGTCAGGATTTGAATCATGCAAAAACAATAGATTTAGATTGGCTCCTGTGGTTATCCTAATCTGTACAATGAAGCAGTAGCTTGCATTCCTGGGGAAACAGCAGTTGCAAAGGGACTGGTGGGAAGGTAAAGTCTTAAATATTATCTTTCACCTACCCAACTCCTTTATGATATAGATCTAGTGCTGATCCATTCTTCCTCTGCAAGCAAGCAAGAAACAAAACACAACACAACACAACACAATACAACAAAACAAATGTCTTCCACAATTCACTAAACTAAAGGCACCCAACCAGCAACATATCTGTGATCCATCTTCAGACACCTGGTCTTAAGCGAACAAGACGTAATAAACCTTCGAACACAATAGTTGAGTTTATCCAACATGCTGATTTCTAAATCTGACATAATAGTGCTTTATTCATGTGATTTGTTGGGCCCAAATAAACTATACAATGGCATCCTTTGATGGTCTGTTTCACACAACAGCTAAGAACACAGTTGGATTTCCACCCCATGCTTAACCAAACATCTAATTTAGCTGAATCTACTGTTGTGTAATCCTCCAATTGGTTAGTATGCTATACATCTTATATATTAAGTAATCTATCCTTTTTCAAGAAAACACACCCTCAACATAACTAAAAAGCGTTAGCTGGAAAAAGCTGGTGTATCAAATTTTATGTGGTGATACAGCTATTCACATCTGCCTTCTTGTAAATTGGATGAAATTGTTATTTAGAAGTTGTCTTCCGAGGCTTTTAGCAAATATCAATATTTGCTAAAAGTCACTAGAATTTAATACTCCTATATTCATGAGTGTGCACCATGCATTATACCTCTAAAATATGACATACCAGAATTGGGCTTCAGACAATTTACATTCTTCCATACATCTACTGTAGGTCTAACTCAATCCGGATGGCTCTAGGTGCCAATATCCATTTTGAATTGAAAACTTTCCCTTCCTAATCATCTACTTTGTCCAGGTTCTTCCTTTGTAGGGGGTTTAATTTTAGAAATCACATGTCAGTAGAAAGTTGATGGTTAGCTCACACTTCACTTCCCACCTGCAGCATCGAAGAGTGACATGGAAGTGTGAAAAAGCTGTCATACCAGAAAGGTATCTGGACTGCTTATGCAATATTTTTCAGTATTCCAAAATAGCTGTTTAGATTTTACCGAAGAAAATATAGGGGCATGTCAGTAAGCTTCAAAATTCCTCTCCCCAATAAAGCTATCCCTGCATCTAGAGTCCCGTTGAAATAACTACCGTATTTTTCAGAGTATAAGACGCACTTTTTTCCCTCCTAAAAGAGGCTGAAAATTTGGGTGCGTCTTATACTCCGAATGTAACGGTGTCCAAAATGGCTACCTGGAACAGCTGCTGCCTTCTCTTACCCCTTCCGCGCTTCGTCTGCTTTAATCACTGGAGCTCCCTTTTGAAGCTGTTTTTCAGCCCCAATGTGAGCGAAGCAATCTTCCGTGTTTTGCCTGCTTTTCTAATTGCTGCTCCCTCCAACAATCAGCTGTGCTTTAGAAGCTGTTTTTTAGCCCCAACCAGCCCCAACCTCAACACCAGCGAGCGAACTAATGTGCTGAAGCTGATCAGTCTAAGGACTAGCCAGATGAATACTTGGCAGATTTCCCCCCCCCCTATTTTCCTCCCCAAAAACTAAGGTGCGTCTTATACTCCACTATGTCTTATACTCCGAAAAATACGGTATTCAGTTGTAGGTCTGAAGGCATTTAGTTGAGGTTCTTCTGAAAAGGGGGAAAAAAATAAAAATTAGATCCAGAATCTACATAGGTTATTTCCTGGGGTGGGAAGTCCATCCACCTTTCTTTAAATTTCACTCCTTGAGTCAGTTCACAAGTCCTTTTGGTGTTGATTAATCAAATGAGGTATGTGCAAAGATCCCTAAGATCAGATTCCATAGGTTTCTCTAGATTTGGGGGGGGGGGGGGCATATTACCGGTATTTAAGTAGTAGCAAATGAAACCAAAGAATTCACCAGCAGGAGAACTTAGAACATTGCTGGACTTAGCTTTGAGATCAGTGGACGAGTTAGATAAGACATTGGACTTTCATTGCTATTGCAAATCCTTATCACTGCAACAAACCTCCTTTCCTTTAAGCTGATTGGCATTATCTCAGTTGGCCGAATAAGGATATAGCCATTGCCTTCTGTATTAGGTTGCCTATTTTCTTCCTATCCTTCTTTCTTCTTTCTGCCTCTGTGTCCTCTTGTCATCCCATTCGACCAGGGAAATCTACTGGTAACTTAAATATTAGATGCACAAGTCCGATAATAAAGAACTGTTCTGATTTTTTGGAAAGAGGGAAGGAAATTCGGATAGGGTGGATGGATTCAAGAGCAGTGACAATGAGTGCACCATTGGGAGACTTGAAGGAACCGGTTAGGGATGATTTTTCTCATCTTGGAGAAAAATCAACGTAGCCAAAGAAAGTCTCCAAATAAATTGGCAATCCCGGTTTGGTTGTTTCAGTGTTTTATCTTCAGTGGCTTTGGCTTGGCTTGGGGCCAGAAGGGATGAAATTGTAGCTTGGACTTTACTGTTGCTGAAATGGTGTCACAGGTGAATAAGATTGAAAGCAACGTGCAGCCCAGAGAGTCATATGGCTGTCATGCCGAGGACATCTGAGTCATCTTAGTCTCCATGTATGTGTCTGCCATTTGAGTTGGTCTTAGGCTGTGAAGAGAGCCACCCTTAATGAATGTTTACATCCGCCTGCTGAAATAATCAGACGTTTATGGTGAGATGCCAACGGGCAGCAGGATGGCTGATGCGCAGACATAACATTTCTCGTCGTTAGCGCACTGCTTGTGGCTTTCACGAGTTCAATCAGTCATGCCATTTGAAAAGCAAGATGTGTGCTCAGGTATCAGAGAACAAGCAGAAACTGGGTTGATTATCCTACCCGTTTGTGGCAGTTGTCATTCGACAACTTGCATAAATGTAGGATGTAAACCTTGAGATACCCAAGTGCAGAGTTTTTATAAAGGGGGAAATAGAAGAGCCTCATGTTAGTCCTTTGAACCCACTCAAGATACCTTTTTATTTAAAAAGAACAATTGTTCTGTCCCCGTCTCACACACGCACCCAAACAGCCAGCCGGGGGTTAAATAACTTTTCAAACACCCAATGTCAATTATCAGAAACTTGGCAGCAACCCCGTAGCTGCCTTCCAAGAACTTTACTCCAAGAAGGAGGGGTTGTACCAGATAGCACAAACAAAATACACACAGTTTAAACAGTCCAGTTCGTAAATTAAATCCACAGCAGATTTAGGCGTTGTTTTCCAGAGGTGCAAAGTGACTTGCCAGAAGTTTCAGCTTTGTCTGTCACAGAGTCTGACTGGCCACCACACTCCCTTATATAGCCTGTGGGGTGTGGTCCAGTGACTCAGCTTAATCTCTGGCATGCCTCCTCTTTTGCTGCGTACGTTTGTCTCACTGACGCTGGCATGGATCCAGCCACAACTTACCTCCATCATCGCTATCCGACTGATCGGAGACACCTGGCTCCTGGCCAATCTCTTCTCTTTCAGAAGACACCTGAGGCATTGCCAGAGAGGAGGGTCCTGGAGAGGGAGGCCTGGCTGACTCCTCTCCTTCATGTTCGGAGCCTTCCTCCTCCGATAAGAGGGGCTCGGGGGTCGGAGCCACAACAACAACAACAATAATAATAATAATAACCAAGTTATCTAATTCAGATTAAAAAAGAAAACACTTGACAGAATGTGAGTAGCATCAGCGGTGGTATTCAGTTGGTTCGATCCGGTTCGGGCGAATTGGTAGCAGCGATGGCAGGAGGCTCCGCCACCCGCCCAGACGTCATCACGTCCCATTTTTGATGATCTGCGCATGTGCGCATGCTCACATTTCCGAACCGGTAGCGAAGGTAAGTGAATACCACACCTATGTAGCATATGTTTAAATGGCAGCAGCCAAAAGAGATGTGATGTCGAAGGATGGAGATTGCCTTCCTTTGTTCTTTTCCGCTTGCCCCTTGTAATCAAGTGACGCAGACTGAAGTCAACATGCAAACAGGATGTATTATTTGCATGTTGTCTGGCTGGGGAATTCTGGGAGTTGAAGTCCACATGTCTTAATGTTGCCAAGTTTGGCATACCCTTGATTTAGGTCACCAAATTCAGTTTTTTCCCTCCTCCATATGGAATTTAGATGACTGTGCAATTTCTTAAAGTGTGTGTGTTTGTGTGTGTCTCTCTCTGTGTGTGTGTGTATGAGAGAGAGATTAAATAGGATCCTGGCATCAGAACCAATCCCCAAACAAGCCCATTGTTCAGGAAGAAATTATCTCTGCTTTCCCTTTATGGTCCCTTCTCCATCTCTCTCTCCTGCTTTATCCTTCTTTCTTTTTTTCCCTCTGTGATTCGTTCTTTCTGAAGAACCTGCTCCTTGGATGGTCTTTTCTATCTCTCTCTCTAGGATGAAGAGGGCACAGTTCGGACCTCATGATTGGCTCTCCCTTCCAGTACCGGCTGGTCCCAGTTGGTTGCTTGTGGATAACCTAGAACCAGAGACTGCCTACCAGTTCAGTGTCTTGGCCCAAAATAAGCTGGGCACAAGCTCCTTCAGTGAGGTGGTCACCGTAAATACTTTAGGTGAGTCCTGGAGATGGATGCTTTCCACCATCCTTCTTTTCTTGGACCCATTCAGCAAAGTTCTAGGTAGACTTATGTGCATAGTCCATTTCAGAATTCTGGGCATCAGGAAAGTCAGGAGTTTTCCAGAAAGTAGAGTTCCAAAACTGGAGGCTTCACATGGTATTCCGGACATTGTGTTCTTTTGGAATGAATGATTAATTTCTGGAAAACATCTGGACTACTCCTGGTAGGGCTGTATAGGTATGATTCAGAACAGGGGTGAAATGCTTCCAGTTCAGACCGGTTTAGCCGAACCGGTAGTGATGGCGGCGGGTAGTTTGGAGAACCGGTAACGATGACAGCGCGAGGCTCCGCCCACCTGCATGGTCGTCATTACTTCCTGGTTTTAATCAGGAAGTAACCTGTTTTTTACCCTCTGCCCATACTAACTATGATTAATTTTACTAGTTTTGTTTGTATTAGAATGTACGACACCCAGTTGCCACTGTTCACGCATTGATTTGATATGTTTGTAAAAAATAAAAAACTTGGGGGAAAAAAGATATGGAAGTTTACAAAAACTTAGCAGTTTTTGACCTAGCTTGCTCCAAAGATTGTTATGCTAAAACAACTGGAGGAAGGTATGTGCTATGTAGATTGAGTCAAGCTCCTGGAGAAAGAGTGGCATGAAAATAACTGTTTTATTCCAGGTAGGGTCTTGGACACGCTCTGAGTTTGGTTGTTTCCTCACAGACGTTTCATGACCCAACTAGGTAACATCATCAGTTGATCATGATGATGTTACCTAGTTTGGCCATCATGAAACATCTGCGAGGAAACAACCAAGCTCAAAGAGTACCGAGGACTCCACAGTTCAACCCTGAGCTACAAATACTCACTTCGATTAGTATTTTATTCCACTTTGAGACTCTTCAAAATCGCATTTCCCCAGGGCCTCTTACGATAAACAAACTTAAGTTAAAGAGGTCACAAAAAAGGGAGAATTGGTGAAGGATCTGAATGGAAGAGGAAGGGGAGACAGAAATTCCAGAGAAGGATATTCAGAAGAGGGACAACATTTTTGGTGGCTGGATGCCACAGACACATCAGAAGCCACTGGGGAGCAGTGGTATGAACTGTGATAGGTCTATTTTTTCTTGTTTTTTGACATTGAGGAGAAGGAGAATGGAGAAGGCTTCAATTTTTAAAAAACCTTTTAAAGATTTTATTGTAGAATCATCACTATAATTTTATGGTGGTCCCTACTTTAAAATACTAAAAATGTGTGATTCTGTTCTTATCAATATTGGCCTGATAACCTAACAAGAAAGATTTTTATCTCAGAAAGGTGCTTTTTCAAGAGGCAACTGGACTTTCCTTGAAGACATTTTCTTTCTCATCCAAGAATCTTCTTCATTTCTTCAGTTCTTCATCAACTGAAAAAGCTTCTTGGATGAGAAGTTAGTTAGTTTACTTTATTGTCATTGCACCTTGTACAATGAAATTACATGCCATCTTCAGTGTACATTGTAACTATAAAAATAAAACCCAAACACACATCCTTCACATTCTATTGAATTGAAAACCCCTGATATTGCATTAATATTGTACCAGGGGTGAAATCCAGCAGGTTCTGGGGAACCGGTAGCGAAAATTTTGTGCAGTTCGGAAAACTGCTAGCGGAAATTTTGAGTAGTTCGGAGAGCTGGCAAATACCACCTCTGGCTGGCCTCAGAGTGGGGTGGGAATGGGGATTTTGCAGTATCCTTCCCCTGCCATGCCCACCAAGCCATGCCCACCAAGCCACACCACACCCACCAAGCCACGCCCACAGAACCAGTAGTAAAAAAATTGGATTTCACCACTGTATTGCACTATACAGTTGAATTCAATATAGTTACTGCCCTGGGATAGAAGCTGTTTTTCTGCCTATTTGTCCTTGTTTTTATTGTCCTGTACCATTTGCCAGATGGTAATAGTTCAAAAAAAAAGGGTGTGTGTGCCCAGAATGAAATGGATCTTTAAGAATGTCTTGAACTTTCTTAAGGCAGTGGGAGCTATAAAGCTCTTCCAAAGAGGGGAGAGGGCAAACAATGATCCTCTGGGCAATGACGTTGATCCTCTGGAGTGCTATCCTGTCTGCCTATATGAGAAGAAAAATGTCTTCAAGGAAAAACGAAGGAAGTCCAGTTGCCTCTTGCAAAAGCACCTTTGGGACAACCATGATTTGGATGACGGAAAATCCCCATAGACATTTTGGCTCAGAAATTGTTCAATTTTACAGGAAGCCAAAGAGAAGGATCTATTTCGATTATAATAATAATAATAGAATTTTTTATTGGCCAAGTGTGATTGGACACACAAGGAATTTGTCTTTGGTGCCTATGCTCTCATTGTACATAAAAAGAAAAGATACATTTTGTTAAGGATGTTAACGATGTTGTGGGTTATTGAGCAGAGTACCCTTTGAGTAAATGCATGAAAAGTGACTGGGAGTGGTTGTGAACAATCACAGTTAACATACAAACACACTGAGTTGTTATAGTCTTTTACTTTTAGAAAAAAGTAAAGCAAAGTCCAAAAACAATCCAAGTCATACACAGATAAGACGAGACTTAAAAGATCAAGCCAGGGATACTTCAAGTACAAAGTCTTCTTACCAGTTGTAGTCATACACAATAAAACAGTTCTTCTTGAGTTTCAAAACAGGAACAAGTTCAATATAAAACATTCAATAAATAGTAGAAAGCAACATGTAGCTATGATCAAACAGTGATCGTGCAGAGAGATCAGGTAGAGAGTTGCAGCAAATAAGCAGGTAAAATGGTGTAGTAGCCACACAAGCCATGATCCTGATTTCCCTTAAGTACATTGGCTACAGAGCTTAGCCAGTCAGGATACAGGATGATGCAATACAGTCTTAAAGCAATATAATACCTTTCTGACTGCAACATACATTGTTTGTTTTATATATTGCCTGACCAACTAGTTAGACAAATAACCATTTCCTAACACATTTGTTAAGAATCATAAGGTACAACACATAATGATAGTCATAGGGGACAAATAAGCAATCGAATCATATTAGGAAACAATCAATATAAATCATAAGGATACAGCAACAAGTTACAGTCATATAGTCATAAGTGGGAGGAGATGGGTGATAGGAACGATGAGAAGATTTAAATAATAGTGGCCAATTACGTTGGCAAAGCACAACTTCAGCCACAACCTCACTTTGTGGTCTCATCCCAAAACCCCCAAAACTTTAACCTAAAACTGTCTACTGTTGACCTCACCCCATTCCTAAGAGGTCTGTAAGGGGCGTGCATAAGAGCATCAGCGTGTCTACCATCCCTGTCCTAATGTTCCCTTTAATTGTACTTGTTTTATGTATTCATTTCATGCTTATACTTATATATATTATCTAATATGTACTCGACAAAATAAATAAATAAAAAATAAATGTCCTCTAGAACTAGACATTCGTGCAAATTAATGCAAACCTTTCCTATCCTGGTTATTTACTTTTTTCCTCTTCTCTTTTTAATTTTTTTTAAATTAAAAACCAATATCTTTAGCATTCCCTGTCACAACACCAGAACCTCTGGTGCTGGTTACTCCACCAAGGTGCCTAACAGCTAACCGGACTCAGCAAGGTGTTCTGCTCTCATGGCTTCCTCCAGCCAATCACAGTTTCCCGATTGACCGGTATATCATGGAATTTCGGGTTGGAGAAAGATGGGAGATTTTAGACGATGCCATCTTAGGGAGCGACAGTGACTTTTTTGCCAAGGATTTGACTCAGGTGGGTGAAAACTCTGGAAAAATGGTGAGTGGCTTTTTCTCCATCCTTTGGACACTAGTCCAAGAGCCGAGGTGGCGCAGTGGTTAGAGTGCAGTACTGCAGCTACTTCAGCTGACCGCTAGCTCAGCAGATCAGCGGATCAAATCTCACCGGCTCAAGGTTGACTCAGCCTTCCATCCTTCCGAGGTGGGTAAAATGAGGACCCAGATTGTTGGGGGCAAGATGCTATTTAGTATACTGTCTTTGTTGTAAGCCGCCCAGAGTCCTCGGAGAATGGGCGGCATAGAAATAGGAATAATAAATAAATAAATAAATAGTCCTATTGTCGAAGCAATGTTGTATGACTTGATGGAACAGGACAAACATAATTGCTTGATGTGATAACTGTGGCGTCACGGTGGTGCTGTGGTTAGAATGCAGCATTGCAGGCGAACTCTGCCTATAGCCTGGAGTTGGAACCTGACCGGCTCATGGTTGACTCAGCCTTTCATCCTTCCAAGTTCAGTAAAATGAGGACCCAGATTGTCGGGGGCAATAGGCTGGATTGTAAACTGTTTAGAGAGATCTGTAAAGCACTGTGAAGCAGTATGTAAGTCTAAGTGCTATGTCTATACCTCACATTCCAAGTTGATGGCATTAAACGATCCAAAACAGTTAAACTATTTGGCTTAAATAATATATTCCCCCCCACCCCACATGTTTTCCATTTTGATCAGTTCAGTAAAAACAGAACAGAAAAAAGTGGAAAGGGATAGAGTATATATATATATATATATATATATATATATATATATATATATATATATATATATATATAATTAGTTACATCGCAGTATAACCTCCAAATTTTCAGCTCTCTCCCAATAGGATTTGACTTTGCTGCTTTTCTTCTTTACTTAAGGAAACATGGGTTAACTGAAACAAAAGACCATAATAATATGTAGGCTTGTTGTTCTTAGTTGTGAAGTCATGTCCGACCCATCGTAACCCCATGGACAACATTCCTCCAGGCCTTCCTGTCCTCTACCATCCTCTGGAGTCCATTGAAGCTCACGCCGACTGCTTCATTGACTCTATCCAGCCACCTCGTTCTCCGTCGTCCCGTTCTTCTTTTGCCCTCAATCTTTCCCAGCATTAAGCTCTTCTCCAAGGAGTCCTTCCTTCCTTCTCATTAGGTGGCTAAAGTATTTGAGTTAACCCCCAAATTAATCCACGTTAATTGATTTTGTTTAAAAAAGAAAAATAATCGTATTGCTGGTGTTGCATAAGATTCACACTGAGGTAAGGTTTGAAGCGAGAATTCAAAAGGTGAGATTTAATACAACGACTAGGAAAAAGTAAAAAGTAAGAGCAAAGAAAAAGAAAAACCAGAAATTAAACAGACGTTAT
The DNA here is from genome assembly GCA_012654045.1 of Ptyas mucosa. Lineage (NCBI taxonomy): Eukaryota > Metazoa > Chordata > Lepidosauria > Squamata > Colubridae > Ptyas > Ptyas mucosa. Next base: position 8,670,901 of record WNWU01000047.1, on the reverse strand, counting down.
CCGTAAGGAAATGTTTTCTCATTTCTCTTTTGTTGTTCCTGCTCCCCTGTTTTAAATTTTATTTAATCTTGTGAGGCCCTTGGTATTAAGTCCTCTTGATCCTACATGGATTTGACTTGTGCTTTTGTTGAATTTATCTGGGCTGCTGTTATCTTTTATGATTATGTCGGGGATGGTCCATCATCTCTATTTCATGGTAGAAGCTACCCTACGGGATTCTTTTCAAGGCAGAAGGTCAGGGTGTAAATCCCATTATAAAATAAATCAGGATGTGGATTCATAAATAATCAACTCGCATGAATGCTTGTTTGAATGGATCTATAGGGAAAAAACCTTTAGTGCAACCCTGTTCAGAAGCAAATCTATTATGTAAGCAGGACTTGTTTTCATATAGGAGCATAGAGGAGAGCCGCTGATCTGTAGGAAGCTTCATGCTATGCTTGCCAGATTGTCAGAGGTCCTAGCTTTGGAAAATGGGTTGTCTGGTTTTGCTACAAACTTAATAGCCTATGGATGCTGCATTTGCTCCTTGGACCCGGAATTATGGGGTCCTTGGTGGTCTCTAAACTTGGTGGTTTTCTTGCAGATGATTCATTACCAAACCAGGTGATATATTCAGTGTTGTTATCAAACAAGGTGACACTGATGGTGTCACCTCGATTGGTAATGGAATGTCTTCAAGAAAACAACCAAGCTCAGAGAGTACCAATTGTAATTGTAAAGTTTATTGTCATTGGACGTATGTACACAATATTCGCATACAACAAAATTCACATAACACCCAGAGACCAAGCCCAACACACATGGCAATCCCCAGACACCCCCCACCCACCAAACATTCCCCACCCCTCAACCAACCAAGCATCCACCCAGCAGACCAAGTAATGCTGTCTAACAGCTCACGGATGGTGGCCCTTTAGTTCATTGTTGAGCGCAATTATAGCTCTGGGATTAAAAACTATTCAGAAGACGTGTGGTCCAAGTTTTAATTGTTCTGAATTTTCTGCCAGAAGGCAACAGTCCAAAAAGATTGCAAGCAGGATGGGAAGAGTCTCTGAGAATGTTATGCAACTTCTTCAAACAGTGAGATTCGAAGATGTCTTCCAGGGCTGGTAGCTGGAGTCCGATGATATTCTGAGCAGTTTTAATGATTCTCTGTAGAGCTTTTTTGTCTGCTACAGAGCTGCTCCCATACCATGCAAGAATGCCGTATGTTAGGACACTCTCAATGGTGCTGCGATAGTAGGACAGAAGTAGATCCTGAGATATTTATCTTCTGAGCATTCTCAGGAAGTACAGCCTCTTCTGTGTCTTCTTCACAAGCATGTCAGCATTCACAGTCCATGAGAGGTCCTCCGAGATATAAATGCCCAGAAAGGATCCCGCATTTCACTCCTGACCTGCAAATACTATCTTCTATTCATCTTGGAATTCTCCAAAGGATTGTCTTGGGTCCTACTGTTGGGGAACTTTCAGCTTTGCAGTGCCAACACATTCAAAGGTTGGCCGGTGGAATAAGAATTAGTTCTACTTAATACAAGTAGCTGAACTCAAGTCTGGTTCTAAGGAATATTTTTGCCATCTGCCTTCCCCGCCTCCCCAGTAGGGAATCACTTGTTACTTTGAATAATGTTGACATTGGTTTCCATCAACATTATTGAGACTAATGACACCTGTGTGTTTCGTGTTGTAGGACACGTGGTACGAGTTCCGAATTTTGGCTGTCATGCAAGGTCTAATTAGCGAACCCAGCAATATAGCTGGAGTCTCCAGCACAGGTAAGCAATGCTATTACTTGCCTTGGCAGGCAGGTGTTCAGCCTCTGAATCTAACCCAGTTCTGAGATCTTCTCAATCAGCTCTAAGACCAGGGAGTCCTGTCGTGAGGATTCCCTCAAAGATTAAAAAATATTCTTCAGTTTAGAGCACTGTTTCTCAACCTTGGTCACTTTAAGAAAAGTGGACTTCAACTCCCATTATGCCCAAACATTCATGAAAAACTTATATAGTAGTGGCCAAAATTGTGAAAACCTTTTCAGAAAAGAGCCGAGGTGGCGCAGTGGTTAGAGTGCAGTACTGCAGCTACTTCAGCTGACTGCTAGTTCAACAGATCAGCGGATCAAATCTCACCGGCTCGAGGTTGACTCAGCCTTCCATCCTTCCGAGGTGGGTAAAATGAGGACCCAGATTGTTGGGGGCAATATGCTATTCAGTATACTGTCTTTGGTGTAAGCCGCCCAGAGTCCTCAGAGAGTGGGCGGCATAGAAATATGACAATAACAATAACAATAACAACAACAACAACAACAATAATAATATTAGTAAGAAAAGTGTATTTTCTAAAACTAGCTAATAACACCACTTTTTTTTGGAGTAGTACCATAAAATTATATATCAATGGAAAGATAATTTAATCAAGAATGTAATGCAATAAGTTTTAGGAAGGGTTTGCTATTCGAATAGCAGTTACAGTATAAAGAAGACAAGCGAAACACGTAGAAAAAAACGAGATCTACAAAAATGATCCCCATGTCAGTTAATACTTAGTTGGGTAACCTTTAGCATGAATGACGGCCTTACAACGTCTTCCCATGGAGTGAACCAAGCCTTTGAGTTCTGCAGCTGTTATCATGTGAAACCAAGATTGAAGGATGGCTTCTATTAACTGGGTTTTATTGCTGGGTCGATTCTGACTAACAAGTTTCTTTAGTCAGCTCCATAGATTTTCCATTGGGTGAAGATCTGGGCTATTCCCAGGCCATTCCAGCAGTGGAATAGGATTATATTGAAACTCCAAAAAAGAAAGTGGTGTTATTAGCTATCAAACCTCAAAAATACACTTTTCCCAAAAGGTTGTCACAATTTTGGCCACTACTGTATTGTGGGGTCCTTGATGCTCCCAGAGCTTGACTGTTTTCTTTCAGACATTTCATTACCAAACTAGGTAACATCTTCAGTTATATTATACTGTTAAACCTGGCTCTGCCAATTGGCTCTGGCTTGGATAGGGGTGTGTCATGCTGCAGGTGTTTACTGGATTAATAGAATAGAAGATCTCACCTCCATTCTATGATATACACCCTCTCCCCTGTGATCACAGCTATTTCTTGTTCGTTTTAATCTACTTATTGTTCTACTCTTTCAATCTTGCAAACTATCATTTTAATCACATTGAAAATCATCCAACAAAACAGAACAATGAGATGGGTGACAAATGCATTTCAAATGTATCAATCAATCAATAAATATTCTGTGACTCGTTCTTGATAAGCTTGTTTATCATGAGGAAAAGAACCGTTATACTATTTTTTTTTTTAAATGAAAATAGTAACATCCTTTTTTTATGTCTGGAGAAGAGAGATAATATTTGGAAGAGCCTCAGATAGACACCCCTCCTGATTCATTGGAGTATAAGGTGGATGGGGTGAGAAGTAGGACAGCACAATCAAATTTATAAGATTTTGTTATTATAAACCAATCTCAAAAAGAGAGAGCCTTGGTGGCACAGCAGATTAAAGTGCTGTTAAGTAGCACCAGCTGCCTGCAATTACTGCGAGTTCGAATCTCACCAGGCTCAAGGTTGACTCAGCCTTCCATCCTTTCGAGGTAGGTAAAATGAGGACCCGGTTTGTGGGGGCAATAAGCTGATTTTGTATAAAAAAAAGAACACCGCTTAGGGCCCCCCGAAAACCCTACTAAGCAGGTATATACAAAAGTATGAAGGCTATTGCTTAATGCAATGTAAGCCACCCTGAGTCTCCGGAGAAAGGTGGCATATAAATCGAACTAATAAATAATAAATAATAAAAGTCATTTTAACCATCCTGTAGAGTTTGATTTCCCAAACTGCCCCATCTAGAAGAGCTGTTAGGTATTCCAATAAAAAGGTAAAAGGTAAAGGTTCCCCTCGCACATATATGCTAGTCGTTCCCGGCTCTAGGGGGCAGTGCTGATCTCTGTTTCAAAGCCGAAGAGCCAGCACTGTCCAAAGATGTCTCCGTGGTCATGTGGCCAGTATGACTAAATGCCAAAGGCGCACGGAACGCTGTTACCTTCCCACCAAAGGTGGTCCCTATTTTTCTACTTGTATTTTTAATGTGCTTTCGAACTGCTAAGTTGGCAGAAGCTGAGACAAGGAATGGGAGCTCACCCATTACGCGGCACTAGGGATTCGAACCGCTGAACTGCCGACCTTTCGATCGACAAGCTCATCGTCTTAGCCACCGAGCCACCACGTCCCTCTACAGGTATTCCTGTAGGCATCTCCAAATCTTAATTCTACCCACGTCTCCTATCTTCTTTTCTACCCAGACATATTTCCACAGCCAGAGCTGACTGACGAAGGATTGGCGCGTCCTGTGTTGGCGGGCATTGTTGCTACAATTTGTTTCCTCGCTGCCGCCATTCTTTTCAGCACATTGGCGGCCTGCTTTGTCAACAAGCAACGCAAACGGAAGCTCAAACGCAAAAAAGGTGAGGACTTTCCTCCTGATCTTTTTGGCAATCAGGTGAAGGGAGGCAGGCTTGGAAAAGGGGAGAGGAAGGAAGGCATCCAAGAATATCCCAGCATTCATCTTTCAGGGAAGAGAACATCAAATCCAGAGGTTCAGATGCCTGGTCTCTGATGCATCTCTTTTTCCAAAGTCCATCGGATCCTAATGTTAAGCAATGAATCACTGACTTTTAAGGAACTGTGTCAGGGGTGGGCAATTAGAAACTGGGACTGCTGTGGAAGGCCGAATCTGTAGGCCTGTGAACCCCACAGTCCCCCTCCTCCAGTGGTCGGTTCCTCCCGGTTCGGCTCAGTTCTGCCGAGCCGGTAGCAGTGACGATATGATGTCACTGAACCGGTTCTGCCTCCCCGCCCCCCGCCCCCCACCCCCGCATTATTCTTACCTTTTATTTGCCCCCACCCCCGATCTATTGCTGCCTCCTGAGTCCCAGCTGCTGGGCTATAAGGAAAAACTGTTTAAACTCTTGCCGCGGGGCTTCAAAGGGCCGCCCTACAGCTGATCAGTGGTAAAAGGCAGTTTGGTGGTAGACCGGTGCCTGGAAAAATAAATGGGTAGACCAGTGCCTGAAAAAATAAATGGATAGACCAGTGCCTGCAAAAATAAATGAGTAGACCGATGCCTGCAAAAATAAATGAGTAGACCGGTGCCTGCAAAAATACATGAGTAGACCGGTGCCTGGAAAAATAAATGGGTAGACCAGTGCCTGCAAAAATAAATGGATAGACCAGTGCCTGCAAAAATAAATGAGTAGACCAGTGCCTGCAAAAATAAATGAGTAGTCCGGTGCCTGCAAAAATACATGAGTAGACCGGTGCCTGCAAAAATAAATGGGTAGACCGGTACAGCTCTGCAAGCAGTTAAAAGCCTGGTAGACCAGTACCTCTGCTAAATCTAAAGAATTGTCACATGACCATCAAGCCACGCCCACAAAATAAGCCACGCCCACAGAACCGGTAGTAAAAAAATTTAGAACCCACCCCTGCTGTGAAGGTGTGTAGGTATCAGGCCTGGAAGCCATCTTTTGCATTAGACCTTCAGGCCTGCCACCTTTACTGCTGTGGGAAACTAGGAGGGAGGGATTGTATGGAGCCAGGGTGATATGTAGTCAAAATAACATTCCTTTCTCAGAAAGTCAAGGACGTCTTGCCCTGCACCTGGAAGGGTGTGACTGGGAGGCATCTCCAGTTGGGATGGTGCTTTGATTGGACCATGTGATGGATTTGTGGGTGTTGGGCAGGGACTTGGACTTTCCTTTGGGTGGGGAAAACCTGGAAGTTTTCAGATTTGGGTTTCCCCAGATGTGCCAATATGGTATTTCTAATAAAGTGTGACTTTGAGGAAATCCAAGCTTTGGGGTTTTCTTTCGTTAGGGGTGCTACTTGGAACCCTGGCATTAGGCATGCGTGCACAACATACATAAATTGAAAAAAAAAATAGCAATCGCCTTCAAAATAAAAGCAACTCAATTGGGTCAGACGGGGACAGGGAAGGGGAAGGGAAAAGTGCAGAAAAGCAGGGCAAAAGAAAGAAAACAAGTTGACTTCCAACTTCCTTTGGTGCAGTAGAACAACATCAAACCTCAACTTTTTACTTTTACATAATAGTGTAAATTAGCCATTTCTAGAACAACAAATCTATCTAACTCAAGGGTGAAATCTGGCAGGTTCTGGAGAACCGGCAGCGGACATTTTGAGTAGTTCAGAGAACCAGCAAATACCACGTCTGGCTGGTCCAGAGTGGGGTGGGAATGGAGATTTTGCAGTATCCTTCCCTCAGGAGTGGGGAGGGAATGGGGATTTTGCAGTATCCTTCCCCCAGAAGTGGGGAGGGAATGGGGATTTTGCAGTATCCTTCCCCTGCCACACCCACCAAGCCACTCCCACCACACCACGCCCACCAAGCCATGCCCACAGAACCGGTGATAACAAAATTTGGATTCACCACTGATCTAACTGGTAAAGCCCAAAACCAAAGTTACATTTTTCCCCCCACCTCAAGCACAAAGTTCAGAGTTGACTATTTAAGGAACCTAGTTTCTCATTCATGGATCTATAATGATCTGTTTCCCACTTTCTCCTTTTTTTATTGCTTTGCAGACCCTCCTCTCTCTATTACCCACTGCAGGAAGAGTCTAGAGTCTCCGTAAGTATTTTGCATTTGTGAGCACAGAAGCTATAATTCGGTGGACGGTTAGCCAAAAGGGGCACTGCGGACGTCAATCTTCTCCAGCTTGGTGTCCTCCTAACACCTTAAGGTCCCACATAAAGATCTTCTAGACCAGTGTTTCTCAACCTTGGTAGCTTGGTAGCAGCGCTGGCTGGGGGATTCTGGGAGTTGAAGTCCACCCATCTTCAAGCTTCCAAGGTTGAGAAACACTGTTCTAGACAGTCATACAGAATCTGTAACCCTGGGGTGGCAAAAGAAACAGGAGATGATTGGCTTTCATTGAGTGTTTCAGAGCTCCAACTGCAGTAAACTCAGGGATTGTTTCTCATGTCTGGAAATAGCAATAGCACTTAGATTTTTATACCGCTTTCCAGTGCTTCCCAGCCCTCTCTAAGTGGTTTGCAGAGTCAGTATATCTGCCCCCAACAATCTGGGTCCTCATTCTACCAACCTCAGAAGGATGGAAGGCTGAGTCAACCTTGAGCCAGTCAGGATTGAACTGCTGGCAGTCAGCAGAGTTAGTTTGCAATACTGCATTCTAACCACTGGGAAGGAGGGAGGGAGGGAGGGAGGGAGGGAGGGAGGGAGGGAAGGAAGGAAGGAAGGAAGGAAGGAAGGAAGGAAGGAAGGAAGGAAGGAAGGAAGGAAGGAAGGACTTAGACTTATATAGCGCTTCACAGTGCTTTCCAGCTCTCTCTAAGCGGTTTTACAGAGTCAGCCACTTGTCCCCAACAATCTGGGTCCTCATTTTTACCAATCTTGCAAGGATGGAAGGCTGAGTCAACCTTGAGCCTGGTGAGATTTGAACTGCCAATTTAGAGGCAGCCGGCAGTCAGCAGAAGTAGCCTGCAGTACTGCACTCTAACCACTACGCCACCATGGCTCACAGAAAACAGTTGCAAAGAGAAAACAGTTGCACAGAGGAGCTGGCCCCATAGTCCTAAGGCCTTCAAGAGAAAATAGATCTTAGTTAGATCTTGTTATTGTGCTTATTGTTGAAGTCCGTGGTGCTTTAATGAGTTTGCCTTCAAAGTCTGACATTCAGGTTATAATTTGGAAAAACATCTTCACATCTCAGTTGTTCCTTGACTTTGTAATACTCTCAGAAGTATATTTTAACAAGTCCACTACTGCTTGGAGAAAAAATAACCTGTGGTTTTGTTGCCTCCCATAACAAAGCTGAGGAAAATTGTTAGCCTTGGTTCTCCTCAGAAAAGTGTATATGTGTGCATTGTTGTGCGCAGGGTATATACAAATGACCTGGGAAAGCCCACCTCAAAGTGCCGAGTCAAACATTACAGCAGTGGCCAAAATTGTGGAAACCTTTTGGGAAAAGTGTATTTTTGAGGTTTGATGGCTAATAACACCACTGCTGGAATGGCCTGGGAATATCCCAGACCTTAACCCAATTGAAAATCTATGGAGCTGACTAAAGAAACTTGTTAGTCAGAAGCGACCCAGCAATAAAACCCAGTTAATAAAAGCAATCATTCAATCTTGGTTTCACATGATAACAGCTGCAGAACTCAAAGACCTAGTTCACTCCATGGGAAGACGTTGTAAGGCCGTCATTCCTGCTAAAGGTTACCCAACTAAGTATTAACTGACATGGTGATCATTTTTGTAGATCTCGTTTTTTTTTCTACGTGTTTCACTTTTCTTCTTTGTACTGCAACTGCTATTCGAATAGCAAATCCTTCCTAAAAGTGATTGCATTACATTCTTGATTAAATTATCTTTCCATTGATATATAATTTTATGGTACTACTCCCCCCAAAAAGTGGTTTTATTAGCTATTTTTAGAAAATACGCTTTCCCACAATTTTGGCCACTGCTGTAGAAAGAAAAACATTATTGTGTCAGTGCTTTGAATCATCCTAAAGTACTATTTCCCTAGTTGGTTGGCTGTGGAATTTGTGGGCGTTGAAGTCCGTCCATCTTAAAGTTGACCGAGGTTGGGAAAGAGTGCCCTAAAGTCATATATAACCTTGATAAAATCTTTGCTTGGAGCTCCTCTCTGAATGATTTCTACAGCCTTATTCTCATGTCCTGAAGTTTGTTGAGATATTTTTCAGGTGGTTCTGTAACTTCTCCGAGAGCTTTCCCTCTTTCTTCCATTCCTCCTTCCTAGGCTGTCTTCTGGCAAGGTGAGTCCTGAGAGCATCCGTACTCTACGGCCTCCTTCCGAGTCCTCCGACGACCAAGGTCCATCTGGGAAGCGCATGCTCAGCCCTAGCAAGGAGAAAGAGCTGTCTCTTTACAAGAGGACCAAACGGGCTATCAGCAGCAAGAAGTACAGTGTTTCCAAAGCTGAAGCTGAAGCTGAGGCCACCACTCCCATCGAACTCATCAGCCGTGGGCCAGATGGCCGCTTCGTCATGGACCCTTCAGAGATGGAGCCCTCGCTCAAGTCCCGTCGGATCGAAGGCTTCCCTTTTGTCGAGGAAACAGACATGTACCCCGAGTTCCGCCAATCGGATGAAGAAAACGATGACCTTGTGATGCCTCCTTCCGTTGTGGCCCTCAAGTCTCAGTTGACGCCTCTTTCTTCCAGCCAGGAGTCTTATCTGCAGCCACCAGCATACAGTCCCAGATTCCATCGGGGTCTGGAGGGAACAGGGGCCCTTCAAGCCACTGGTCAAGCCCGGCCCCCGGGCCCCCGGCCATTCCACCATGGCCTATATTACGGTTACCTCAGCAGCAGCAGTCCTGGAGAGATGGACCCTCCACCATTCTACATGCCAGAGGTGAGCCCTCTCAGCTCCGTCATGTCCTCCCCTCCCCTGCATCCAGAAGGACCTTTTGGCCACCCTACCATCCCTGAAGAGAATGGAGAAAATGCTTCTAACAGCACACTGCCCCTGACTCAGACTCCAACGGGAGGCCGGTCCCCTGAACCGTGGGGCAGGGCCGAGTTCCCTTTCAGCGGCCTGGAGTCCTCGCCCATCCTCTTTCCTCACCAGCTCCATCCGTGCGAAATGTCCGAGAGCATGCAGCCCCAGGCCAGTCTTCCGAGGGGACCTCCGCCTTCCTCTCTTCAGGTTCCTGCATCCTACCCTGGCATTCTGGCTCTGGAGGCACCCAAGAGTTGGGCTGGCAAGTCACCCAGCAGGAGCCAACCTTCCATGATGCCCACCACATCCACCACCCCCAAATGGCAGGACAAACCTATGCAACCAATGGTGAGCCAAGGGCAGCTAAGACATACCAGTCAAGGCATGGGAATACCGGTGTTGCCTTACCACGGGCCGTCCGAGCCAGTTAGCCACAGCAGCACAAGCACATTTGGCCTAGACACAAGGTGGTACGACCCACAACCAAGACCTCGGCCAAGCCCTCGGCAAGCCAGGAGGGTGGAGCCCAGTTTACATCAGGTGGTGTTGCAACCGTCAAGGCTTTCACCCCTGACTCAAAGCCCCCTCAGTTCCCGCACCAGCTCCCCAGAGCTGACGGCCCGTGCCAGACCACGACCCGGCCTCATCCAGCAGGCAGAGATATCGGAGATCACCCTGCAGCCCCCAGCCGCAGTCAGCTTCTCACGCAAGTCGACGCCCTCCACCGGTTCTCCCGCCCAGAGCAGTCGCGGAGGGAGTCCCAGCTTCCGACCAACGATGGCCTTCACTTCTTTGGCCACCGGCTTTCCTCCTTCTCATTGCCCCTCCATGCCCATGGAATCCATGGACGTCTTTGGACAGATCTCCTCGCCAAGGAGGACTGGGGAGGAAACCCATAGGCCAGAGCTGACACCGACAACCAGTTCAGGGTAAGGGTGTGCACTCACAAGTGGAATTTGCTTGCCTTCCTTTTTTTACCAAGCCCTTCTTTCCCTCCCACCTCACCCACTCCCACCCCTCCCCCAAAGTCCTTCCCCAAACACCATCAATGGATTCCTTAGAGTTGATCTAGACACCCTTTATTTATTTATTTTTTGAAGATGACTAGTTCCCCAAGTTCACTTTGCACTGGTTGGGGCAATACCGGTGCCTGTTGTCGCTCAGACGCAGCAGGTTAGCTCAACGGAATGCTGTACCTTTGAGTTAGTTGTGGTTTTGCATTGTTTTGTTACCTGAAACTCCCACTTCTTTCCACCCTCCATCGTTCCATCGGAAATCTCATTCAGACCTTGCTTCTGGCTTGGGGACTGACACCTCAGATGAACAAAGTTAACAACATTTCAGATTCAGGAGTCTTTGGAGAGAGGGCGGTTGGGGTTTTGTGGGGACCGGGATGAATATATTCTAGGAATTACTGATATTTTGCTTTTCTCATTCCTGGCTGTTGACTTTCCTGGAACACGAAACCCTAGTTTTTGCCTTTCTCGCATCCTTTCCCCCCCTCCCAATAGGATTGATCTTCCTCCATGATTCCAACTAGGCTACCCAAGCCACCTTTACCTTCCTCATCTCCAAAAGGGGTGTTGCACGCTTTGACCCCAGATTTGTCCAGGGCTTTAGCCCCTGAACAAATGGCCAGGAGAAGGGGAAACCCTAAAACCCAATATCAACTTAGAACCCCAACCCAACCCAACGGTGAAGTCAACATTCTTGGATCCTGATCATGAAAGGTGACTGAAGCTGGTCTTCTCTCCAGCAGCTGGTTTCTCAGGGACCAGCGTTGCACCAGGCAAACTTTCTTTCTGTCTCTTCCTTCTCTCCTCTGCTCCTTTGTCTGATGGCACTGTTTCCCATTTTGGTTGTTCTTTGTTGATGCAGCTTTTTTGTTTTGTTTTGATTCTTGATGTAGTGGAGTTGTATTCCCCTGCTCTTCCCTTTTGATCCTGGGAACCTTCTGTAAATGAGTGGGGCATTGTGCCATCTGGATGGGGAGGGGGCAAGAGAAAGGGGGAAGTAAAGGATGGGCTGTGTGGTCTGCTTGTGATGTGAACAAGCACGGATTTCCACTGCTAAGTTGGCAGGAGCATCAGCTACAATGCTACGAGTGTAACAGGGTGAGGTTGGCTTTCATTCTCCTTGCAACGCTTCCCGTTCTGCCATTTCATTTGTACTATCTGGTGCCCGGAAGCTCCTAATTCATTAACACAATTAGGAGAAGAGAAATGTGCATACACAAAAAGGACAGAGCAGTCTCTTGGTGTTTGAAAGCAACCAGAGAAAAAGCAGTGAAAGCCACCTCTCTGATTGGGAAAAACGGACCTCATGGACCTTCTCATGGATCCAAGGTCACATCAAAGTCCACTACCAGGAAGAATGTCATTTTCTGATGCTGCCTACCTCCAGATTGATGAATTTTAGGATTCTCAGCAAAGCCACCTTAGCTGAGGAGGTTCTGGAGGCTGAAGTCCACACATCAGCACCCAAGTCATTGGAGTTTTCCTTAATGCAAGGGTGGGGACTTTCTAGGTCTTGTTGGTTTTTGGCCTCCTATTAGTTCCAGTCTCAGTGGTCAGGAACAAAGGGAAATATTGTCCAATGATATCTGAAGGACATAGAGTTTCCTTGGCCCTTGTCCGCACCATGAACATTATATTTGCTTTCAGGTCCCTTTAGTGATCATGGCTCCCCCCAGGGAATCATGGGAATTGTAGTTAAATTTTTAGAAGCCCTGAGGTAGACCTGGACTCTACACTGGTGGCTTCACAAAGAAATTTTAAAATGGGTCTCCTTAGAGGGCGGAGAGCAATTCAACATCTTCAATGATGGCCTCAGATCCTCTTTCATGATGTCAGCCATTTTTCTCCCGATGGAACTACAGTTCCCAGGATCCTTTGGGAAGAAGAGTTGGAACTGACCTGAGGGAACTGGGCAGTGAGCGACCCAGTCTATAGCATTGAGAAGTCCTTCGTACTAGATCCCCTGTTGCATTGATGATGAAGCTCTCTACACTTTTAGCTCTCCTTTCTTCCTCCCCCTTACTTTCTCCAGAAATGTTTGTTCGTTTGTCTCTTGGTTTCCTTCCTCCCTCGCTTTTCCTTTGGTTTTTTTTTTCCCCCTCCCCTTTTGACTTGCTGATGTCTTGTGGAGTTTGGCTCCGTGCGGATGTTGATAACTGCTTTGTTTTTGATTAATCTCAGCTATCTGGGCAGTGTTGTCGAGACAAGCCACTCCTCAGCTCAATAGGTAAGGGTGATCAATGTCTGAAAGGATGGTGATGGGTTTTGGGGATCTGGTTGGGGTGAGGGGTACGGGTGGGGATGTGAGAGGGGCTTCCCCCCCAATAACATTTATTTATTGATTTATTTGGTTATTATTATTATTATTATTTTTAAATCCTTTTCTTTTCCTTTAAAGGGGAATAAGGCATTGCAAAAACTAGGACAAACTATCGCACACGGAAACCTTTGTGGTTTTGGGGTTTCTCCCCTTCTGCAGGATAGCACTATCGATAGCACTTAGACTCAGTGGTGGGATTCAAATAATTTAACAACCGGTTCTCTGCCCTAATGATCTCTTTCAACAACCAGTTCACCGAACTGCTCAGAAAGTTAACAACCGGTTCTCCCGAAGTGGTACGAACTGGCTGAATCCCACCACTGCTTAGACTTATATACCGCTTCGCAGTGCTTTACAGCCCACTCTAAGCGGTTTAAAGAGTCAGCCTATTGCCCCCAACAATCTGAGTCCTCATTTTACCCACCTCGGAAGGATGGAAGGCTGAGTCAACCTTGAGTTGGTCAGGATCCAACTGCTGGCAGTTGGCAGAGTTTGCTTGGGCAGGGGGTTGGACTCGATGACCTACAACGTCCCTTCCAACTCTGTTATTCTGTTAACATAGAATAATAGGGTTGGAAGGGACCTTGGAGGTCTTCTAATCCAAAACCGCTGCCTGTGGCGGGAGATCCTATACCAGTGATGGCGAACCTTTTTGCAGTCGCGTGCCAAAAGCACGGGGAGCGTGGGGAGGTCACGCATGCCTGTGCCCACACCCATAATTCAATGCCCCTGTGCCCCGCCCCCCCGCACATGCATGTGTCGACCCCCGAGCTCTCTCTTTTGGCACACAATAGCAAAAAAAGTTACTGGTGGCCCTGGTAGGCCTGTTTTTTGCCCTCCTCAGGCTCTAGAGCCTTTCTAGGAGCCTGGGGAGGGCGAAAATGGCTTCCCACCACTGCCCAGAGGCCCCCTAGAGGCCAGAAACAGCCCATTTTCCAACTTCTGGTGGGACCAGAAGGCCCGAAAATCAGCTGGCCAGAACATACATGCGCGCTGGAGCTCAGCTAGGACAATGCTCATATGCCCACAAATATGATTCTGTGTGCCACCTGTGGCACGCGTGCCATAGGTTCACCATCACGGCCCTATACCATTCCAGTCTCTTCTTGAAAGCCTCCAGTGATGTCCTGACTGCTGATGTCCTTCTGCCCAAGACTGAAATATTGCAAGCGGTAAAGCACTGAGTACTATATAATATTGATCAGGGCTTCTAAACAAAAGACGGAAAGTAGATTGCGTTTCGTGCTTTATCCATTATGGTTTGTTTTAAGAGGTCCCATTAAAGCACACATCCACCCCTCAGACTAAATTGTTCTTTTATGAGTGGGCTCTGTAAAGTTGTCAGGGGCTGAAGGCGTTGTGGATGGTTTATAACCAGACTAGTAAAAAAATATCTTTGTAGTCTTCCTTTCCTTAGCTCTTGTTTTATGCCGCCATAAAACAGATAGCACAAGAGAGCTTATACAATTTATGTCAATGCTTCAGTTCCTCTGCCAGAGAGGGACACAAACAAATCCATTTTTTCCTCTCTCTCTTTTTTTTTTTGGCCATATGGGATATAAAGCAATTTGGGCAGTCTTTGGAAAGATTGCCTATAGAAGATTTCTGGATCTCTCTTTTTTTTAAAGGATTTTTTTTTAAAAAGCCCTTTTTTCCAGAAATTTTGATCACATGATTATGGGGATGCTACAAAGATTGTAAATGTGAAAAAAAAATAAAGTTGTAAATCACTTTTTCAGGACCGTTGTAACTTTGAACGGTCACTAAATGGACTGTGGTAAGTCAAGGACTACCTGTCCTTGCCTGCCTCTCAGTCTGACAGGAAGCTCAGCTGAAACTGCCCAGGCGCTTTCAAAAACCAATATTTTAGCAAGCATCCCTAAGGCCAGAAAGCTGTCATTTCTGAAAGCAGGGGTGTCAAACTCAACGCCCGTGGGTCTGCAGGGTGCTTAGATCTGGCCCGCAGGACCTCTCTGAAAACGGTGAAAGACCAGCCCCCGGTGCCTCTGCCAGCAAAAACAGAGCTCGGGAGAGCCACACGTGATCCTCCTGAGCCCTGTTTTCACTGACAGAGGATTGCAGGAGGCCGTCCCAGCAGAAAACGGAGGTCATGAGGGCTCTGTTTTCACTGGCAGAGGTTTGCAGGAGGCCGTCCCAGAAGAAAATGGACCTTGCGAGGGCTCTGTTTTCACTGGCAGAGGGTTGCAGGAGGCCGTCCCAGCAGAAAACAGACCTTGCGACGGCTCTGTTTTCACTGGCAGAGGGTTGCAGGAGGCTGTCCCAGCAGAAAACGGAGCTCGCGAGCCGGTTTTCGCTGGCAAAGCACTCAAGCCACCACAGGCACCCCCCGACATGAGTGATGTCAAGCTGGCCATGCCCACACTAGCCACACCCACCCTGTGCATACCCCCGCCCCCGATGAAACACAACCCTAATGCAGCCCTCAATGAAATCAAGTTTGCCACCCCTGTCTTAAAGGTTTAGCTGCACTTCTCAGAAACAGAATTGGGGTGTGTGTGTGTGGTCAGTTCCATTTTTTTCAACTTTCCACAAAAGTCGTCCCCCCTTGATGCCAGCATGCACTGAACCAAAAGCTGGGCTTCTCTGCTGCCCACAGATCAAAACCCCAAAGCCACAAAGGAAGTTGGTGGATATCCCTGGATTTCACCCTCTGCTTTCTCTCTCTTCCTCCGTATCGGTCTCTGAACCGGGATGGCCCTTTAGCTCCTAGCCTTTAGAGCATCCAAAGTTGGGCTGGCAAGACCTTGTATGTGCCCTGAAACCCTTGTCACTCCGGTGTTTATCTTTGGAGTATGAAGATCCTTGTCTGTCTGTCTCTCTCTCTTTTTTTGGAAGTAACCAGTTTTCCCCTTTAAAGGCTGTCTTTGTTATCAGGCCTCTGCATGCCTTTCACCCTTGCTCTGGCTTGGAGAAATTGTCAGTTCTCTCGTCTGAGTGCTTCGTTAACTCCTCTCTTTTTTATAAATATATATATATTATTTGTGATTCCTCTTCCTTGATTACGTTTTGCCCTCGTTCTGTTTCTCCTTCCTCTCTTTCTTTCTTTCTCTCTCTCTCTCTTTTTCTCACGCCACGGTGAGCCCTTCTCCCTCCTCTCCCCTCCTCTCTTCTTCTTCTTCCACCTCTCCTTCATCTCTCTCTCTCTTTTGCCAGCATGGTGAAAAAAATCCATTGTGTAGGCCAAGTTGTGCTGATCCCGCAAAGCTGGGGAGGGGGTGCCTTACTTGGGAACGTGCTCTGCTCTTCCCTCGGCTTGTCCTTCTCTCATTGCCCTGCTGGGTGCTGGTTGTGGTGGAGCTGGCACGGCGGTAGCAAAACGCTTCATGGTGTGTGTGTGTGTGTGTGTCCATGTCCGGGGTGGGGCAGGAGGTCCCTTTGCTCTTTCCTTTAGCAACTCTCATTAGTCCAGCTTGCCCATTGCTATGCAACCGTCCTTCTCCAATTGTAGCTGCTTCCTGGCGATTGAGGTGGCTGGCAGACCTTTCTAAGGGTGGTGGTGGTGTCCTCTGTGCATTTTCCAAGGGGTTCGCCTATTTGAGGCGGTAACGTTGGAAAAGTTGTCCTTTCCGAAGTTACTTCCTGGCTGGTTTCCTTCTGCAACCGAAACTCTCTTCGGAGGTCAAAGAGAGTGCAATGTCTCACCATTCCTTCCAGCTTCTTCTGGCTTGAAAAGAAAATACATGGCTGGTTCCTACAAGAGGTTTAACCAAGTAATGGAGGATTTATTTTGTGTGGGGTGGGGTGGGGTGGGGTGGGGTGGAGGGATTGGGACAAAAATCATAGACTAATGGAATAGCGGGACTTCCAAACAAGGCTGCATCTCAGAAGAGCTAACCAAGCTTAGTCTGATTGGTTGCTAGATTTGGTTCAGTGTTTGGGTTGATATAGTACAGTATTTATTTATTTATTTATTTATTTATTTATTTATTTATTTATTTATTTAATTAATTAAACTTTTATACCACCCTTCTCCTTTCGGACTCAGGGCGGTGAACAGCCATAATAAAACAATTATACAAAAAAGTTAAAACTAATTATTTAAAATAAATTATATAAAATTTGGCCCATATAGATTAAAATATTCCAATTTAAAATCAATGTCGAATTTTAAAACCAAATAAAATCAGGCCAGCCCGGCTAACTGAAAAAGGTGAGTTTTCAGGGCCCGACGAAAAGTCCGGAGGTCTGGGATCACTCGTATCTCTGGGGGTAGATCGTTCCAGAGGGTAGGTGCCACCACAGAGAAGGCTGTCCCCCTGGGGGTCTCCGGCTGACATTGTCTGGCTGACGGCACCCTGAGGAGGCCCTCTCTGTGGGAGCGAACTGGCCGGTGGGAGGCAATTGGTGGCAGAAGGCGGTCCCGTAAATACCCCGGCCCTAAGCCATGGAGCGCTTTAAAGGTGATCACCAACACCTTGAAGTGCACCCGGAAGTCCACCGGGAGCCAATGCAGCTCGCGCAGGAGAGGAGTCACATGGGAGCGCCCCGTCGCTCCCATAATCCCCTGCGCGGCCGCATTCTGCACCAGTTGGAGCCTCCGGGTGCATCCCAAGGGGAGCCCCATGTGATGGCTAACCTTTTTGCCATCGCGTGCCAGGAAGGGGTTGGGGGGGTGGGGCCCACACCCATAATTCTATGCCTCCCACCCTGCGCGCCCTGCGTACCCAATCCCCTTCCCCTCTTTCTCCTGACCTGTTTTTCTTTGTCACCTGGCTCCAGATACTCTCTATGCATCTGGGGAGGGCGAAAACAGACTCCCCCATCTACCCCTAGGCCCTCCAGAGGCAGAAAACAGCCTCTTTCCCTACTTCTGGTGGGCCCAAAAGGCCTGAAAATCAGGTGGCCAGCACGCACATGCGCGTCAGAGCCGGCGTGCCCACTGATATGGCTACGCGTGCCATCCGCCATCACGGATATAGTAGTTACCTCCTTTGCAAATGAGCCGGATTTTTTATTTCAGCATGGTTCAAGGCCGTTGTGCCAGAAAGAAGAAGTTAATCATGTTTTCTTTTCTGGTTGTGTTTTTTTGTTTTTTGTTTTGGTCCCCTGTGCCCAAGCTTTGCTGGCGAAGAGTCACAGAAACAGGGTGAGGGGTACACAGCAGAAAATAGCTTGAACGGAATAACAGTTGGAAGGGACCTTGGAAGTCTTCTAGCCCAACACCCCTGCATAAACAGGAGACCCTATACCTGTGATGGCAAACCTGTGGCACACGTGCTAGAGGTGGCATGCAGAGCCCTCTGTGTGGGCATGCGCGCCGTTGCCAGCTGCTCTTCCGGTTTCTGGTGTGCACATGCGCGCCAGCCAGCTGGTCTTCACAGGCACTGGAACGTGAAAAAATGGCCTGAAAAATAGGCAAAAAACAGGCTGTTTTTCAGGCCAAAAATGGCCTAAAAACGGCCCCCAAAACAGCCAAAAAACAGGCATGTGTGTGCCGGCCAGCTAGTTTTCAGGTTTCTGGTATGCACATTTGCGCCGACCAGCTGGTCTTCATGGGCACCAGAGCGCCAAAAAATGGCCTGAAAAATAGGCAAAAAAACAGGCTGTTTTTCAGGCCAAAAACGGCGTAAAAATGCCCCCCAAAATGCCCCGCAAAATAGCCATAAAACAGGCATGTGTATGCCGGCCAGCTGGTTTTCAGGTTTCCGGTGCGTGCACATGCACACATATTCTGGTTTGGGCACTCAGTGCCGAAAAGGTTTGCCATCGCTGCCCTATACCATTGTTCCAGATGTTTCAAAATATAATATCTAAAAGTCCAGCCAGTTTAGCCAAGGGTGAAAAACCCTGAATCTAATCCCAACTCTGGATGATTCTGAATTGTATATTTTAATTCTCAGGTGATGAATAACAGCCAGGTCCATCAAAGAGTTTCCCAGGAAGAATTGGTCATTCTTTAAGACGTTACAACATGGGGTGCAGTTCCTGCAAATTTTTGCAACCAGAGTGCCGTCATCCACTAAAAAATCAAAGCTAATAAGTGTATGTCCCAAAGGTGTTTTTCCAAAGGGCAATTGGGCTTTTTCTTTGAAAATGGTTTGCTTCTCATCCAAGAAGCTTCTTTAGTTCAAACTTGTTGGATAAGAAGTGAAACACTTTCAAGGAAAAAACACCAAGAAAGTCCAATTCCCTTTTGAAAAAGCATTTTTGGGACAACTAGGACCTGGATGATTGAGAATCTCTATATATAATGATTTATTTACCCTATAAATTTAGGATGTAAACATGACAGCTGGTGTGTGGGTAAAATTTCCCTGCTAATGTTACTCTAGACAAGTTGGTCAGATACAATTTTATATACACCCTCCCCCCATCTTAAATTCTATAAACAGAAGTTCTGTGTTTTGTTTCCTGTTTAGCCTCAACTGCTAGGGAGAAGAGGTGGGTTTCAGCAGGTTCTGACCAGTTCTGAAGAACCGTTAACGGAAATTTTGAGTAGTTCGGAGAACCGGTAGTAAAAATTCTGACTGGGCCCTCCCCCATCTATTCTCTGCTTCCTGAGTCCCAGCTGATCGGGAGGAAATGGGGATTTTGCAGTATCCTTCCCCTGGAGTGGGGAGGGAATGGAGATTTTACAGTATCCTTCCCCTGGAGTGGGGAGGGAATGGAGATTTTGCAGTATCCTTCCCCTGCCACGCCCACCAAGCCACGCCCACCAAGCAATGCCACGCCCACTAAGCCACATCCAGAGAACCGGTAGTAAAAATTTTTGAAATCCACCACTGCTAGGGACCTACAGACATTACTGTCAGCTCCAAGTTCTCTTGGGATTTTTCAGTAGCCTTTGATAGAAGACGTTGGAAACAGAAATTCTGTTCTACAAAGTTTTTAATTTTTTTAAATTTCCCCCAGAAAGACATTTCTTACATGACCAGCTTTACGTTTAATAGCATTGTGATAATGCAGCTTCCCCTTTTTTCCTCTTCTTCTCTTGAAAACTTGTTTAATTTCAGTGGATTTTTGAGCGTGTTTAAACATTTGTTTCCTCCCAGGAAAACTTGAGGTTCAAAGACAGAACGGGTGAGGTTAGAACACACCAAGGCCTGGGTGTAATTGAAGTGTTGTGATTCTAACAAGGGAGAAGACAAATATTCGCGATGCAGATGCAAATGCAAATGCGTTGAAATGTAAGGTCCCAATATATGCCTGAGTCACCAGAATGCCAAAGAGAGAGACTCAAGACGAGGCTTGGGGGGGGGGGGGGGGAAGCAGATTTTATTTATGGCCAAAAACAAAATACTGGGTGGGACTATATCCAGAACATACAGATAACAATGCATGTGAGGACATAGCTACACCTTGGGGAAGGTATGGCGTCCTTTTATAACCTCAGAGACATCAGCTTAGTACCCAATTCTGGCCCCCTAGTTTAGGTTCGAGTATTCGTTGTTGCCCTGCAAAGGAATAGAAACTTCCCAATTAGTCTTATCTCGACCTTGAGCATTCCTATGTTTTTCCCAATTGGCTATTTGGCCTCCTGGTTCTGCAAGGAACGAGCTTACACAGATCAAAGGCATAAATTAGGGTTGAGGTGTAAATTATCCCGTGGTTGATGTCTGCAGTTCCAACTAAGATATGTACCATAGTTTTGTCCCCGTCCCACACACGCACACCAACAGACGCCCAAGAGTTAAAAACCAAACCAGCCGACAAGAATTCCCTTTTGATAACCTAGTGGCTGCCTGCCAAGAGTCTTTACTCACGAAGGGAGGTTCTTTCGTACATCAAAGTAAATCTACAACAGTTACAGGGTAATCAAGTCCAGTCCACAAATTAATTCCAGCAAAGCATATAGCAAGAGTCCGGCAATGCAGAATGCCGTGGTAGCTTTCAGCTTTGTTCGTCACAAGGCTTGACTGGCCACCACACCCTCTTTTATACCCTGTGGGGTGTGGTCCAGTGACTCAGCTTAATCCCTGGCATGGCTCCTCCTTTGTTGCGCGCGCTTATCTCTGCGCCGCTGTCGGGGGTCCAGCCAAGCCTCATCCCCGTCACTGTCCAGCTGTGGTTGCTCAGAAGTGCCTGGCTCCTGGCCTATCTCTTGGCCTTTGGAGGACACCGGAGGCATTGCCAGAGAAGAGGATCCTGGAGAGGGAGGCCTTGCCAACTCCTCTCCTTCCCTTTCGGAGTCTTCTCCCTCCGATAAGACAGGCTCGGGGGCTGGAGCCACAACAACCATGCTCTTAGATGGCACAAGAAAAACAGGAAGAAGATTGATATGGGTTCAGGTCAAATGGCAGGGACATACGTTTGACAAATACCAGATAATAACAATATGTTTGTAACAAAATATAAAGGAATAATATATGTGATACAACGACACAAAATATGTGTTACAGGGACCTAATGGTTACAGAATAACAAGTTTTTACTAAATCTAGTATATCAGTATTTTATATTCTACCCTTATTATTGTTTCCCTACATTACGATTGGCCTACTTTCCTTTGTCGTTCCTTATTATCGGGAGAAACAATATTGTTTTCAGATGTGTCACTCAAGCATAGTGAAAGGGTTCTAAACAGGAACGTAGTAAGAACCATCTAGGACAGGGGTGTCAAACTCGATTTCATTGAGGGTCGCATCAAGGCTGTGGTTGACCTCGGGGGGAGGGGGGGCAGGGGGGCATGGCCGACTGGGTGGGACTGGCCAGCTTGATGCCACTCACGGGGTGTGGCTGACTGGGTGGGCATGGCCAGCTTGATGCTGTTCACTGAGCGTGGCTGACTCAGGATGGTCCATCCCTCGAGCACCGGGATCCCATAGCCCAGCCCAGCTCCACTTCCCCGAGGGGGCGTCCGCTTACTTCCACCTCAAGGCTGCTGCCAGTGCCACCGCGGGGCGAGGCCAGGTGAAGAGGCCAGGAGAAGAGACTGACCGCTATGCTTCAGTCTGCCCGACAACAGCTGCAGCTTGTTGGCCTCGCCCCACGCAGCCTCTTCATCTCTTCGCCTGGCCTCTCGCCTCTATGCCCCGCCTGGCCCGCCACCTCCTGTGCACATCCATGCACGCACGTGGGGATGGAGTGGGCTGGGACGAAGTGATGGGAGCCAGCCCCTTATAGTTTCCAGGATGTTCCCATGGGTCAGATCCAACCCACGGGTCTGATCCAGCCCGCTGGCCTTGAGTTTGACACCCCTGATCTAGGAAATAAGGAAAGATTTTAACATTAGATCAGTAGCGGAGAAAGAGAAGCAATATCAAAGAAATTCGCAACTGGAAACCTGCAACTATTGCAAAAAGGAAAAGAATGGCAAACAATTATCGAATATTTATGTTGGCTACGTATTTCCAACAATGTTTTTATTTGTATTGGTTTTACTGTTTTGATATGATGCAGCACTTTCCTTTTATATTTTCACTGCTCAGGAAATTTTCCTGGAGATATATAGTACATGTTTTTGGTATGTCTTTCAGAAAGCAACTATAAACAAAATTTATAGTCGCTATAACACGAGAGCCAACCTATTGTGAATTGGGTAAGAAAAATCTTGCCCTTTGTGAATAAAATGATTTATCTGTTTGGAAGTCAGTGTCCTGCAAAAAAATAATTTACTTATCTGAGGGATAAATATCCTGATATACAGTTTCTTTCTTTTTTTTCCAGAGAAGCAATGGTGCTAAATTGAAATGATGGAAAAAGCTTTGCATTCCCTTGTCCAAGGCATAGATTAATCAATTAACTGTATTAATGAGGGAGACAGTTATTTTAAACCGAAGTCTCTTTTTCCTCCAAATAGGATTTTACTCATGTGATTTATGTGCTGTATGTATGCATAATACGGGAGTTCATTCATTGCATATGAGGTCCACTCACAGAGAGATCTGTTAAATGGAAGATTCATTGTTTTTATTCTGAGATTTTTTAAAATATATAGTTAACAGAATAACAGAGTTGGAAGGGACCTTGGAGGTCTTCTAGTCCAACTCCCTGCTTAGGCAGGAAACCCTACACCACTTCAGACCAATGGTTATCCAACTTCTTCTTAAAAGCTTCCAGTGTTGGAGCATTCACAACTTCTGGAGGCACGTTGTTCCACTGATTAATTGTTCTCACTGTCAGGAAATTTCTCCTTAGTTCTAAGTTGCTTCTCTCCTTGATTACTTTCCACCCATCGATTCTAGTCCTGCCTTCAGATGCTTTGGAGAATAGCTTGAGTCCCTCTTCTTTGTGGCAGCCCCGGAGATATCGGAACACTGCTATTATGTCACCTCTGGTCCTTCTTTTCATTAAACGAGACATACCCAATTCCTGCAATCGTTCTTTGTATATTTCAGCCTCCAGTCCCCTAATCATCTTTGTTGCTCTTCTCTTCATTCTTTCGGTGACCAAAACTGGATGCAAATTCTGTCCCATCATTTTATTTTGTTTGGGAACTATAGAGCAATAGACCGAACTTATTGCAAAACTCAAAAGGACGTGGTGGCTCAGTGGCTAAGACCTTATCAATCGAAAAGTTGGCATTCAGTGGTTTGAATCCCTAGTGCCGTGTAACGGGGTGAGCTCCTGTTACTTGTCCCAGCTTCTGCCAACCTAGCGGTTCGAAATTAGGCAAAAAAATGCAAGTAGAAAAATAGGGACCACCTTTGGTGGGAAGGTAACAGTGTTCCGTGTGCCTTTGACGTTGAGTCATGCCGGCCACATGACCACGGAGATGTCTTCGGACAGCGCTGGCTCTTTGGCTTTCAAACGGAGATGAGCACCGCCCCCTAGAGTCAGGAACGACTAGCACATATGTGTGAGGGGAACCTTTACCTTTACCTGTATTGCAAAACTGAGTATTTGAAATATCCATTGGAAGATAGCCTTTACGTTGGTAGGTTTTGCTGTGATTCTGTTTGATTGGACATGGTGCCATGTGCAAAAGAGATATCTGATAGGCACTCTTATTTAATTGCCTCTATTTCAAGTACTCGTTCTTTCCTCTACAGTACGAGGCATTCATATCTGAAAAAGATAGTACCTTTTTGAAGCCTCCTTAGGAAACTGTTTTTAATTAGTGGCTTGGCTGACTTTTATTATCTAATGTTAAGAAAGGACAGGTAATACATGAGCTTTCGGTTCCTTTTATCATCCTCTGGCCAAAGGCCATTTTCTTGATTATTTAATTGATTGTTTCACAGCGAACAGGGAGACATCTTTGAATTTTTCAGGCATCTTTGCAGAATCAGGAGGGCTACAAAATTGAATTAAATCTCTCTCTTCTGCTCTCATCTCGCTCTTGATAGCTGGCTATCTAAACCATCTCTTAGAAAATGTCAGTTATTAATCTATCTCTCTTGTTGATCTTGATGTAGTATTACGTTTAATTAGCTCAGGGATTTTTTCCCCCCAACCTAAATGCAGAATGTTACTTGTCTTCTATCCTCTTCATTTCACTCCGCTGCTCAAGCCTATCTGGATCTTTTCAAATCGTCTTATTTTCATCCAGAGGTGAAAATTGTTTCATTTGCCAATTTCTTAAGAATTTCCTAACTTCTTAAAATCTTCCTAACTTCCCTTCTTGGTTCTAGTCGTTGATAAAAATGTTGGACAACACTGGGCTCAGGGTAGCGGTGGGATTCAAATAATTTAACAACTGGTTCTCTGCCCTAATGACCGGCTGGTTGGGCGTGGCCATGGTGGGCGTGGCCAGGGGATGTGACAGGCAGCACTCAGCCTCCTGCACACACACACCCCTGGGAGCAAAAACACACCGCCCCTGCCATGCCCCATTTTCGGCCTAGTAGGCGTCCCTGCAGCCTCCTGGGAGTGAAAACAGACCGTGGCGGGGCGGGGGCACACCTCCATGCCCCATTTTGAGCCTAGAAGGCCTCCCTGCAGTTACCTGAGAGCCAAAATGGGGCACGTGGGGACTCCTGGAAGGGGCGGGGAGAGGAGGGGCAGAGCCAGCCAGCAATTTAACTAGCGGTTCACCTAAACTGGCCCGAACTGGCTGAATCCCACCACTGGCCCAGGACAGAATCTTCAGGCATTTCAGTTGATATTTGTCTGTAAGCCAAGGGTGTTCGATCTTGGCCATTTTAAGACCTATGGACTTCAACTCCTGAAATTCCCCAACTATCCGTGCTGGGGAAATTAAAGTCCATAAGCCTTAATGTTGCCAAGGTTTCAGAACTCTGCTGATCTGTAGCCACAACTGAGCAGTTTTTGAAGGTAGTCATTCAGCCAACTATGAGTCCATCTAATAGTAGTATCATTTAGCGTATATTATATTTAAAAAATCATGAGGCATTCTGTTGACACCCAGTTAGAGTGTATCCATGGCGTTCCCCCGATCTACTAAATTAGTAAGTGGCATAAGAGGAAAGAAAATTGATCAGTGGCCTAGAGGTGGAGCTCTTGCCTCACAATCAGGAGGCTGTGAGTTGAATCCTAGGTAGCGGCAGTTATTTCTCTCTCTGGGCACGAGTATATATCTGCTATGTTCTCTGCATTGGTGACAGGAAAGGCATCCGGCCAGTAAAGACTCCGGCAAGATTTTGTCTATAGGTGTGAAACAATAAAGAATTCAGTTTGGAAGAATCACCACAAACCATAATTGTTCGTGTCATTCTTAGTTTTGGATGGAGTGGTGCAGTGGCCTAGAGGTGGAGCTCTTGCCAATCAGGAGGCTGTGAGTTCGATCCTAGGTAGAGGCTGATATTTTTCTTTCTGGACACACAGAGAATATATCTGCTGAATGAAACTCCGCACTGGTGATAGGAAGGGCATCTGGCCATTAAAACACTCTGCTAGCTCCATTCAGTTGCCCAGACTCCACCCCGCAAGGGATTATGGGGTTTTTAAATGGAGATGATGATTCTTGGTTTTGGACCAATCTTCTCCACTATTTTTCCACTCATCTGGCCTAAAGGGCTGGGTAAATAGCAGCCATACAGTGGCAGAAGAACAAGGACTTACAGCCTGAGTGTCAATAATAGATTGTGCGTAGGGTGTGTTGAGAAACCAAATAAATAAACAAATAAATAAATCTTGTTTGTAATGCAGAAAATAACTGGCTGCAGATGGACTGGGCTGGTGCTGCAGTTTCTAGATACCTTGTGCTGTAGCGACATTGATCCAGTGGTGTGTTGCCTGTGGCAAAACCCATCAGCTGGGCCTTAAGTTGTGGTTGCCCATATGTTATGGAATGATGGGACCAAACAACATTCCGGGTCAGTCAGAGCCAGTTTATTATTGCGCAAGGTTCAGAGCAGATTCATACCTGAAAGTCTGAACAACCAAGAGATTTGACACAACTGCTTATATGTGCTTTCAAGACAAAGGAGTTGTCTTTGTCCATACATTTTCCATATATGGTAAAATTACATTTGGTATCAAATACAGGACCTCATATAGTTGTTCTATACCTTTGTTATAATATAACGGACACTTCCTCATTACTAAACCATTAGCTTCTAGTTTATAAGATTATTTTCAGCTAGACCACTTTCCTAAGTTCTGTAAGTACTAATGGAGTTTTTACTACTGTCCTTAGGTGATAATTAACTCTTTGCCCCATACATGTCTTTGTGTGGATGACAGTGAGCCTTTTCAGACATTCTCTATATGGCTGTCTTTCCGTGACAGCTAGGCCTCCTCAGAAGATATATTACCAATAATGGGGTTTAACTGACTTTAATATAATCTCCAGCAAACACGTTTCTCTCAAACAAGCACATTTTCTTTCTTACAATACTGTGACTAAAGAGGGCCCTTCAGTGGTCATCTAGCTGAACCCGCATCATTTACATTACATAGATGGGGTTGAAGTGTGAAAATGCAGTTGTTTGTAGGCGCACTTTACTGCGTAAACTATACTTGTCTGGAGGATCTGCTGTTTGCAGTTGAAGGCAACTTGGTTAGAGCTTTCTTTGAACCGTGTACGGTGATGTATGCCATGAATATGGCTAACCACTACAATTGCATAAAGGACACAAATATATATATATATATTGGCAATCTTAAGGGTCTCCTCTCAACAGAACCTTCCCCCCTCTCCTCCCTTT
The DNA here is from genome assembly GCA_012654045.1 of Ptyas mucosa. Classification (NCBI taxonomy): domain Eukaryota; kingdom Metazoa; phylum Chordata; class Lepidosauria; order Squamata; family Colubridae; genus Ptyas; species Ptyas mucosa. Next base: position 8,644,040 of record WNWU01000047.1, on the reverse strand, counting down.
TAAAGGCTGTGGTATTGTGAATGCATCTGTTCTTGGTAGACTTCTAAAAATCTCTTGCAACCCCCACGTGGATTTTTCTAAAGATTTTCACTCTTGCAACTAGCAAAAAAAAAAAGTGCCTTAAACCAGCCTAGAAACCACCACTTTAACCCTTCTTCCTTTTCTTCTTCTTCTTCTTCCTCTGTTTAACACTGCAGATGGTTCAGGCACAGATCCTCAGCCATAATTGGACTTTGTTTTCCTTCCTTTTGTGTTTTATAACCACCATTCAGCCATTTTGGAGAGGTTGACTCCCACGTTCCCACGAACCGGATAGGCCTAGTGTCCTTTCTGTAACCTTTGCCTGGTTCGATCGTTCTGATGATAAGAACAGGACAATGAAGATTGCCAGCTAAAGGAAGGGCCACAATGGATGGGGTTGCCTTGGAATGCAGGGCTGGTGGTATGGAGGAAACAGTAATAATAACCAAGGAGGTAAGATGCTACATTCACCTCCAGTTGAGAACATGATAGGGTGGATTTGGTATCCACCCTGCTATGCTTGTCACCATCTTTTCCTTCCCTGTGGCAGACCAGGTGGAGGTTGAAATGCCCTCTTTGCCATCAGAGAGACCCTCCCTCGAGAGAGAGAATAGGGCAGGGGGCCACTGATGGCGCTTTCTGCTTTGTCTTTCTAGAAGACGTCCATCACCAACCCGGAACGCGGCCGCACCTGAGAGGCTCGAAGCTCTGAAATACCAACGGATTAAGAAGCCAAAAAAGTCGAAATCCAAAAAACAAAGCAGTGAGTGCGAGGAACACCAGATTCGCTCCCCTGCCTCTCCCGCTGCCCCCTTCCCCACCTGGCACAATGCTCATTGAAGTCAATGACTTGTAATGGGAATTGCTTCTGTCTCTCTATGAGGCCTGAACGTGGCTACGTGGTTTTTGGGCACAACCCAAAATAGAGATTGTTGGGTGACCCTCTAGCTTGGTTCTTCAGAAGTGAAACATCTCCTTGAGTTTTGCCTCACTCCTTTGGCTACCCTTCTGCATCCTGGGTGCCTTGTAGATGTCTAGATCTCAGGTCCCAGATTTCTTAGCAAAATGGCCATGCTGGCTGTAGCATTTGATGTCCAGCGATTGCCCAGTGAATGTTGGCTGGAGAAAACTGCCTTAGACCAAAATTAGTTTCTAGTTCTCCTAACCTCAGTCCCTACAGCCAGTATTTCCCAGGTGGGGGTTCTGTCTTTAAAACCACCCTCTCATGCACACTTCTCATAGTCCATCCTCCCTTTGACCCCTGCTCCTCAATAACTTTTCCTGGTTCCTCCTCTTTTAAATGATTGTGGTTTTTTTTTTGTTTGTTATTTGATTATGTCTTTAACGCTTATTATTGCTGCAATTGCTAGAGCTGCTTTTTCCCCACCATGTTGGTATGAGTGTGAAAACCATCTTCACCTTCACCGAGAGCACCTCCATGCCTTCCTGGTTGACGTTCCTCCAGCTCAAGCTTCTCATACCTGCAGCTTGATGACACCTTGGGTTGTGTGTGTGTGCGTGTGCGAGTTGAGTTACGGTGATGCCAGCCTGCTTTTTGTTGGCTTAAAGAGAGAACTTCAAAGGCTTAAATGTCCTCTCATAATACTGGTACCGGAGATTGACCCACTCCTTCCTCTTTGCTTTCTTCTCCAGATGGTTCTGCCTCCCAGGTTCAACAACATCCTAACTCTCAGGTACTGTGGCCTGACGAAGCTGTCTGTCTACGGAAGAAGAAGAGACACTCTCGCCAGGATCCCTTTGCCCGTCTCTCCGCCCTGAAGGATGACCTCTGTCACCGGCAGGTTCCTGAAGACCAGACAGCCATTCTGAACAACGTAGACCATGATGATTCTAGTGGGCATGCGACCTTACTTTAGATTAGCACCTGCCAGGGGGAAGAAAGAGGGAAATAAGGAGAAGAACAGATTAGATCTCTCTGTGGTCAAATGCATGGAAGGAGAAATTGAAGCACAGGTTGGTGTGGCTTAGACCTTCAGGATCCAGGCTCCGATCGGTGACATGGGATATGATGATCACATGTTACGTGTGACTCTGGCGTGATCTGTGAGAAGATAAAATCCAGGGTGAAGTCTTTGACTTTTGTGAGGAGCGAATTACATCTCCTACGTAGTCTTCTACTGTAATGTAATCCACAAGGAGAGGAGATATCCTAGTAAACCGGTGGGAAGGCGAAAAGCAAATATCTCAATTTAAACCCTCTTCATCCTCTTTTCAAGCTTTTTCTGGATCTCTTGCAGAGACGGGCAATGAAGAGTTAGGAGCTCTTTGGTCAGAACTGGGCAACCCACCTGCTCTCTACTGTAGCTTCAAGCTTGTATACTTTCCGGAAGGGGAATACGACTGATCGAATTGTACAAACCTGCTTCTCCCAATATTATTTATTCATATATATGAGATATTTCTGTATTCGTATATATGAAAAAGAAACCATAGAAGCAAGGGACGGTGTGCATTTGCGTAGCGTTTATTTAGAATTCACTAGAGAAAGAAAACGCAGTATTTAGTTGAGTGAGTCGGTTGGCATATTATTGGATGCAGCAAAACTACCGAGATTTTTATTTATGAGCGTTAACGACTTCTTAGTTTTTATTTACTCGAGTGTTATTAGAAATGATCCAAACACACCAAGGGGGCAAAAAAAAAACAACAACAACAAAATATTCTGCTCGTTTCAACTGTCATACCTCTTTGATGTCTGAATATTCTGAGTGAAAATAACAACGTAGAGTTGACTTTCTTATCTGTTGGGTGGAGATCTAGGATTACAGTATGCCTTGTACGTTTGCACAGTTCAATCTTAATTTATATTGGGGTGGGGATTGGGGAAACAAAACCTGTAGGACATTTTATATCAGACTAAATAAGAAAATGGCAGTTTGTTTGTTTGTTGGTTTGTTGTTTGTCTCGGTGGCCAGGGAAATTGACAGCCCAAATTGTATTTTCTGGCAAATTTTAGGTTTAGATGGGCTTCTTTTAAGATGCTAATTTTGCTATGCTTGTATCTGTACTGTAGTACACCTTTTTTAATTTTTTTTTTTTAAAAAAAGGCTAGTCTTCACTACAAAGCATCACTGCATTACCTCTGCTGAAAATAAGGAGGTTTTAAAACTCGTTCGTCTATGTTTAAGCAAGGATTTCTTCCATTTCAGTCTTTGGTTTTTGGGTTTTTTTTTTCTTCCTGACCGCATAATAATAATAACACACGCAGTGTGTTCATCTACGAGAACAACAGAATGAGGAGGCTGAGCCCAAGCTAGCATATAAGATTAGAGGACAATATATGGAAATCTTTCTCGACGAAGTAAATTGTCTGTGCAGAATGAGCTCAGTGGAGAGGGAAGTTAGAGCTACTTTTAAAAACTTGCAAAGGATTTCTGCTTAAAAAAAAAAAAGAATGAAAGGATTCCCATTTGCAGTCTAAAAGAAATTGCAATTCATTCTGCAGCCTTCAGATGCTGCCGGATGACTTGCTGTGAGTTCAGATTTGAGCCAAATAGAAAAAAAAAAAAGAATAGCAAATACGCAGCGGAAAAAGAAAATTTGGAAAATAATCTAATCCTCCCAGGTTGAATACAGAAATCCTTTCAAGTAGCAGCTAGTGAAACCAAATTCCCTATATCTTTCTACCACCATGCCTCTTCCTTCTGATTTTGATTTTTGGTTTTGTTCCTCTCCTCTTCCTCATCACGGTCTTAAGGCAGGTCCTTATCATGCTTCCTTTTTATTAATCTTATTCTAGGTTTGTAGAAGTAAACATTTAGAGACGACGACGGCAGGGGTGGGTTCTACCTACCTTTACTACCGGTTCACAACGGGGCCGTGCGCCGCTCTTCTGCGCATACGCAGAAGCATTTTGATAACATCGGGGTTGGTGGGCGGAGCCTCCCGCCAGTTTTACTACCGGTTCTATAGAACTGGTGCGAACCGGGGGCAATCCACCACTGGATGACGGTGAAAAATTGAATTTTGCAAACATCTTCAGGTGTTTCTCTACAATCAACACCAAACTAGCTCAATTGGGTTTAATCAGATAGGATTATTCAGAGAATCAAGTGATGGGAGGTGATGAGGATTAGGGATACAACTATTCTACATAGTGAACCCCAGAAATAAGTCCCCGTATCGCTTCTTAACTATGATAAACCCAGATCACGGGGCAAAGAGACTATGCTAGGTTTTGTAGATTACGTATTGTTGCTTGTACCCATCTAACAAGATATAGGGTATAACAGTGCATAGACTGCTTCTATAGCTTTGAACATACCTAACCAGATCTTCTAGCTTTTTAAATTATATTTATGTTGAAGTGTTCCTTGTATGTAATATTTAGGTTTGCTTCTTGGGCAGCTTGGAGTAAATAATGACGTTTCCTTCAAGAAGAGGTCAAGTTCTAAGCTGGGTATGTCCATCTAGTTTTCTTGACAAAAATGCAGAAAGGATTTTGTGTTGCTTTCTGGATTTTTTTTTTTAAATTCCCACTCTAGCCCCCTCCCTGGGGTATCCTTTATCAACTTAGTATGTCTCCTGCTTAGCTTTTCGAGATCAATGACTATAGAGGACTAAACAGTCTGCAGAGCTCCAGAAACAAGGCTTGTAGAGTCATTTCTGAGTGCAGATTTAACGACAGATTTCATGCTTATTTACGGTAGCTTCCGATACGATCTTCTACAGAAGATGGCTTCTCTTAAGAAGATCTCTACCCCCGGCCAATTGCAATACTGCCTACTGACCCAAAGGGCTACAATATCAGTTGACTTCAACCAGTTGCAAAAGGAGGATTATGACAATGGAGCTGGCGTGAAATCCATATCAGTTTAGAAGGCTGATATACCTTTGCTGTTTCGTGGAGGTCATTGGCGGGAGCCTTCTTCCTTTCTAATGCAGTCTTACCGAGGGGAATGGATAGTAATGTGAACAGATAGATTGGCATTGCCAGGAGATGAGACAGAAACCATGGGGGGCTTTTTTTAAGCTATCCAAAGCAATACATTGTGGACTGAGTTGAAGCAAGCATCGTGATCTCCTTATTGGAGCATGTTCTTTGACTTTATGCCATCAGGTTTTCCACCTGCACAAGCTTCCATTAAAAAAAGGGGGGGGGGCAGGCTAGTGTAGATTTGAATGTGATGATGTAAGGTGGTTGAAACGATTGGAATCTCTTTCTTGGAATTGCTTAATACATTACCAGGCCTACTTAACACTTACCCAGCCTATATCTCAGCATTTCCATCCAGTGGTAGGATTCAGCCGGTTCGCACCATTTCAGGAGAACCGGTTGTTAACTTTCTGAGCAGTTTGGCAAACTGGTTGTTGGAAGAAATCATTAGGGCAGAGAACCAGTTGTTAAATTCCTTGAATCCTACCACTGTTTCCATCCATAATGAAAGCATTTTTGGGGAGGGGGGAAATTGGCAATTTGGATTATTAATGGCTATAATTAGATAATCATTAATCATTAACCATAAATATACAAAAGTATGAAGGCTATTGCTTAGCGCATTGTAAGCCGCCCTGAGTCTCCGGAGAAGGGCAGCATATAAATCAAATTAAAAAAAAAAAACTCAAGTCAATCCACTGCAGGATGAAGGCTTCTTCAAGGTTGTGGACTGTGATCTGCCATGTTGGCCAAGTGTGGATTGATAAATAGAGGTGCTTTTTTAAAAAACTTCCTAGTCTAGGATAGAAAGAGAGAAGGAGACTGGCCAAAATTAATATGGAATACTGCATCCAGTTTTGTTCGCCATCATATAAAAAAAAGATGTTGAGACTCTAGAAAGAATACATAGAAAAGCAACAGAGATGATTAGGGGACTGGTTGCAGAAATTGGGTATGTCTAGTTTAACGAAAAGACGGACTATGGTTGACATGATTGCAGTATTCCAATATCTCAGGGGCTACCACAAAGAAGACAGGGTCAACCTATTCTCCAAAGCAACTGAAGGCAGGACAGAAGCAATGGGTGGAAACTAATCAAGGAGAGAAGCAACTTAAAACTAAGGAGAGATTTCTTGACAGTGAGAACAATTAACCAGTGGAACAACTTGCCTCCAGAAGTTGTGAATGCTCCAACACTGGAAGTTTTTAAGAAGATGTTGGATAGCCATTTGTCTGAAGTGGTGTAGAGTTTCCTGCCTAAGCAGGGGGTTGGACTGGAAGATCTCCAAAGTCTCTTCCAACTCTGTGATTCTGTTAAGTCATCCAGCTGTCTTCCATCCCTAGAGGAGGATTAGAATCTGGCTGTACCCACTCCTATTCCAGATTTTGATTATGGTACCACACTGATTTTCATGTATGTGTTCAGTTTCATCTGATGGGATATTTGCTGTTGAGTCCTTTGTGAGTTTTGCTCACAAAATTTTTGACTATTTTGATGGACTTTATCTTCCAGTGAGTTAAGTTTTGGATTCTTGGACCCAGAGTTCAATTAGCCAAGCTTTGTTTATTCAGCTAGGGCTTTGTTTTATAATAATACGACTTCATGCATATGTTTACCCAGAACCCCCAATTGGCTGCCTGCCCAGTGTATAACGTAGCAGCTGTCTTTGTCAGCCGTTCATGTTCTGCTTGTGTGAATCTTCTGTGGTGATGTAGAAGGAGAAGCGGAAGAGAATGAGTCCTGGAACCCAGCTGGTGATGGCTTATTCAATAAACCATGGTTGAGGGAACAATGCCTTAGCAGCATATGTGACCCCAGTTATTTGTCACTTGCCAAGCTGCAGTATGGACTTCCTAGAAGGGACTCGGTCTTGTTCAACCTCTTTGGAGCACCTTGGAGGCTATTCCACTAACCATTCTAATGGTAAATCAGCTATTACAAATATCAGGATTTCAATATTATTTTGGGTTCCTTTAGCATGCGTGTTGAGCTTTTCAAGCAAGGATGTCCAACCTTGGCAACTTTAAGTCTTGTCTTTTCCTCAGTCCTTGGCTGAGGAAATTTTGGGAGTTGAAGTCCACAGGTCATAAAGAGGCCATAGTTGTCCACTCCTGTTGTAATTATTTGTTCACCAATGTTTTAGATTTTTGGTTTTGGAATTAAGTGGTCGGTTTAGATCAAAGAGGGAGTTCAGAATTGGTGGCCTCTGAAACCATTCCACTGAATTTTCTGAATTGAATGGATTTTAGAAATCCCAATCTCCTCAGTAGATTGCCCCAAATCTCCCCCCCCTAATAATCCTTCTGTGGAATCTGGGGTGGGGGTGAGGTGTCATTATTATTTTTTTAGCTTTCCAAGCTATGTTGAATATTTCTTTGTTTTCCACTTTCGTTTTCCCCGTAATGAGGCTAGAGATAGTTTATATTGTTGTTTTTATTTATTTATTCTGGGGAGAGAACGGTTTGGATGGACCCATTTTCTGTAGTCCAAAGGAGGATCAGGAGTAGTATACCCCCCCCCTTTTTTTTACTTTTTAGAAAAGTTTTAAAGGCTAAAAGAAACAAACAAAAAAATAAATGCCAGCACAGTGCAATGATAATGAAGTTGGACCTAGAAGTGAGACATTGTGGGTTCAAGTCCAGCCATGGTCATGGAAGCTCACTGAGTGACATTTTAGCCCAACTTACCTCACAGGGTTGTGGTAGTGAATGAAAAATTGGAAGAGGGGATGCCAGGATTAAACTCCTGGGATAGAAAACCCAACAAGGAAAATAAAATGGAAAAAAAAAGAAATACAAATCACCGGCAGCGAGAATGTGTTTAACTCCAGTCTCTAAGCGAGACTTCTCCTCTCATTGGTTGAGAATGGAAAGGGCAATGCAATTGTATTATTATTATTCTGCGCCCCAAGTTTCAATGGCTTATCAATATTTGTCAAGCCAAGTATAATCCACTAACCACGGCCCCAAAAATCCTCATGTTTTTCTTTTCCCCCTGTTGACGTGGAGTGCAAAAATGCAATAAAGTGTGCTGAGCATCTTTCAAACATCCAACAGAAGAGAATATTTGTCACTCAGGGTTGAAACTGTGGAGTTCTTGGTCATCTCTGAGCTTGGTAATTTGTTTGCAGTTATTTCATTACCGAACTAGGGAATATCATCAGTGATAGGAGGGTGTGGGATTTGATCCCTGTTCATAAGTAGTAACTTGCCCTGCCTGTTTTGGTGGGGGTATGTTTTTCTCCTTGGAGGAAGACCTCTTTGAATGGGCAGGGCAAGCTCCTGCATACAAACAGGAAGCAAACCCCATCCTCCCTCACACTGAGGATGTTACCTAGTTGGGTAATGAAATGTCTGCAAGCAAACCACCAAATTCAGAGAGCACCAAGGATCCCATCTTTTCATCTCTTATGATGCACTGAAGAAGTTGAGTTAGTTAAGTTACAAACTGTGCAGGCTTAGAAAAAGGCACTCCGTCCACGCAAAGAGTTCTCAAAATTATGACAATACGTCTTTCCAGAGTTGGGCTGATACTCTGTGGAAAGCCACAATGTGGTCTAGGAATAGAATGTCGTGTAATGCTGGCCGCTATAGTCCGTAAACCATAGTTTATTCCTCAGTGTCATGTATTAACTAGGTTCTTTATGGCATACTGTAGTCAGCTGTATGTGGTTAAAATGAATCCTATCTTAGCATAGTGTGCTTAGAGCACCGCTAGACATTGATAATTATTGTTTTCTAATACAGATATCGTAAAATGATCAAAGTGGAGTCAATCTTTTGAGGCAAGTAGTTGTAACGACATATCTCTGTGTTTTACTGCAGATATACACTGGGTGTGTTTCTACAGAATTAAAACCACTGGTTTGTTTTTTTTTAAAGCGAATTGCTAATTTAACATTCAAAAGCAATCTGTAAATGGAAAAGAAAAGTAGGTCAGAAAAAGGAGCTTTCAAATATTTTGAACTTTGGCGATATTCACATGGAGTTCTGCACATTTGAGCAGGCGATGAGGTGTCTAGTCAGAGTAACTTTGGCCCTGCTGACTGAGGAGTTGTAGAGGCGAACTCCATCACATCTGAAGGGCACCAGGATGGAGAAGAAAAACCTGCTCCAAGGGATGCACATGGATTCGATGAGACCACGTCATGGGCCATGCATGAAATCAAATCAGTTTTGTGCTTCTCCTCCTCTGTTCTCACTTTTATCAGCTATTGCGTCTCACCATGGGCTGAAAAACCCTGGACTCTTTTGAGAATATTTGCAGTCAACGGGTGAAGAGCAGAGGGCAGTTGAGACAAGTCCATTGAGGTTCTTCACCATCCTGTCCTTCAAGAACATGTTGTGTTCTTGAAAGGGAGTCAAAGGTGACTTTCGGAGAATCTGTTCTGCCCCAGCTACGGACCCCAAAGAACGCAGCACACACAAAGTCTGTTCAAACCTTAGTTTACTAAATAAACCAGTTCTTTACAACAACGGCTGTTAATTAACTGCATTAACAGCTGCCAAGAATTTGAAGAATAATACTGAAAGCTTACTGTGGTTGGCAGAATGCCCGGAAGCAATTTGCAGGAAGCTGATAAGATAAGCAAGACAAGACACAAAGGAGAGTGAATGAAGTTGTTCCCTGCAAATTACTTCAGTCGGCGATCTCAGAATCACTAAGTTAGGCTTGTGAAGCTGAATCTTTGCATGTGCGCTCCTGGTACACGTTCTTGGATGTGTGATGACTTTTGCCTGAATGTGCATGTGGTCACAGTTTATGGAAAGCTCTTTGCGATTGTGACTGATGAAATAGCTTTGCAGAATGCTAAAATCCCAAAGTGAAGACTTTTGCCTAGCTGTTAGTAGCGTCGCTGGCTTAATGATTTGGCCAGCTTTTATCCCCCTTTTATTTATTTATTTTTTACTGCCAGTCTCAAAACTGCAGAGGCCATCATTATGGGACACATTTGCATTCATTTCAAATTTGCATTAGAGAGCTACAGCTTCCCTTTTAAAGCCCAGGAGGATTGTGAGTTTTTCAGGTGCTAAGTCAGGGGTGAAATACTCCCGGTTCGGACCGGATCCAACGATCCAGTAGCGATTGTGGTAGTTCGGAGAACCGGTAGCGATGGCAGCGCGAGGCTCTGCCCACCTACCCGGGTGTTGTTACTTCCTGGTTTTAAGCAGGAAGTAATGTGTTTTTTACCCTCTGCGCATGTGGTTTTGCGCATACGCAGAGGGTCTGCACACCCATGTGATGCGTGCGGCGCATGCACTTCCAAACTGGTAAGGAAGGCAAGTAGCTTTCACCCCTGTGCTAAGTGTCTTATCTTCATAGGCTTCCAAGATTTTGGGGTTCAGCTGCGTATTAACGAATGTCACAGAAAGCTGATAGCTGCTTTTCTTCCTTTGAAGTGCACTGGAGACCTTGAAATTTCACCAAAATGAAGGGGAATTTTCCTCACGTGGTAATTTTGCTGTTGGAACAGAATTGCATTTGGTTTCAGCGTCCCTTGAATTAAATGAAGAGATGTAAGGGAAGAAAGTGGAATATTTCAGTTCTTTGGTTTTGTTTTTCTGCTTTCGTGCCATTTCAGTGCTGGGTTCATTCAAATTTTTTTCATCTACCAGCAGAAACAATACGGATTTTTTTCCTAAGTAAATCACACCCGCCTCCGAAGGAAATACTTTTATTCACTAATCAGCCAAATGTGTACATTTTCAGAAGTGCTGCACAGCTAAACCAGGGGCATCGTTTCGCCTGTATGCTAAAGATCTTGAGGTTTTTGCATCCTCTTGGATCGAAGCTTGCAATTCCAAATCAAGCTAGTGTGAATGCTTTTATTTCCTACACTTCAGCCTTGAACTTGGCAGTTCTGTGTTTTTTTTTTAAAAAAATATGTAAGTCTGTACGGATGTACGTGCGAATGAGTGTGTGATATTTCAAAAAGGGGCTGTTTTTATTTAAGAAAAGGAATGCGTATAAGAACTACATAGCTACATACAAAGAAAAAGACAAGAGAAGACGTTAGATGGATTTGCCGAATGGAATTCATCTTTTTTTTGAAAAACGTACACAGCCCCCTCAGAGATGGGAACAGGACCTTCTGGGTTAGTCTGTCCTCGAAGATCATTGTGATTTACCGCTACGTTCTGCAGGAGATTATTTTAGACCAATGGGCTGGTTCGGCAAAGTTTTAAACCCATTGAGCTGTGAACACCAGACAGGCAAAATGGAGTTGTCAGCGAAGGAGATAAGAAAAATAACGGCAGTGTCGGCCCAGATCCAATTTTCCTACTTCTGGAAATTTCTGGAAGACTCCCAAATAGCTTTCAGATCTGAGTGCGTGGAGTAGGGAAATGACGCCTGTGTTCACCTTACGGAATCCATAACTTCATTATGCCACAGATTGTGGTGACGTCCTAGGTTCTATTTAGATTGTTTTGAGGAAAGGGGTTCTCCTTGATAGCTTTACTTCTCGTTTTACTTGAGGGTAGCTCTGCTTCAGATGTGAAATACAATTAAAGCAGGGGTGGGCTTCAAAAATTTTAGCAAGGGGTTCTCTTTGCTAAGGTGAATAGTGCTGTGTGGGTGTGGCCATGGTGGGTGTGGCCTAGTTGGCCTCCTGTACCATGGCGCGGGGGGAGGGGCTTTTTTGCCCTCCCCAGGCTCCGGAGGCTTTCCTTGAGCCTCTGGGAGGGCGAAAATGGCCTCCCCAGGCTTTGGGGGCCCTCTGGAGGCCGGAAACATTCTTTGTGAACTTCCAGTAAGCCCGTTTTTCACCCTCCCCAAGACTCTACACGTGCTCTGCACTTACCTGCATTCAAAACGGGCCGTGTGGGGAGGGTTGGGAGGGTGGGGTGGGATGGGCGGGGCCAGCCAGGAGTGGGATTTGGGGGTTCTCCAAACTGCACAGAATCTTAGCTAGAGGTTCTCCCGAACCCCTGCGAACCCCCCAAGCAGCCCACCCCCGAATTAAAGTTGTGTCCAGGAAGGGCTTTTTCCTTTGTGGTTATTCAGCACATTCACAATTCCTTGGGATCCTTACTCTTACGGGAGGAATTTATTGGCCCAATCTGTATCCGCTCACATTGTGCCTTCGACGTTTGACAGATGGCAAGAGATTGTCACGGAGGGCATGGCCTTTCTTGACCTGGGAAATGGAAAATCTGGCTTGAGTGTCCATAAGACCATCCCAAATACCTAGCAGCTTACTGGAGCCAGACTTTCTCTTTATCAATTAAAGCAGTGTTTAAAGCAGTCCACAGACCTCCGCGGGATCACAATGTTGTCACGGGGGGAGCCCATGAAGGCTTGAAGAAATCTTGAGTTAAGTCTTGGAAGTCCATGGCCATGATCGACAGCCACAAAAGGTATTTAAAAGGAGTCCGTGGTGAAGAAAAGGTTGAGAACCACGGAATTAAGGTGTTCTTCCCACAATCAGTTGGACAATAAATAATCAACAAATCCTTCCTTTCTTAAGCGCACAAGATCAACCAGTCTTTTGCTCCTCAGGAAAAGTGGTTTTCTCATCCTCTTAATCCACCAAGGCTTCTTGTTTACATTACAATGGTGGGTTCATTCATCCATGCAAGAGCTCCTTTGGTTGATGGTCATGAACTCTGTTTGCGACGAGAAGATCACTTTTACTGTGCTTGCCAGTACTACTTTTGAGAATTGTTTTGAAAATCTTAACTTTAGAGGTTGGATGTTCTCAGGGGGGGATCTTTGAAATCGGTAGTTTTCAGGCAGCTCCAAGTTTGCACTGGACCTTCTTAGAAATTGGCTCGACGAAAAAGGTCGCCTGTGAAAAGCAGTTCCTGCAGAAGAAAATAATGTGGGTGGGGATGCAGGAACGTGCATTGGAAGGTAATAAATTAGGACAGGAATCAAAAGACAGCTGACAACGTTAATCGGACTGAACTGATTCTAAGATTAGTTGCGTGGGGATATTTTGATACGAGAAGGATCATTTTTTTAAAAAATGGGGTGTTTGGGAAACTTTTCTGCTAAGAGCAGTGCTGTTTGGAGGCAACCTATCAATCCTGAATTAGAGATCAGGAAAAATCCACAAATAGAGAAGACTGAGAACATTAGCTGCTGCCTTCAGTATGATTTCAGTCATATCATCCTTACCTTTATGGCCCGGAAAGCACTTAATTTGGGGTAGAGTAAGGGCAGCTGGATGGATCTGAGCATTTACTGTCTGGATGCCCTTCCTGATGCCTATGTGGAGTTCGCAGCAGATACATTTTCTTTGTGTCCTAGGAGAAAAGCATCTGCCACTACCTAGGACTGAACTCTCAACCTTCCGCATGGGAGGTGAGCGTCTTGACCAGTAGGCCATCACGCTGCTCTATCATCCTTGCCTTTGTCATCTCTATGACATTTCAAACTTTTCTATTTCTTATTTATTTCACCTGACATTCAGTCACCTGCAGTTAACACCGGCAGATGTTGTAGGTTATTTCTAGATGACTGTACGAGAGACATTTTTCTTTAATCAAATCCGTAGGACTCTGGCAGTTGTTGTTTTTTTTTTTACATGGCATGATGTAGAAGAGCTGTAATAATGCCAAAATAATAGCAGGGAGAAAACAATTTTGAGCCAAGGGTTAGAGAATCAGATATTGTGAGCATGGAGCATTTAACAAAAAACTAATCGGTTGAAGAACAGAGTGTCTGGACACTTGCAAGTGGAATGCATCACTTTAAAATAGATTTAAAATTGCCACATGGTGGGAAACTTCCATGTTATATGAGTAAGGTCAAGAGATAACATTTTACTTGGCCAAATACTTTGTCTGTAAATTAGGGTTGGGTGGAAATAGAGCAAGTGTGAACTCTGTATTAACAAAGCTTCTTCCAGAAATTTATTTTTTAAAAAACCCCACACTCTTTTGCCTTCTTTCTATAGGACATTTTAATGTCATCTGTCTCTTGTTCCATCTTGTCCAGAGGTTTCTACTTGCTTTTGAGGTATGATTCCTTCCCCAGCCTACAATTCCACTTTAATAGATACTTCGCCTCTCCACGTTAAACCAAGAGGAGTGGAATTCGGAGAGGAAGAGGAAGATTTTTTACTAGAACTACAGTTCCCAGGATTCTTTGGGGCAAGTCCTGATTGTTTTGAGAGACATAAAGCTGATGTAGAAACTCAGCAATGACTGTAGACTTTCACTTGGTCAAAGGAAGTCCTTTGATAGTCCTTTGGCCCTTATAAATATAGATATCCTTGAGTGACAGAAATAACACCTCAGAGCAGGAGTGTCCAACTTTAGCAACTCCCAGAATTCTGGGAGTTGAAGTCCACAAGTCTTAAGCTTGCTAAGGTTGGATACCCCCGTCTTAGATGAACTATTTAGAGGAGTCCTGTTTTCTCGTCAGACTTTGGAATATGCGCACTTCAGGTATTCCAGAACTGTGTTGTATATAAAAGTATATAAAGATAAATTTGATTTCTATTTTACATGTGGGGTGGTGGGGGGATGGGAATAGAGGATGAAAAAGACTATTTAAAGAGATAGCAAGTAAATAGATGTTTAAGAGTTCAGCAAAGTTATTAACGATGAAAAAAAAAATAAGCTAGGCATTTTTTTTTAATTTTTGAAAAATGTGTTGGCACTTAACACTTCCACTTCCCAGCTAATTTTGACTATTTTCTTTTTTTTTAATTTTAGTATCTGGGTTGGACTAATTCCGAAAGTCATTATTACATCATTTTACATTTTAGGATGAGTCTTGAATACGGAGAAAAGGGCATCTTCGGTAGACACCGGAGCAGTTCGGGGCTACGAAGGGTATCATTAAGAGCTCTTTGTAAAGGACGCGCAAAATGTTCTGTGTGAATTTTTTGAAAGGATAGCTGGTGCGGCAGTGTTAAAATAGTTGCATACATTTCTTAGAGGTCAAAGGTCAACTGCGAAGTGTGTAAGGAATACGTGGTGAAATCCTTAAAGGTTTCCAGTGATCAGAAGGCAGGGCACCAATATCTTGTACACAGGGATAGTACTCACTACCAGTTTGCAAATGTAAGCATGCACACGGCCTTCCGTGCATGTGCTTTGCTCATGCGTGCGTCTTACGTGCATGTACCCGGCCTCAAAAACATGCCTAAATAGGACAGCGTAGATTTCCACTACCGAACCGGCTGAATACCACCTCTCCTTGTACCATCTTACAACACCATGTAGGTTTAATTGACGTAGTTAAGATGGATTGTGCAATTCCTCTGAAATGCCGAATGATGCTCACAGACCAGGAAAATTGCAATGCAGTAAGAACTCGCCCATTTTGAACACAAAAACTGTATGGATCCAAGTTTGATCTTACACTCCGGTGTCCATACTGTTCCGGGGGGGGGGGGGGTTCCATTGGCTTGGAGCCATCAACTCTTCAAGGTCCACCAACTGGAATGGCTGCTCCAGAGGAAATGCTGCAAAAATAAGTTTGGGGGCATTTTCTGGTAGAACCACAAGGCAGACAGTTGTGTGTTGGTGAAGGCATCTCACCTGCCTTCCAGAAATCCCCCCCTCCATCTTCTAGAAGTTCTTACTGGTGTTCTCCTTGGCTCTGTCAGCATTGGCACTTGTCTCTGCAACTAACAGTTGCTTGCTACATCAAGAGAGAGAGGGGACGATGAGTCAAGGTAGGGAAGTGGAGGCGTAATGTGGAGGACCGAACTTTTACTTTCTACTCTTGTGGTCGGCTGTTTTGAAAGAATCTTGAATTTGCGGGGTAAAAGGATTGTGTTTGGCCAGTGCAGCCACACTGTCAATGGTGCAACTTAGGAAAAAATGTTTTATATTATTGTTATTATTATCGTGGGTAGTTTAGAGAAATGTTAACGGGGAGGGGAGGGAACTGGGAAAGTTGTTGCTAAGGGATGGTAGGAATAACAACGTAGGTGATGCCATCCATCATCATCACCTGTCTTCTGTAACTTGGATGAGTGTGGGCAGTTTCCTTTCAGTATTATATCCCAGGGCTGCCTTGTGTTCCAAATGGAGTGAGAAGTTGCAAATGAAGCTTCCACTGAGTAGATCATGGGTGTCAAACTTGCAGCGTCCCATTGCCGTCAGGTGACGTATCGCTATGAATTTGTCCTTCGTGGAGCTGGGGTGGGTGTGGCCGGCATGTGATGCATCCAGTCCCCGGGGCTGCCAGTTTGACACCCCTAGTGTAGATGGAAGGGATCTTCACTTCTTACCCAGGAGCTCTCGGATGGTTTTTCCCAGCTCGGGGGAAACTTAATGTTCAGCTGAATTTTCTTACAAACTTTCCCAAAAGGCATCAATTTTGGAAATGAACGTGACGGCACTCTAGGCTGAGGAGTGAAATTCTCACGTTCAACTGCAGTAGGAACGGGAATGAAATAAGCAAAAAAAATGTTTTTAGCATGAGCTGATCTCCACTCTTAACAGGGTCTGAAAACTTGGATGTCCTTCCCAAATCTTTTCATTCTTGAAGGATGCTTCCAAGAGAGCTCTCAACCCTGTCTCGCTCTGAAAAATATTGTGGGACTTCTAGATGTTGTAAGGCTTCCTTCTTCCGTCTTGTTGTCTTGTTTCAGGGGAATGGGGAGAGCCCACAACCTGTTTCAGTTGGTACCTTTTGGAAATAACCATCCAAGGAGAATCTTACTAGACTGGGAAGAACTCGTTATTCGTGACAATATCTTGAATTCTAGGAGTCTCCGTGTAGTTAGCAGCATACAATTAATACGTAAATTCTTCCTAACGGTGTCAATGCAGTTAAAGTAGTTTAAGGTTAGGCGGTGAACTCGGAATAGTATTAGAGAGCTCAGCATGGGTTACCCCAGAGTACCCACCACTTTTAAGGATAAAGGTGTAATTATGGGACTGAATGCAAGATTAATAATAATTTAAAAAAAAACACGTTCTAGAGCTTGTGACTTCCTACCTTTGGGTGGGAGGAGCTCATCAAGTTCCATTCTGGATTTGCTCTTCGCGTTTATGGGGGAGGGGCTGTTGGGGCTTTCACCCATTCAGTAAGCAGTTTGTCTAGAAAGTTAGATAAGTGAAGGTAGCATAGTTTCCTGCACTTCTGAATGGTTAGTCTTAGGATATTGTCTCTGTATACTTGAAGACATCACTTGGAGTGTGTATAGAGGAGGGCCTTGGTAGACAGAAGGAAGAGCCGTGCAGTGGTTCTTCCCTTTGTTCTGGGAGCCTGTTCTCTACAATCACTACATCTATCCATGCATATCGTGGTGCACATGTTTAGGAGACTCTCATCTTGGTTTACAATTGTACTAAGCCATGATGTGGTGCATGCAGTACATTACCGAAGCCCACACACGTATGACTTAGCAACTACGGCTTACACAAGACGTTGTAGTGAAGCAAACAATGCCTTAGTATGGAGGGTGAACCAAGCATGAGTAGCAACCCTTGCAGGAAAAGCTGGAAGCCTTGTTGGCTTGGTAGTCCTGCAAAAACAATTCCTGTCCCCATGGCCCAAAGTCAGAGAGAGACCACTAGTAGAATATGACTTTAGAGGAGAAGTGGTACAACTTGTACGTCTAATAATGTCAAGAGTGGAACAGGGTCCTTCCCTTCAGCTTTGAACTTTCACTTTCCATCGCTTTTCTCTTCCCCTTCCTTCCCAACATAATCTATCCCATCAGTAGAGGAAGTCCTCGACTTACAACCATTCGTTTAGCAACCCCGTTCAAAATTACAACGGCACTTAAAAAAAAAAAATTACAACCGTCAGTTCTTGTGCTGACAATCGTTGCAGCATCCCTACAGTCCTGTGATCCAGATTCAGTTATTTAGCATCTGGCATGTATTTACGATGGTTGAAGCATCCCGGGGTCATGTGACCACTTTTTGCGACCTTCCCAACTGGCTTCTAACACACAAAGTCAAAGGAGGAAGCGGTGTTCGCTCAATGACCGCTGAATGATTTCCTTAACGACGAAGGGGATTTGCCGAGCAAAAAAAAAAAAAGTTTGTAAAATCAGGCGTGACTCCCCTGGTTTAGCAATGGAAATTCTAATCCCAATTGTGGTTGTAAATCAAGGACCAGTTGAATATGGTGCGCAGTGGGGCTTTTGCTGCAGGCATGGCAGGACTCTCTGCTTGCGGGAATAGTTTGGCTTCCATATGACAATGGAAAGGTGTTTTATGCCCATTATCTGAGGTACCGGAGCGTGGGAATCTTCCGTTCAAGTGGTGTACGGGATTTGTTTTCGCGGCCTGCTCTGTAATCACAGGAAGGGAATCAATATCGCGGGCCTTTACCAAGCACACTTTTAAGCAGTAATAATGATAAGCTGTCTAAATGCCAAATACAAAATATCCAGCATTTCGTTTACCCGCTACGTCCTGATAGCATTTTAGGAGGACGGCTTCTAAAGCGGCCACATTTTCTCAGCCTTTTCCAGTTTGCTGTTTTGTCGCCTGGACGTTCCTCCTTAAGAAATAGTCGCGTTGGCAATCTCTTTTTCCCCAATGAAATGATAACTTTAAAAAAAAAAATGAACGGGACGGCCATAGCTGAGATGGAGATGACACTGAAATGTCCAGGGTGGAGGCCTCGCGGAATTGATCACCTTGTTTCTAGAAAGTCTCGCGCGTGATGCTTGAAGATGCAATCAGATCTGGGGGTTGTCCCTTCCGAGTGATTGATGACTCCATTCTCTTATATTTTCCACCCAATACATTGTCAATTCAAAGCTTCCCGCTTCCCGCTAAGGGAAGCTGCTGATTCTGGTGAGGACTTTCTTATGCCCGAGTCCCGCCAAATCAAAGACTTGTCTTTAGGTTAGAGTTTGTTTTCCGGAAAGCGTTGTGTGAGCGCGCTCCGTTCTTGGTTTAAGACTCGGAGTGACGCATTATTTTGGTCTTTCCTGTCGATGAAAAAAAAAAATCTGTAGAAATGTATTAATAAGTAGAGGAGATGTTTTCTGTAAGTAATCCGCATTCAGGTACCGCAACAGAAGAGGCAAACTATATTCTTATAGAGAGAAAGCTACAATCAATGTTTTTTTCCCTCACTGTCTTTATATCATGCAGTGGGACGTTTTGTCTCTACATATCTCAAAAGTTCTTTAAGAACCCTCTTGGTTTTTCTCGTGCGTCCGGACCACTGAACTTTCCATACGGTGCTATTTCTTATGTTCTTAACAGATTTTTTCGTTGAACCATTCAAATGTATTTTTTAAGTCTTGCCTATTGAATTTAACTGACTTTAACCTTCAAAGGCCATGCAACCTCAATTCCATGTCTTGAATGTTGAGTATTACTATGTATAACTCATATTAAGGTGCTTTTTGATGCTGTTTTCAACAGCAGCCATGGGGGGAAGGGAGGATGGGTGGGGAAGGGACGACTTTAAAAATCTATAAAAACAATAAAGTGGAAACTTTAATTCCTTATTACACTATTTCTTTTATGAGTTTATTATTTGTTTTTTTTGGGGTGTGGGTGTGGGGAAAGCTGGTTACAAATAGTGGGGATGTGTGCCAATTTATGGTTGACGCACATCCAACTCTTCCGTTCTTAACTGTCCAACAGACGTCTAAAAAGATGTAACGGTTGAGTTTTTATTAGGATTTTAAAAACCGCACGGGCGAATAGAGTTCAGAATAGGCATACGGAGTGTGTTCGTTTAAACTTTGGATCACTGAAATGAAAAGCTGTCCAAAAAAAGAAAAAAAATTACATTATTTTCCAGTATGGTTTGTTTTTTTTTCCCTGCAAAATTTTCAAAAAAAAAAAAAAAAACCACACAAAAACAAAAAACGAACCTTAAGATACAATGGTGCTGTACCAAAGCCTTATATGAGATTTAATCTGCAAGAGGTATAATCTCTCTATATCTGCATTGTTTTTCTCTGCTTCCATTGTGTACAGGCCAGTAAAATACCAGCAAAGAAAGAAGTTGGAATCAAGAGCTGGACTTTTGGACTTGGCTTCAGAGAAAGAGGAGGCACTTCCAAAGTTCAAGCAGAAGTTCAGGAGATTGGATGTGCAAAGTTATTGTTGCTTCCTCTCCTGGCAGTTCCAAGCGGAGAGGCTTGTTCACTATTCTTCAACAAGGAGATGCACATCTAATCCCCTAATTCGCACACCCACTTTCCCCCTTGTCTCAAACGGCTCTTCACATTTAGTCCCAGAGGTGAGTGGGTTTTTTTTCCAAAAGGCAACTGAACTTTCTTCGGGTTTTTTTTTCTCCTTGAAAACGTTTCACTTCTCATCCAAGAAGCTTCTTCGGTTCTGTTTAGAGAACTTCTTCAGTTCAGTTTAGAGAACTGGAGAAGTTTCTTAGATGAGAAGCGGAACGTTTTTAAGGGGAACAAAAAAAACCCACCCCCACACCAGGCAAGTCCAATTGCTCTTTGAAAAGCGTCTTTGGGACAAACCACGTCCATGGATGATTGAGAATCTCCACATAGATGCTCATCATCACGATAGGCAACCTCAAATTCGTGTCTGCTTGGCATTCTTCCTTGTTCCTTTTGAGCGATCCAAGAACTTTTTGGGAGATGCTCAAAAGCTGCTTCTTAAGCTCAAAGCTGCAAATTGGACACCTAACTTAGAGTTTGCTTTGGTTCCATGTCTCCGATTTCCCGCTTCCTTGCCTTGTATTTATAGTGAGTGATGTAAAAGGAATTTCCTCCATGACTTGGTGCTAATTAATTCTTGTTTGGAGTAGAGAGTAGACAGGTGAAGGTAACGTCACAAGAGCCAAAGCTCTGTTTCATTTGCGTCTGTCAGGCTTCCCCCAACCCCAATAGTCTTAAGAAGATAAAAAGCAGAAAGAGTCCTGTATCTGCACCCCACAAATAAAAATCCGTACATTACTGGTGGCTTAGAACAAAGGGATCTTAGGAAGGCAAAGTCAATTTTCCCCAACATTGCGCTTCCTAGTTGACTTGAATTGACAAGTCAAAATTCCTAATTAGCACGCTGGCGAGCATGTTCAGGTTCTGATTAGACCTCACACAGTCAAAAAGAAACAATGTTAGACAGAACGATGTTCCTCAACCTTTAGCAAATTGAAGATGTGTGGAATTCTGGGAGTTGAATTCCATATGTCTTCAACTTGCCAGGGTTGGGAAACACAGAGATAGAAGGTTGGTCCGTTCCTGAAACAAGAAGCAGATAGAAATGCAGAAGGGAATCACTTCTAGGCATTTATGTGGAACAGGTTGCAAAAGCGATGCAGGAAAGGTGAAGGATGATTGTGGTATACGGAGAACTCATCATTGATACACTGCAGTTGTGGAAATTGTTTGGTAACGGCTTTAGATATGCAACCTTTACATCAGTAGTGGTATTCACTTACCTTCGCTACCGGTTCGCAAATGTGAGCGTGCACCACCTCTGCACATGTGCAGAACATCCGTGGTGACGTCTGGGCGGATGGGCGGAGCCTCCTGCCGCCGCTACCGGTTTGCCCGAACTGGGTAGATCCGGTAGAATCCCACCAACTGCTTTACATCCTGGAAAATATATTCTCACGGCATTTTGACTTGTCAATCAAGAGAAGCCTACAGGAATGTTAAGGCCCCTATATCTAATGCCACAAAGTTGGGGAAGGTTGATACAGCTTGATCCCACCAAGATCGATAAGATACATGACCACGGATTCCAGCTATTGTGGTTTGTAGACCACATGCCAACTCAGTCGGTGTGGTTTATTCAATAAATCACGGTCAGATAAACCAGAATTTAGCATGTGATAGGATTGCCACCTAATTTTTGAACTTGTTTAGAGATTCAGTGGCATTACCCAAGTTCATTAGCTACTCTTCCAGGACCCTACAGAGAAATAATCCTAACATTAAAGGAACGTGTTTGGTTCCGAGAGTGACAAAACCAGAAAAGATGTGATGATTTCGAGGAATGTGGGTTTAGTTTGATCCCTTGGTCTCCTATCTTCCAGTGTGACCAGGTTAGAGGAGGTCCCTCAATGTGGCCAAAGCAAATGCAGATCGTGTCTTCTGCTAAGTTTATCTGGAATGGACCTTTTGGTCCTTCTTCAAACTAATCACTCTTGGTTTTAAATGGCCACATACGGTATGGAGGATTCTTCTAAGCAATAAATCTACTTTCTCTACTGTTGACGTTATTCCCTGTGAGCAACTGGAATGTTGCCAGTGAATTAAAATACCTGGTGCCCTGCCTTAAAAGTGGATGGCATGCCTTGAACCCTTCCATCTGCTGGTATTTTACAAGCCTACTCAGCAAATCCACCTTCAGTAACATTGCATGTTCATGAAATTACTTTGACCCCCTTTTTATTTTCTTATTGCTTTTTCTTTTTCTTTTTTTCTTTTTTTTAAAAAAAGATGTGTACCCTGTAAAGAAAATTACGGCAGTGTTGCTATGTTATTGTTAAACCTGCCATTCTGTAGGAGAATGATGGACTTTGGAATTGAGTACAAGAAAAAAAATCATTTAATTGCTCCACATGTAACATTACTCTGCTTCAGAAGTGTTTTGTATTTTGATATAAATAAACATTTGCAAAAAAAAAAACCAACAACACCCTAGTGTGTCCAATTGTGCATTTGTATGGGGTTGTGATTGTTGCTATTATCCCGTATGATATTATGGTGAACACGGAGGACTTGCACTTTCTAGAAGAAATATCCTTCTGGGTTCAGCTCCAAGTGGGGAAAAAGACACTGGAAACATGGAGACTGCTTGGAAAGATGGCTTAATGGTGGACAGGATCACATGGTTTGAGTTCCTGAACAGAAAAGGGCCGAGATGCAGTAAGTCCCCGGATTTTATGCCCTCTCTGGCTTTGAACTTCCTGGGGCACAGAAAGAGTATCCTGATTGGTTGTCAGACTCCCAGGGGGTGGGGGTCTTAGCTAGCCTTGCTGGCTGATGTAATCTTCCGAGGTGCCATGTGGTGAGTTTCTGTTGCTAGATGGGTCCTATTGTGTTGCAGATGATGGTCCATTGACAAAGATTGAGTTTCTGCCTCTGGCCCATTAACAAAGGGTGGGGGGGGGCAGGAAGGTGGGAGCTGCTTCATCTTTAAAACATGCTTCTCCATTTCTCATCCGGGGAAACATAATATTCTGCCTTTTTAATATTTCCCAAAATATTTCATTTTCCTAGGAGAGGGGTGAGTGCTAACTTCCTACAACCTGAAGAAACACCGAGGCAAATTTATATTCTGAAATCACACACAAACACCACATACAAATACAAGCAAGCCACCATGCTGGCTTTTGTTAAAAAAAATTAAAAGACCTCTTGCAAGCCAGAAGCATTACATGAAATATGACAGAAAAGAATGAATGGCGCATAAACTTCCCAACCGATCATTTCTTCCTGCAAAATTATAATGCATCCATCTGAATACTTCCCAAGAATGGACACTTGGACTTTCCTCAGTGGGGTTCCAGTGTTTATTGACAGTTGAAAAGATAAAACTATTAAGATACTTGCTACATCTTTGCTCAGGTACTTCCATTGGACTTTTAGGAGATGACAAGGCTGAGCCTGAGGGAGGGGTCAAATATATTATCAGTCTTGAGTTCCTTTGTATCCACAAGGGATCTAAGTCCAGTCCACCATGAACTTTGTTGACTCTTAAAGGTAAAGGTTCCCCTTGCACATATGTGCTAGTCGTTCCCGACTCTAGGGGGTGGTGCTCATCTCCGTTTCTAAGCTGAAGAGCCAGCGCTGTCCGAAGACGTCTCCGTGGTCATGTGGCCGGCATGACTAAACACCAAAGGCACACGGAATGCTGTTACCTTCCCACCAAAGGTGGTCCCTATTTTTCTACTTGCATTTTTTATGCGCTTTCGAACTGCTAGGTTGGCAGAAGCTGGGACAAGTAACGGGAGCTCACCCCGTTACACGGTGCTAGGGATTCGAACTGCTGAACTGCCACCCTTTCGATCGACAAGCTCAGCATCTTAGCTACTGTCACAATTTATATTTGGATGGGAAGCCACTAAGAAAGCAAAGAGTTGCAGGCTAGAGTAGAAAAATCCTCTTTTGACCTTTCGATCGACAAGCTTTGACCATTAGTAGATAAGATTCTTGTAGACGATATTAGCCTACAATAAACCTATATTCATTTAAATTTCCTGGATGCCTGATTTCCTGTGCTTGATAGACTTGGGCAGACTTGGTATATAAAAAGAAAGAGTAGATAGGACACCAATTGAGTACTAAGCTTTATAGGCTGTTCCAATCACCATTAAGTTGGGCATTGCTCTGATCCAGCATCAGACAACTTGTTTCGCAACTGTTCCCAGGCATCAAAGTTTTTAAGCTCTGTATTTGTGGTGGGTTCACCTGGAATCACCTACAGAAGGGGGGGGGAAGTAAAAAGGTGTTCCAGCATGGTCAGTCCATGGGAGGAAGTCCCAAAAGTGCTTTTCAAAGTCCATCTCCCTTTGAAAAAAGAATCTTTGGGACAACCCTGACCTGGATGAGCTGAGAATCTCCATAGACATCCATGGGAGAAAATGGCAAAGGCCCTACCATTCAAGCCTATATCTACTGGTTCCCAAGGGAAGTTTGGGAAGATTCTTGTAAAATAGGTGATCAACAATAAAGAACCTGCTTTGACCTATTCATGGAGTTGTTCTGGTTCCTTGTTACGTGATAGTATTCAACAGAAATTATGGTGGTGATTGGATTCCCAAAGTCCAAGGTGAGTCTATTGTGATAAGAAAGGCAACACATGAGAACATTTTTTTTTCTTTGAATGTTCTTCTGGGCATTTTTATTTTACCTCTTGTGGAAACTTAATATGTTTCTTTTTTTTAAAAGAAGACTTTATTATCTAAAAAGAAAAAAGCTCAGAACAGAACAGAATAACAGAGTTGGAAGAGACCAGTGCTGGGTTTCATTTGTTTTTACTACCGGTTCTGTGGATGTGGCTTGGTGGGTGTGGCATGGCTTGGTGGGCGTGGCAGGGGAAGGATACTGTAAAATCTCCATCCCCTCCCCACTCCAGGGGAAGGATACTGTAAAATCCCCATTCCCTTCCCACTCCAGGGAAAGGTTACTGCAAAATCCCCATTTTCTCCCAATCAGCTGGGACTCAGGAGGCAGAAAATAGATGGGGGCGGGGCCAGTCAGAGGTGGTATTTGGCGGTTCTCCAAACACCTCAAAATTTCTGCTACCGGTTCTCCAGGACTGGTCAGAACCTGCTGAAACCCACCTCTGGAAGGGACCTTGGAGGTCTTCTAGTCCAACCCGCTGCTTAGGCAGGAAACCCTATACCATTTCAGAAAAATGGTTATCCAATCTCTTCTTAAAATAGATGGACATGATCTTGTAGACGACCCTCACTCTGTCAAGGACCTTGGAGTACTCATTTCTAAAGATCTAAGTGCTCGAGCCCACTGTAACAACATTGCCAAAAAGGCATTAAGAGTTGTAAACCTAATCTTGCGTAACTACTTCTCTGGTAATGTTGTACTACCAACTAGTTCAGAGGTGGGCAACTGTGGCCCTTTTACAACCTGTGGACTTCAACTCCCATAATTCCTGAGCCAGCTTGGGTGTATCAGGAATTCTGGGAGTTGAAGTCCACAGGTTGTAAAAGGGCCACAGTTGTCCACCCCTGAACTAGAGCATACAAAACATTTGCTAGACCAATTCTTGAATGCAGCTCATCTGTCTGGAACCCGCACTGCATATTGGATATAAATGCAATTGAGAGAGTCCAGAGATATTTTACGAGAAGAATCTTCCATTCCTCTAGCCGCAATAAAATACCTTATGCCACCAGACTCCAAATTTTGGATTTAGGCAATTTAGAACTACGCCAACTTCAGTCTGACCTAAGCATAGTACATAAAATTATCTGCCACAATGTCCTTCCTGTCAATGACCACTTCAGCTTCAACCACAACAATACATGGGGCACACAATAGATACAAACTCAAGGTAAACTGCTCCAAACTCGATTGCAGAAAATACGACTTCAGCAACAGAGGGGTCAATGCCTGGAATGCACTACCTGACTCTGTGGTTTCTTCCCCAAACCCCCAAAACTTTAACCTTAAACTGTCTACTGTTGACCTCACCCCATTCCTAAGAGGTCTGTAAGGGGCGTGCATAAGAGCACCAGCCTGCCTACCGTCCCTGTCCTAATATTCCTTTTTACTTACTCTTTTCATGTATTCAAATTATGTTTATACTTTTACCTGTTATCTTATATATGCTTGACAAATAAACTTACGATTATGATTAAAAACTTCCAGCATTGGAGCATTCACAATTTCTGGAGGCAAGTTCTTCCACTGATTAATTGTTCTCACTGTCAGGAAATTTTTCCTCAGTTCTAAGTTGCTTCTCTCCTTGATTAGTTTCCACCCATTGCTTCTTGTCCTGCCCTCAGGTGCTTTGGAGAATAGCTTGACTCCCTCTTCTTTGTGGCAGCCCCTGAGATATTGGAAGACTGCTATCATGTCAACCCTTTTCATTAAACTACTGTAGACATACCCAGTTCCTGCAACCGTTCTTCATATGTTTTAGCCTCCAGTGCCCTAATCCTCTTGGTTGCTCTTCTCTGCACTCTTTCTAGAGTCTCCACATCTTTTTTTTTTTACATTGTGGCGACCAAACATGGATCAATTGAGAAAAAAGCCACAAGGACACTTGGGGAGATGGGATTGAAGTGAGGGAAGCACCATCTTCTTTGGACTGGCCCTATCTCCTACTACTGACCCATGGCTGCCACTCAATGTGGTATCGCATTTGTATAATTGAATTGAAACAACATCGCATTTCAGATGCTCACGCTGCATCTGATTGAAAGCAATGATTGAAAGCAGATCCAATTACCCTTGTAGTTTTATAACTGAACGTGATGCATGAGAGCCGCTCCAGGGCCAGCCTTCTAATTTCATAAATGAACTTAAAAGCATGAAATGCACATAAGATCATCCACTAAAAACGCCATTAAAAATAAAAACAAATGTCCAAATGAGAGATTAGAGTGCTGCCAGATTAACATCTACTTCAGCAACAAGTTATCTTTGACACCCAAAGCCTCTCAATAAAAATACCTTTGCCTCCATCGCACAACAATGGAAAAACATTTTGACTCCTACGCTTTTCTGTCATGACTTTGACATGTCATTATGACTTTCCTAGAGTGGTGGAAAGTTCTTTGGAAAAGACTCTATGGACACAAGAGATAGGCATCTTCTCCAGGTGAGTTATATTTGATAGCAAACCTTTCCTTTGTATGGAAAGAGCAAACTACGCAAGAATTAATTCCTCCTTAGAGTAAGAGTGGTCAACCTACAGCCGTGATGGCACGCAGAGCCCTCTCTGAGGGCACGCCAGTTGTCACCCCAGCCAGGTCCACTGTGCATGCACGCACGCCTCCCACCGGCCAGCTGGTCTTTTGGGTCTCTGCTGTACATGCACGGGGATGGGGCACATGCGCGGGGGCACTTGCATTGCATTCTGGGGCCTCGTGCAGTGCCCATGCAACCGATTTTGGCTTCCAGGTTGGTGCAGAAGGCTTTCCAGGCCCAAAATGGGGTGCAGGGGGCGTGCATTAGTGGTGGGTTGCCCTCGGTTTGGACCGGTTCTATAAAACTGGTAGTAAAACTGGCAGGAGGCTCCCCCACCCCCCACCATTGACCCTGACGTCATCAGAAGCAATCTGTGCATGTATAGAAGAAACAAGAAACAAATGTAGCAACGTTGCTTTCCTACAAAAATCCCAAGAGCCGTTGCTGCTCTTTTAAGCCTTCTGGGAGGGGCCAATCATCTCCTGGCCTTATTCCCGAGTCGTCCTTTTTGCTTTAGCTGCTGTTGCCTTCTGGCAGCTCTTCGCATGCACGCACTAGGAACAGGCTCCTCCTGTTCCTCTGCCTCTCTGCTATCCGCCTCTGGAGGCTCCGGCGTCCACGCATCGCTCTCAGATGGCCCTGACCCCATCTCTGCCTCTGTTGCAGAGCCCTCATCCGAGCGTTCCCCAGACTCCAGGACTGGCCCATGTTCTTCCCCAGCCTCCTCACTGTCCGACTCTGCTGCTAGCTCTGCAGGCTGCTGGCAGACCACAACAGTTTCGGCTTTGTTCTGTATTACATTCCATGAAACATTTGACCAGATCCTGAAAAGACTTAAATGTCTGTTTGGCATTGCTTGTATTGCCTCCATGCCTCTCTTCCTGGAAAAGTATATTCAAAAGAAAAAACAAACACCATCCTCCCTGCTTGGAGAAACACAGCCAATGGAGGTACACGCTTCTCTATTCTATTATGACATCACAGTTTCCCAGGCAATGTCCTTTGCTGGCATAGGGTGGATTTGGTTAACAAAAATCACCATTCTCACTTGAAGGATCCGGAAGTTCTTTATACCAAGCAAAAATTGTGGCTACGGGGATTTGGCTTCCCTGGTACTCTAAGCACGAGTTGGGATGATAATTACTACATGGACAGCATTCATCTTTTTCCGCAGAGCTTCTAGGCGGCCTTTACCAGCTGGAGAAAATCTGGTAAGGACATCAGTTGGTGGCTGATCCTCAGAACAAGTGGGTTGAACCAGGAGAAGAAATTTAAGATGAATCACGAGATCCTCTATTAAATTCTTTCCTTTCCCCTCCTCCTTTCCTTTCCTTTAAGGATGATGCTGTCGTTGAACCAGAGATTGTGACTGTACTGGAGCATTGGCTGAGAAAGGTAAGTGAGCGATGTTGAAATGGCATGTAGCCAGTATGGAGGAGATTCCCCATCCAGAACAAGGATCTGGGTGGGATAGGAGAAGGCTTTCTTTGACCTGGAATAAGAAGCTTGAGTTTCAATGGCATCAAAATTGGGATTTGAGGACATACCCAACTTGGAACAACTTGCCTCCAGAAGTTGTAAATGCTTCAACACTGAAAGTTTTTAAGAAGAGATTGGATAACCATTTGTCTGAAGTGGTGTAGAGTTTCCTGCCTAAGTAGGGGGTTGGACTAGAAGACCTCCAAGGTCCCTTCCAACTCTGTTATTCTGTTCTGTTCTGTTCTGTTCTGTTCTGTTCTGTTCTGTTCTGTTCTGTTCTGTTCTGTTCTACTTTACTCTACTCTACTCTACTCTACTCTACTCTACTCTACTCTACTCTACTCTATTCCCACATTCTTTTCTGGGCAACAATAAGAAAGTGGTTGCATTGACATTTTAGCCTTCTTATTAAAAAATTCTTGATCTACTTGGCAGCACTGGCTAAAATTAGTTTGACGCAGACTATCCTGATCCTACATCATTCATAGGTGATGAGTGTTGATCTACTTGAAGGCTTAGAATAATAGTTGGAAGGGACTTTGCAGGTCTTCTAATCCAACCACCTGCTCAGGCAGGAGAATTTATCTCATTTCAGACAAATTGTTGTCCAATCTCTCCTTAAAAAACTCCAGTGTTGGAGTACCCACTTCTGGAGGTAAGTCGTTCCAGTAAATCTGAAATAGGAGGTGCTGAATAGTTTTTGGAATAAATTTAGACTGAGTGATGTCCAGGAATGTTCTTCAGCCAATAGAAAGGGATATATGTGCAAAACAATATTGGAGTAAAATTAGAAGATATTTAGAAGAGATAACCAGACAGCATATAGAGATGAAGCCAGAAATATTTTTGTTAGGAAACACTTCCATACGACCAAAAATACAATATTTAATTATACATATTATAATAGTGGCAAGAATAATATATGCACAAAATTGGAAAAATAATAATACACCAATGGAAGAAAATTTGATTAGGAAAGTTTTGGAGTGCGCAGAGATGGACAAGCTCACAAAAGAAATACATGAAAAGGAGGAAACAGAATATTACATGGTATGGGATAAATGGCATGAATCAGAGGTGGGTTTCAGCAGGTTCTGACCAGTTCTGGAGAACCGGTAGCGGAAATTTTGAATAGTTCAGAGAACCAGTAGTAAAAATTCTGACTGGCCCCGCCCCCATCTATTCTCTGCCTCCTGAGTCCCAGCTGATTGGGAGAAAATGGGGATTTGGCAGTAACCCTCCCCTGGATTGGGGAGGGAATGGAGATTTTACAGTGTCCTTCCCTTGCCACGGCCACCAAGCCACACCCACAGAACCGGTAGTAAAAAAAAATTGAAACCCATCACTGCTATGAATGGTTATAGGAGAGGTATAGGGGCATTTTGTTTTTTGTTCTCCCCAGGCCCCAGAGCCTGTCTAGGAGCCTGGGGAGGGTGAAAATGGCCTTCCCGACCCCCCTAGAGGCCCTCCAGAGGCCCGAAAATCAGCTGGCCAGCACACGCATGCACACTGGAGCTGAGCTTGCGTGCCCACCAATATATGGCTCTATGTGCCACCAATGGCACACATGCCATAGGTTCGCCATCATGACCCTATATCATTCTGGACAAACGGCTGTCCATTCTCTTCTTAAAAGCTTCCAGTATTGGAGCACCCACAACTTTGGAAGGCAAGCTGTTCCAACCGGTCGTAAGTTGAGGACTTACCTGTATTGTTCTTTCTCTGCAGGTGGAAGATGAAGCTGCAAAGATCTTTAGGCAGAAATCAGAAAACCGAACGGGTTTTCAGAGTGAAAGCAGATCTGACGTCCGAGCGTTTCTTTCGGTTGGCCAAGATGTGGCAGCAGCCCGCTCCAAACCAGAAACTTGGGAGAAGTTTGAAGACAGGAGGCCAGCCAAGATGAAAAATATGGTAGGTCATATGGCAGGATGGATGGCGCTTCGAAGAGCAAACCGAACATTGTTTTCTCCTAGTAAGCAACTTGCCTCCAATTTGTCTTCAGTGGAAAGTGTGAGATGACAAAAGGGAAGAATGTAGACGATAGACGGTATAGCTCAGGGACGTCAAACTCGATTTCATTGAGGGCCGCATCAGGGTTGTGTTTGACCTCGGGCGTTGTGACCTAGGCCCAAGCAGTGATTACCAGACACAATCAGTCCTAAACAAACATATTTTATTCGAACAGCTGAGAATTACTTCATTCTCAGCTTAGTCCAAATTAACTCCAAAACAAATTCTTCATAAACAGTCCTTCGGCCTTATCACCGACCTTTGTCTTCTTTGGCACCCTGCCAAAGGCTTTTCTTGATAAAAGACCTGGAGGCCTCTGTTTAACACAGAGCAAACCTTGTTTGGATACACGTTTTGACAATCTGTGAAATATGGCTCACGCTTAATGCATTTTTCTCCAAAAATAAATGAGAAGCTTGTTTGCAAAATCAGAATGCTGTGCATTCAAATATACACACCCACATAAACATAGGTAGGAAGCTTGTACGTTGACATTCTATATTCACATCTACAGTATAATTAGATACCTGGTACGCTAGAGTTAGTATTTTGGGAAATCACTCCTGTGTTGGAGACACTCAAGTTCACATCCATATTCAGCTCGCAAGTTTACATCTCAACCCAGCCCACTTTAGCGGGGATATTATAAATTAGAAGAAGGGAGATTATTGTTTGTCAACCTGTATCTGTATATCCGCATCAACATCATCCCTTTTACTCTCATTGGGATACTCTGGGCACAATGAGAATGTATCTGCTGAACAAAGCTCCATAGTGGTGACAGGAAGGGCATCTGGCCACTCAGCTGTATTCAATTGCCCAGACTCCACCCCGCAAAGGATTTTGGGGTCATTAAAAGAAGATGATGATCTGTATATCTGCATCAACATCAACCCTTCCACTCTCACTGGGATGACCAGAGAGAGATAACTAATTTTTGGTTCTGCCTCAGCTTGAACATCTGAGTAAGAATTTTCCTTAACTCCATTTATTGAGAAAGGTATCATTTATTAGCATTACTGTAATTTACTTGACTTTTAGTAAACGATACCTTTCTCAATAAATGGAGCTAAGGATCGTTCTATTTAGAGGTTCAAGCTGAGGCAGGTCTGACACCAATAACCAATTTCTTTCTTTCTTTCTTTCTTTCTTTCCTTTCTTTCTTTCTTTCTTTCTTTCTTTCTTTCTTTCTTTCTTTCTTTCTTTCCTCATTCTCTCTCTCTCTCTTTCCTTCCTTCCTTCCTTCCTTCCTTCTCTTTCTTTCTTTCTTTCTTTCTCATTCTCTCTCTCTCTCCTTCCTTCCTTCCTTCCTTCCTTCCTTCCTTCCTTCCTTCCTTTCTTTCTCTCTCCTTCCTTCCTTCCTTCCTTCCTTCCTTCCTTCCTTCCTTCCTTCC